>JADFUC010002174.1:0-167070 GCA_019722365.1 Lithospermum erythrorhizon
CAAACACAAACCGACCACTAATCAAGAAGTTAATCAACGACATTTTAATAACTGTTTCTTACTCAGTTCATTTATTTATATATTAAACTATAGAAACAATATATAAATTAAATAATAAACTTATTATCAGATCATAAATAGTAGTATAAATGTAATAATTTGATTAAATAAATATTGGAAATATAAATCACAAACATTCTTTAAATATTTAAATTAAAAATATATGAAATTATCAAATTAATGTCTACATACCGAAAAAATTGGATAATACCTATATAATTCAAGAAATAACCACTTGTCTTTATTTGAACCTATAATCTGTAGACATCCCGCTTGTTAAAAAACTAATACGATTCTTGCCATCTATTTGAAATCCCGCAACTGCTAGCCGATTTGATCCCAGGACTTAACTACATTGATCCTACATCGCCTCAGATTAAACCGATGTCGATCGCTAGAAGAGTATCCATTATTAAATAATCAGATCATTCACTCAATATACTATAAACATGTTACATAATGATTAAAATGGAAATGGATAAAGATGACATCACCGCGAGAATCCTAAACCACTTTTTTAACCAAAGATGCCTCACCATACTTCTTAACTCAGACGTGCTCTGTATCAAAAGTTCTCGCACGTGACTCGCTATTTTGAAAATCACAACCAAAGAATTTACATTACCGCATGAACCATGAATCCATTTAGTACGCGAAGATGCATCACATAAATAATACTATCTCAGAATTAATATAAAATTAACATGGAAGAAAGCGTATCGCTTATTAAAGATTTTTAAAAATAACTCTTTATTCAAAACCTCGAGGGTGATAGAACAATATAATACATTGAATAAAATAATCACTCTTCATATTAACAATATAATATCAATAAAATACAAAAATTAAATTGAAAATAACACATCCTAGTATTTAAATTGTTAGTAGTGATAAAAAAATTATTACAATACGCGATAAATCGGTACAAGAATCGTTAAGATGAAAAAAAGGAGAAGAGGCCAGTTTTTCTTTAGTGGTTAGAATTAAAGAGGAGAATCAGTTGGTATTATTCGACAAGTATATAAAAAAATAAGCTAGAAATTTTAACTTAATTTTTTGTTAATGATTTTATTGGGTACTTAATTTATTAAACACTTAAACAATTTTATTACAAATAGTTTAATAAATAAATTAATAAATTAAAGTTAATAATTAAATAAATACCTCAATAACATATATACCGTTAACTGGAATAGCTTGTAGAATAATTAGAATTAATCCCTAACATTAAAACCAAAATTGGGTTCTTAACAAGGTGCAGCCTCTTCAATATTAGTGGAACACTAAATTATCTCAGGCTGCTTTATATCCATATCATTGTGATTAGTTATATAAAGATTCACCTAAGTCACATATTAATATATCAACCTTACCTCTATGTTTCCCATAATGCTTATGTATATACTCTTGCAATAACAATTTAGAATGTACAAAACTTATTTCCCACTATTAAAATATCCACACTCATGTTATATTTGATATTTAAGGAGTCTAGTAAATTAACTATAAATTTTACGATATTAAATTTAAGTTGTCATTTTATCAGTTGATCCATTGTTATAAAGTTTAGGCCCTGATAAATAGAAATTCAGTAAATATATAAACCACATACTAAAAGTGTTTGGAGAGAATAATAAGCCACAATCAAACTGCCTCTAAACTGCCTATATTCATTAATTGGGAATGGATACAGAGTCGAAATCACCCGACGCCTTTTATGCGTCTCTAAATCAAGATCCTCCATCCTCACTGCATTCAAACTCGTACTCTCGGACTTCCGATTCGAACCGCCTTCCACATTTTAGTCAACCACTAAGTACCGCCCGACTCCAAGTACTCGATCTAACCTGCCTCCATACAATACCGACTCTAACCTCGTCATATATAATCCCATCTAATAGAACCACTCTAACTCGTCTCCATACAATACCAAATTCATCCCCGACTCCATAATAACCCGACTCCAAATCTAACTCCATAAGTTCTAGACTCCACCCGCCCATAAGACTCGACTCATAACAATTAAATAAAATCCGACTCCAACCCGTCTCTACCATTCGAAGACCGATGCAAAAAAATTCAAACTTCGCTCTATCCCCGACGCCTTTGTATTTTTTTAGTTGTTCTGGCTGGCTTAATAAACAAATATAAAAACACGCATCCACCATCCAACTAATACAACAAATATAAAAACATCAAAGATTCAAACATTAAAATATAACAATTCATATAAACAAATTACATATCTAACATCAAATATATTAAACATCATATTCATAAATGACATGAATTCATAAACAAATATCGTTATTAAAGATCATTAATCTCAAACACATTGCACTATAAGAAACATCAAATATTCAAACATAAAATTAAAATAAAAATCAAATTTCAAACTTAATATATATTTCTACAAATAAAAAGTAAAAACAACAAACATATTCATCATAATTACATTATTAAGATAATAAAAATTAAAAAAAAATAAATAAGTAAGAATTACCTTTTTGAATTCAACCACTTTCTATAAAATATGTATATATAAATTAAAAATTAAGAACCATTACATACAAAATAAAGAAAGTGAATAAAGTATTAATAATTACCTTTTTAAAGTCACCTACAAGATAAAATCAAATTTAAGGTTAGTAGACAATCAAATTATGGAAATAAAATTTACAATAAGATAAAATAAAAAGTTAAGATATTATGTCAGAGTTCGGGAACAAAATTGTTGGAATAATGATAACGCGAGATATATATTAGGAAATGGTGGAACCCTGGCTCCATCCTCTCGTCAAATTGATTACCCATCGCCAAAACCACGCCATTTGAAAAATAAATTATTTGAATCATCTCTTTAGGAGAGCCGGGACATACGAAATTGAAAACCATCTCCATCCCGACTCTATACCGCTCCATTCTCGAAAAAGATTGCACTTTTTTTAATTTCGCATCCATCCCACTCTTAACCTCATAATTGATTCAAGGTAAAACAGATACGCTTTTAGTAAACCAACCCCCCGTCATGAACACAATATCGTTAAGCAATAAATACACATACACCACTACACTCATCATGCGATTTCCATACGGTTAATGTGCTGCAAATTAGAATATGAAAAACTTGTAACATAAAATATTTGATTATTAATTGTTCGGAGGAGTCGTTTTCCTATATCATCGTCATGAATCCAAAGTTGGGTAAATCAATTGCAGAATATGAAAAACTTCGCAACGCTTGATTGCGGAAACCCACCACTGAAATATTTCATGGTACTGGGCGACTTTACTTCAGTGCTAATCTTCCAAGAGAGTAGTAATGATAACTTGAGTACCCGGTGCACCATCTCATAACGGGCCGAGCCATGCCTTCAATAAACGTAGGCATGCTTTTGGTTCTATTTGGTTCTTCTAACTCAGCGGCAGAAAGATCCCCAATTC
The DNA here is from genome assembly GCA_019722365.1 of Lithospermum erythrorhizon. Lineage (NCBI taxonomy): Eukaryota > Viridiplantae > Streptophyta > Magnoliopsida > Boraginales > Boraginaceae > Lithospermum > Lithospermum erythrorhizon. Next base: position 3,505 of record JADFUC010002174.1, read on the forward strand.
AAACGAGTCAAGCACTGCGACGTAAGCTCAAACCATCTTCAACCATACGCATGGCATCGATGCTCTCGATACCCTATAGTAAATGAATTGAACCCTTCATCATAAACAACATTCGAGAGCAAAATTCTCGCTACGATAGACCCACGAATATCCCTCAACAAAACCATTGAAGAATCAAATGTAACTCAACTTCACTTATCCAACACATTTCTATTTTGACACCTCCTACACCTGACATCTTATCCCATAATATCATTGGCCAAAGAATGATTTTTTAGCAACATCCATAAATCTAACACAATTCACCATATATTCATATGGGTTTCTTATTATCTAAATGATAACGATTAAATATACATCCAAGAACGAGCTATCAGAATTCAAATTTATTGAAATTACTAAACATTGCAAAATTAGCTGAACGATGATACCTTAACCCTAATAACTTGCGGTAAAAATGGTAGTTGATCGATAAATTATCACTAAATAATCGACAAACATCTTCAATTTAAAATCGCTGGAGGATAAAGGTTTTAAGATGGATGAGAGTGTTTTTGTCAATGGTGGTTTTTTCAGCGGAGAATGGCGTATTTTGCAGGAAGCATATTACTTGTACTGCTTCGTGGCCGCTCGCTTTTTTAAAGTTATCGCAGTAATCCATTGGAGATGGATTAGACAAGATGGAGTCGGTTTATTTTAGTTGTCGAGACGGGCCCGCCTCCAACCCGACTCTAATACATGGAGACAAGATGAGACGGGTATTGGGAGACGGCCTCTATACTGTCTCCACATATGAGAGCATTCTATGCTTTTTCACAATTTTTGATACATGATTGTTAGTATGGAGACACGATATTTGTAAACAATATTGGTGGAGACATGATATTTATAAATAATGTTGAATTAGTGGATATGTATACATTCAATGTAATATGTTACGTTTTCCGACATATCACATGTAAAGTATAGAGCTACAACCTCATCTATATTAACGCTAATGGGCCAAGAAAGTGAAGAATGTAGGATTCTATAATATACATCATTAATGTATACGTAATCATAGTATATGGGGGATACTATGATTGTCGATACATAATATACGACAACATATAACATAAAGATAATAGACATATAATATAAATATAATACAATATAAGAATGATTTTTTGTGAAATAAATACAAGTAGCTGCATGTAACGGTGTTAATACTTAAGAATATGAAAGCAGTGATTTTTTTGAAATGTGACGCAACCCCCCGTCTCCATTTTATACATCCTATCTCCAATCCGCCCATTGTGGCACCCCGCCTCCAATCCCGCTCCAACCGGGTAAATTTATTATTTGTTACCCCATCTCTAACCCCATCCCGCCGCCATTCGTTAAACTCGCAGGAAAAAACCGACAAAGAACACGCTCCAACTGAAACACAAATAACGCAATACAATAAACCAACGCAACAAACAAACGCATTCCTACTAAGCATTAAACCCCAATCTGCTTTTTACATTTTTTTTTAAAATTAACTAACAATATGAAATGACTAAATTAACCTCAGAACGTAGTCACGCGACGGGCACGGTACAACTAAATGTGGAGTTTAACGGAAAAAATTAACGCCAGACTAATTTTGCCATGTTCTGAAGTCAGCGGGATGGAAAAGTCATTATGAAAGTTAAGTAAACGAATGGAATCGCTTAAAGTTGTTGATGCATCGGCCGCTTAGCCCCATATATATAAATCACAAATGCATTCCTAATGGGTGATCAATCTATAAACACAAATGTGCATTCCTACAAAAGATCAATGTAATAACCTGCTTCAAGTTAATTTCGATAATAATAATACACTGTATAACATATTTGAGCCGAATTACATTTATAATTTAAGAGTAGTACGATAATTCGAAAGCGATCAAGTCGCTTCGATAACTCGATTCTTCGATTCGGCACAAACTCCTCTGCGGCAACTCCTATATTCTAAGTGTTAAGTCATCCATCCTTATCTCATAATGACTTAAACAAAAAATCTTCTTCATCTTTGGAGAAGCCATTGATCTCCTCAAGCGAAAGCAACAACACAAAAATTGTCTCGTTCTATTTCTTCAATTGCTATAATAAAGATCCTCAAGTTGGATTATTAAGGCTTCCTCAAAGATCTTCTTCCCCTTTTCTTTCACAAATTCGAGGTAAGAAATTAGAGTTTTAGTTAGATTTTTAATGGTTGACTTTTGGTTGACTTTGCATAACTCAATTAAAAGACATCTAAGCTTATTAAAGCCATGATATAAGTCAAGGACCATATTTAGAGGTCAGTTTGGAAGATGTTAAGTATCAGTTGACTTTTCTAAGTTTCGCATTTTTGGTTGATATTTTTAGTGACTTTAAATGTGTGTAGGGAGTTTAATTTACCTTATCAGAAGTATCATGGCGTTAAAATTGTAATTTAAAATCGATTAAAGCGGAGTTAAAGCCGAAAAGCGTGATTTGTGTTGAGTTATAATTGATATTTTGGAGATAAAGGCATCATGGACTGGTGGTTAAATATAATGACTTATAATTTGATGTTTAAAATGTTATAAATATAAGGTAGAATTGTAAATGGGAATCGATTGTCATTCACGGAATTAGTTAATTCGTTATTTTATCCGCTATTTTAGGATCATGAAATGGGCCCACTAAAAGCTGGTAGTGTATCTTCTCAGAACGTATATAAATAAGAGCCTCTCGATTATACTTTCTCGGTGTTTTGTTAGGGAAGCTGATCGTGGAAAGGAGCAAGCATCATGGATTGTATTCCGCCGGCTGCTTCGTGGTATGAGTGAGAAAGCAGATTTATCTCACGGCGCTACCTTATGTACTTACTTTAAATTGTGTGAACATGTCATTGCGGGTATGATTATGTATGAATGGCATATGTCCTCAGTATGATTATGAGAATGGCGTATAATGAATGGTTGTGTCGTATGTGATTCATTCAGGCGAAATGCGATATGATTACGTTATATTTCATAAGGCCAAGATTGGCTGAGGTAAGTAATAGCTTGAACTCCCAACTTATATTTTTTGATTTCGTACTTATTTAAGACTGCTGTTGTATTTCTCGCGGCCTGCCGCACTTTTGGTATGTCTGTACCTCACGGGCGGTCAAGATGGATTTACGATCATGGTATGTTTTAGCCGCAAGGCTTTTAATATTGCCTGGGAGCAGAGTAGCTTGGTTGGAATTATGAGTAACTTTGAGGTGACCGAGAGTATCGGATTTGACCTATAGTCGATGATTGTGGGTTGCTGACTCCTCCTTGTAGGATATTTGACGCCATTGCCTTATAATTAGTGTATGTTACGCGTGTCTTATACTAGTCAGAGAAAGGCTGCCTCCGCCTTATACTTAACAGATAAGCGTTGCCTTATACTTAGTGTATAAGTGCGGTCAATTATACTTGTGTATAAGGCGTTTGGCCTTATACTCCGGTATAAGCTGGTTAGCCTTATACTGCGTATGCTTTTACGTTGATTATCGATTGGTCCATTCCCGCAGTGTATTTGATCGAAGATACGCCATTGTGGCGCTGATATAACAGTAGGATATCGTAGCCACGGCCCGGTGACTAGAGTTATAGTCGCCGCTGAGTCTCTCTCGAAGTTCTTCAGGTGATCAGCGATTTACCTAAACTTTCTATTACATCTTCATATGCTATGCTCCAAGACTTCTTTATGTCAGATGACCTTATTGGGTAGTCCCGGATATGTATACACATTTTATTCATATTTATATGCATTGTCGGACTCGTCTGCATACTAAGTTCACCCCCGTGTTAAGTTTTCACTAAGCTTCGCCAAGCACCCCCTTTTCGCTTTGGGCGGCATTTCATTCGTGCTGTGCCGACAAAGGGCAATGTTTTGTGTCAGGCTGAGAAGTCTGCCCGATGCTGCAGGAGCATCACGGGCCGAGATCCTCACAATCTCATTTTGATGTGTCATTAACCGATTTTGATATTGTATTCCTTTTCAAACTTTTAGCTTTGTCTGCTAGCTGTCATTTTGTATTCCTAACACAATACTTACTTTTGTACTTCGCCATTACTGCCTTTTGGGATATGTTGTGTATATAATGCATTATGATATCACCCATTGATCAGAAATTTAAAAAGAACTATTTTGATTGAGAAGTTTAACCGTAATCACCCTTTAATTTAAAACAAGAACCGAAGTCGCCCATCGGTTTGGTGGATTCTAGTGTTCCTGGACACGACTTCACTGCAAGGCCTCACACTCATGGTCAAGTATAATCAATTAGTCCCGTTATCATCCCGGGTCGGATCTTCCTCGAGACTGTCAAGTGGGGAAAGCTGCCAGCTGGCGGGCATGTCTCTGTCTCCGTCACAATAATCCAAATACCCCAGCGGAGCCGTGTGTATCGAATCGGAGGCTAACGCTGTACTGCTCCAGCTGGCGGGGCGCTCTCCCGCTAACTTACATAAAGCGCGCCTAGCTAAATCGGCCTCCACACTCTCACCTTCTCGCTTCAACTCCTCCAGATCCACCAATCGCTCCAACTCCTCATAAAGTGCCTTCTCTCCTCTTGTCGGCTTTTTCATTCGCCTCGCACAACCGCCTGAGCTCATCCACCATATCACCACTGGGCGCCGCGGTAAGTAACTGTACTGGATCATTCACAAAGTTTTGGGCTCTCACGCACCGAAGACCCTTACCCTTGGCCAACTCCACCTTCACTAAGGTCCGTGAGGTCCACAAGTCCTTCGCCACCAGCTGAACTCGTAATGGATCCTTATCCTCCCCGGACCTCGTGGAAGCTCTTGTCAGATCAAGCCTAATGAAACATTCATAATAAGGCTCTATATTTAAAAAATAAAACAATAAAACAAAAACTATTCATATAATACGAGAACTCAACAAAAGATTCAACTATTCAAACAATGAAAACGACAAACTATTCAAACAAACAAACTATAACAAACAAACTATTCACAAAAACAAACCACTATAACTATAACTATAACTATAACTATAACTATAACTAACTATTCAAACCAACAATAACAATAATAACATACTTACAAAGCGCCATGTCCCACTCGTGTCAGAACTTCACTGCCTCCCTCGAGGGCATTCTTGTCCTTCTTTTGTTCATCTTCATCAGATACTCAAATGCTGAACCCCTCTTTCCACTTCTTCCGAAATATGCAAATAAGAAAACTTTAATTAGAATACAAAATATTCGAAAGTTAATGTTAATAAAAATATTTCTTTCTTACCTCTCCACCAACCGTCATCGACCAAACATCAGCTTCGAGTTACGCCGATCTCCCTCGACTGGCCTGTCTCGTGATCCGACACACACGTCCAATTGGAGATATCGCCCAATCGACGCGGATAGTACACCAAAATGGCCTCGTCACGCATAATCAAATCAAGCTCGCTTATCCGGCATCTCGGCAGTCTTCTCTTCATGGACGTTAAGTATTCATTTTCCGCGCCTCGCCGAACAACGGGTCATGGATGCTCATATACGTCCTATCTTTTATCTTATATCTCTCCCCAAAAACAAATAAAACAAAAATTTAATTAGATCCTTTATTTACTAAAAATATTTTAAACAACTTTAATTCTTTTGCGAAAAATTTATACTTACTTGGAATATTTTGATCTCGGCCCTCGATGTCAATCGACGGTAATGAGGGCCAAAACTTGATCAACCTCTATCATCCTGCCTCCCAAGAATCCTCTCGACATCGAAATTGCACAACAGACAAATTCCCAAAGTAAAGTTAACATAAATAAAAAACACAACTATTTCAATCAATTTGCATAACATTAACACTCTACGACCAGAGCGGATCTCTAACTCCAACTTCGCCTACGGGACCACCTCGGTCGGCGGTCATCTCTTCGCACGCCAGCGCCTTACCGTATATCTATTCGGTCGTCTTAGTCCGATCCGGCCATCGTCATCGCTCATCGCTCCGACCGAGTCTCGAACGCCAGACGGCAGACGTAGAATGACTCGACAAGCCGACGGGCGATCAAGACGATCACGTCTCAAAGTGCTAGAACAAATCGATGTCGTATCGGGCCTAGCCTCGCCTATTAGAAAGGACGAGAGTCATCCTGCTCGACTCATACGAATAGCGTAAGTCTCACTTTTGGAGGCCGCCGGCTCTATCATTCTCTACGACCTTCTCCTTCCCCTTCTTATTATTACCACCACGTACCATCTGTACAATCAAATTAGAAACATTAGAAATATTTTATCAACTATACAACTATTCAACTATACAACTATTCAAAATATTCAACTATTCAAACGACAACTAATCAACTATTCAATAAAACAAGAACTATTCAACTATTCAAACCGGGAATTTAAACCAAAAACTATTCATAACTATTCAATAAACCATCAACTATTCAAACGTTAAATGACAACTAATCTACTATTCAACTATTCAATAAACAACAACAACTATTCAACCATTTTCAAACGTAAGCAACTAGTCTACTATTCAATAAAACATTCAACTATTCAATAAAACTATTCAACATTAAAACTATTCAAACATATATAAACTGTGAATCAAAACTATTCAATCAAACAAATTGAGCTCATCTATTCAACTATCAACATTGTCTAATTAATACACACAAAGAATCTAACCCTTTATCAGAGAATCTAACATTATTCTAAATTAATATTAACAATAAAGAATACAACATTATTCAAATTATTTGAAATTAATCACAATAAAGAATACAACATTATGTAATCTAAATATTATTCGAAATGACACATGTAATAAAGAATCTAATATTATTCAAATAAATACACAATGTTAATCTAAATTATTCGAATGACACACAATAAATGAAAAATAAAAAGTTAATCTAACCTTTCAAATTTAGAGTGCTAAGCCAGATTTGAATTAAAGCGAATTGATCATATGGGGGACAGGGTGCAGAGAAATCGGTATGGTGGCGGGAAGCTTTTCATGATAAATGGAAGCATACGGGGGTTAACAAGATGAAACGACGGATGCAAAGTACTGTTTAAATTAATAACGATTAATAGAATTGGCATGCGGCTGCATTTTGATAATTTTTATTTTATAATTATTTATTAATGGAGACGGGAAAGCATCTGGAATATTTTAATCATTCAAGGAAAATAAAATTAAGGATATTGCATACCTCTTGGTTTGTGTAGTGTCCTGGAAATCTCTGCAACTTCAATGGGTATTGTTCAACATCAAAAATGGCTTAATTCTCCTCAATTAAGGTATTTAATTTATGTATCAGAGTATGTTTGATTACCTCTTATCTAATCCTTGGATATTCTTCTTTAAGCAATTGTGGGAAGTTAACTTTTGGTTCTCTTATATATACATGATTTAACTGTTGCAATTCTGGTGTTGTAATTAGCAATTTATGGGGTTGTAATTAGTCATAATGATGTTAAAAATATGTTTTTGTTTGTGCCGTTAGATAGAAATCTGAAAATTCATAGTCACATCTTTGCTATTTTTAATAATTGGCTGTTAGATTTTTCTTACCTCAAAAACAATTGTCACTTGTTTGCCCATTAATTTTCATTGAAGGCCAATTATAATGGAATGAATACAAGGCACCATTTATGATTTAAACCAAGCGTCTCTCTATTTTCTTCCTGTTGAGGTGATATATATGTATTGAACATTTGAGCAAATCAAGGAATAACTTCTTTCCATTTTATTGGTATAAAAGGTAATCCTTTAATGTTAGGGACTGTTATTCACAGTTCTGTCATATCAGGAACACCAATATAAGCAATATGATCATCGATGCTTCTTATGGATTATGTTGCAGGGGTGCTGTTTTTGCACTGAAATGAAGGGATCCAATATATACACACCCAAATAGTGTTTAGCACTAAAATGACTATTTACAACAGGGTCAGCTAGTCATTTTATCCCCAAACACTTACTGTTTTGTGTGTGTATAACAGCTCAGGGTTGTTTTGCTTGTGCCCTTCCACGGCTAAGCTTTGTTTCTGTGTGTAGTTTCTCAGTAATGTTGATAATCAAAATCCACTTTAGGGCTAATAAATAACATCGATTGATAATCACCACTGCTATAATTTTACCGCACAAATTAATTTGTTATTTAATTATATGATTCTTTTAATTAATGATGATATTTAGTAATTAATATTATCAAAAGTTGGTTTCAAATGTTTATCAATGTAATAATATGAGCCATTTCCAACCGTCATTCTAGCTTCAAATCTGTTAAATAATGACCTTACCATATCTAACCCAAGCTGAAAAGTAGAACCAAAGACAACTACTTCTAGAAAAGTGGTCTAAGAAGGATTTTGTTTTGAGATTTCTTGAAACTTTCTTAAGCCAAATCTATCGGCATTAGTGTTTCTTTATTGAACAAAACACATAGTTTTGGATGTATTCACATATTTTATTAATAAGCTGCAATTTCTTTCATTTCAGCTTACTTTCACAGGGTCCACAGAGACTAGGAAGCTCAGCTAAGAGCAATCTTAAACCAGTCACTCTTGAGTTGAGTTGGAAATACTGAAAGTATTCTTCTGCGGTTGTAGCAACGACTTGAAAACGTAGTCTCAATTCACATTCACCTTCTCTTAAAGGCAGTTCTGATTTCTCTCTTAAGTAGTTGATTGATTGATCTACAACTTGCTAGCTGTGATTTAATGTCTTGTCGAATATGAAAGAATTTGATGAGAACATTGAAATCTGGCCAATTGCTAGAGCGCCTTTCCAAAATGATCACTTGGCAGATGGCCCACTGATTCTCATCAGAAGTAAGAATGGTGCTTAAAAAAAAAGAATATGAAAGAATTTGATCTGTAAGGTCTTTAATTGTCTTTAGGAAGGTAGCTTGAGTAAAGTAATATTGGGGTCAATTTGTTTACTTGTACTACATGATCGGTCCCAAAAAATATTATATAATTGAAGCTAAGTTTAGTCTTTGATAATGAAAAAATTACATTTTCATCCAAAATAATAAGGAGTAGTAAATAAAATTTGAGGCGGCGATCCAAAAATATAAGCGCTTAAGTTGAGAAACATAATAAGATACAAGGTCTGAGAACTTGTTTGTAAACTACATTTTTTGTCCATGAGTATCCTTTGGTGTTTCAGTCATTGGTTTTATAAGTACCCTTAGTTGTTAAGTATTAAAGTTTCTCTCTTGATAAAGCAACATATAATTGTCCATGAGAAACACTGATTATGTAGATATATCTCGACATCCGGTATGGTTCAAGTTCTTTGTGCTTTGTTTATGGTCATCGCAAAACAAAGGCGTATGGGAAATTGTTTCCTTTTGAACTTGAATGGGTATCCGTCACTTCTTTTGGGTATGGAATCTGTAGTATGAAGACTTGTTTGCCGGGCATGAGTTCCTTCTCTTTGTTTTAGATGTATATTATGTTGTCTTTGTACCCTACACAACAATCGCATACCATTGCACATTCTGTCTGCTGACTGGGCATTTCAATTTTTCTTCAATATCAACTTTGAGAGAGATCCATTTGATTCAAGAGTTCAAAATTTGTGGTAGAATTGTGTGTGGCTACCACTTCTACCAAACTGTAGATTTTTCTCCGGAATTGTTGACTATTATATTCAATTTATCTACATCTTCATTTTTTGGTGCAAGTATTGCACGTTTGCTCATGTAGTCAATCGAATATCCATTTTCATCCAAAGAAGGGAATATAAGATCAATGAGACGTTGCTCAGATGTCTCATCAGTATCATATGGCACAACCATTTCTTTTGGGATATGAATGTTCCCTTCTTCATTGGTTGGTTCCTCCCCGTTTTCAACTCTTAATAGAAACTCACTAAATTTGGGGTCAGACCTTGCTCTTATGTTTTTCATGAGTTAGATTGGAATTCTCTGCTGATTGGCCAGGCCAGATTTAATTAAGTTAGATTAGAGTAGTCTAGTGTTCCTTTAGGAACAACAGGCAAATACTTGTTCGAAATCACTCACCTTCCTAAATGGTTGTTTATCTCCAACGATGTCTTGCATAGTTCTGTCAAAGGTTTCAATGGCCCATCTCTTGGCCATTGGTGCTTCATCCCAAATTATCAGAATAAATCTCCAACTCACGGCTTCCTGAAGCTACACATAGTTGTGTCAGTTGATCCTAACGGAATTTTAAATCTCTAATGGGATGTACGCTCTGGTGGCAAATATATGTGCAGCAACACCTGTAGTTGCAGTTGCAATAACTATAGAATCCTTGGATCTTAAATGTGCAAGAATTGCCCGGTACAAATATGTCTTACCAGTTCCTCCAGGCCCATCAACGAAGAACACTCCTGGCTTTCCTGATTTTGCTCTATCTAAGATTCTGAGAAAGCTTTGTGTTGTTCAGCATTCAAATTCATATCTATGATTCTTGAGAAAGCTTGTGTTGTTCAGCATTCAAATTCATTTCATGATTTTAAAGCTGGGATTTCAATAGACATTTCATCTCGATTTTCTCATTAATGATTTAGTATGTCGGGTTGGAAGCGACAAAGTGTCAAAGGCGGTGATTGAGACCCTATCGAGACTGTGGTCTCGATGCACAAATAAGGCCGGTTCAGATGAGCCCATTGAGACTCGGAGGCCCCGACGGGCCTCACGCATTACCTGGGCGCCCAAGGTCTGTGTATACTGCTCGAGAGGCCTTCGAGGCTATCGATCTGCGATTAGACTGGGCCCGATGAAATTTTCTTCTGTTCAAAGTAGAATAAACGATTAGGTCACATTTATTCTTTTTAATTCAAAATTTTCCAATTTCTCTCTAAATTTCCATTTGTTCCAAACTTCAATAGAGTTGTTCTCTACTTGATTTGTATCATCTGTATATCATTTTAAGCTAAATCTAGTGTGTAGATTTGTCATTGAGAATACTAAATTATAAAGTATTACTCAATTGGAGAAGCTTAGTTTGATAAAGATCTCTGTAACAATCATCGGTAGCTCTTTTCAATGATTGCAGTTAAAGAACAAGACGGCCTTTATGTGAACCAGATAAAGATCCGTGTTATTTACTTTCTGTGATTTTCAATTGTCCTGTTCGCATTACATATATTAGACTGTGAGGATTTTGGGAAGGCTGGAGAGACCATGGCTTATATCATTCCGTTCCCAAATAATCAAAATGTGAGTTTCAAGGTTGAAAAGCTCAGTCTAGATAAGATCCGAATTCAATGGCAAATACGGCGTGTATCGACATACGATGTGTATAAATCATGGGGTTGATTTCGCCCATTGGAAGATGAAACATGGAAGATTATTTGTGGTGCCAGTCATAAGCCTTTAGGCTTGGGCCCGCAAATATGGAGATCAATATTTGAACGAAGCGATAGACAAGTCTCTGGGTATAAATATAATTTGCTTGTCTAGAAACTGCTACAATGTAGCGTAAGAGACCACTACGTTGGTTTTACGATAGCTTTGCTCCGTGGCTTATACGAAACCATCCGCAACAATGTGCACGGGTCAATTTAAGCAACCTGCTTCACTGGTGACGTCAACACTGATAAAAATCTTAATTGATTTAAGAGTTTGATAAATCAATTGCCCATCAAGTAGCACCCCGAGATGAATTACAAAGCATTGATAATTTACCGCATCTTGCCGATAGTCGGGAGCCAAATGAGGGTCAGCTGTGGAGGACCAAATTAAACAGAAGTTACCAAGCTGCTATTTAAGAGCGCATGTTTGTCCAAGAAGTTCTAGAAATATTAATGAGCGTGAGGTGAACTATGACAAAGGAAGCCAAAGCACAAGCCAGAAGAGGAAGTCAAGCTTGGAGACCATTGATAGACTGGCTGTTAAAATGCACTGCATTTAAGATGACCTGTATTTCAGTCCGTTGATCGTCGATAAATTCTACTTGATTCAGATTAGACACTTGTGGCTAACTGCATCATAAATGAGATGAACTGAAGCCGCTGACAATATCTAGAATGCTGAGATCGACTAAATACAAGACTGCCAAAGGCGAAGATCTTTGATTCCTCGTAATACTGATATGATGGTACAACTGAACTACATCTGCAGCGAACCGGAAGGTAGAGTTCGAGAAAGCAGTTTGATCTAGTTCGAGGTCAAGATAGTACTATGTACCTTATCGAGTTCTCAAATTTAATTATAGTCAAGTATTATTAGTTCTCCTGAGAATAGCATGTTGTACAACCATTGGCATAGTTATAGGCAGTAGAATCATGGTTTAAAGAATGATACCAGCTCAAATTCATGATCATCAGATCTGCAGAAATGTGGTTTCAGGTGCTGTGAAGAAAGTCATGGCTAAAATCAAGGCTGAGCCTAAATTCAGAGGTTGAAGAATTAGCATAAATGTTTAACTGAGCCCGTTGGTTCCGAAGGGGCCTATCAGATAGAACCTTCATTGATGATGCGACGAGAAAAGTTTGGGTTTATTTCCTCAAAAATAAATCAAGTTTATGGGTCTTCAAGAAACGGAAAGCTATGGTTGAGAAACGAGACGGCCGGTGAGTGAAGTTAGTTTGAGATCCGGCAATGGGGGTGAAATACAAATGATGGCGGGATTTCAAACAATATTGCGCCGAGAGGTGGAATAAGGATGCGTAAGACTATTCTGGAACACCAGAATGAATAGATGAAATATGATGAATAACGTGCTGGCGAAGAAGAATTGTAGGGATTACCTCAAACGCTCGCGCACGCAATCAATACCGCCGCCTTCGATAAACAGAGGACCTTCACCCCTCTCGACTTCGTAATTCCCAAGAGAAAGGGAGTTCTAAGAAGGCAATTATCTTTTTCAGTAGATGTATATTAGGAAATGTCAAGCAAATGCTGTAATAAGCTTGAAGCTAAATTCCACATTTGCTATTTTATTGGTTATGGCTATATTAGATGGATACAAGTTCCATGATTTCAAGAACCGAAGATCATTCGGGCAAGAATGTAGTATTCAATGAACGTGTGTTATACGTAGACGCATGCAGTGTTAGATGGCAGAAAGGAAGCGATAAGTCACAATCACGGCGGTCAAATGCGCAGAGAAGGCGATACCGTTCCTTCCTGAAAACGGCATGTCTTAGATCATCCTGCCTCAAAGATTCAACTCAGTATCATTTTGTCGATATGCCACCCTTTACAAGAGATGGGTTCGATGAGGGATTTACGTAGTCCGATGATACATTTCCTCACAAGGATCGAAGAAGAGATTGTTCCCCGATAAGGATCAAGATGTGAGACACCGGTCTCTCGTAAGTATCCGTGTCGAAACCAACTCAGAGGCATTCTCCATCCGCTAACTTTCTCACAGAACCTGGAAGGCAGGCGAGCCCCGTTAGTTGCGTCAAGCAGCATTAACGGACAATGATCGCCGAGTTAGCGATGAAAAGTATACGGAGTCATTGTCGACTAACATGCATGGAGCTGCAAGTGCCGCCAGAAGCCCAAAGAAGAATATTGGTAAGTAACAAATGGTCTACCGACCAAGGAGGAACAGGATGCAGCAACGCTATAAAGCTCGCTTGGTCAAGCTGGGCGATTCTAACAGAGGAAGGAATCGGACCGCACCGAATATTCTCACCCGTAGTCAAGCCAGGGACAATCGTAATCGCTTCCGGGATCGTAGCAAAGATGATCTACAATTTTCATCGATGGATGTAAAACCGCGCTTCTACATGGTGTGATCTGGGCGAAGAGTTATTCATGGCAACCTAAGGCTTGAGGTTAGAGGGAAAGAAGATTGGGTCCAGAACTGTAAGAAGCTTCAGACGGCTTCAAACAAGCTCCGAGGCAGCTGGAATATTACTTTTGATAATCAATATGAAGTTTGTGTTATGACCACCACCGCCGTTGAAGGGCAAGTTTCAAAGATTAAGATTTTACTTATGTTGATGATACGCTGACTGGTGGGGAAATGACGGGTGTGCGAACATAAGAAAGAGTTGTCGCCGGATTACATGGCAAAGACTAAAGCAGCGTAAGCAAATTGGATAGAATAATCGTGAGATCGGGGATTCTTCCGAGACGACACGTTAAGAATACCCTGCTGCTGCAATCAAGCCGCATTCAACATGCCGCACATGCAAAGCCCGTAGCACTCGCTAGTCGCCGTATTTTCATAACGACAAGATAAAGATCCACCAGATCACATTTAGAGTATATGGATAAAGGCTGGTGCTTCTGCAGAGGTAGGCCTGAAATTGACCTGAGATTGCACACGCTGCGGGTAGTCAAGTAGTAGATATATGTCTAACCCGGGGAAAGAACATCAAGTTTCAGCCGGATTATGATACCTGAAACAGAGAAACAGGTTTAACCAGCAATGGATACGTGGACGTCATGGTGATGCTATAGAATCACTGTGGATATGTATTCACGCTTGGGGGGTACTGCTATTAGCCGAGATCAAGCCGCAACTAATAGTAGCATTGCTCCAGTCAGCGGTGCATGTCAAGCATGGCGGAAGCCGTGGAAAGAGACGACCGTCGGCAGATTTTCTTGAAAGAACCGGTCTGAGGATAACACCTTGATTTGATAATGAGATTATCCGCCAAACTCGTGTTTCGCGAGACGTGCCACACAGGACTCGAGGTTCCATTTCATACGCTCAGATCGAGTAGAATATACCCAAGCTGGGACAAGATTTTAGATCAAATCATTATGTTTACAAAGGTTGTAGGAGATCCAACAGTGGATCGCCACTAACTGCAGCGCCTCGTATGGGTGTTTTCTACATTAGTGGATTTGTCACTTCTGCTGGCATAGCTGAAGAAAGGATGCCGACAATGCAACAGTCACTTAACTGAGATGGATTCTATGTACCAAAAACGAGGTTTGGTCCTTGTTGATTTTACCAAATGGGCTCGCCTCTATTGAATGTAAAATGGTATTTAAGAAACATGATAAAGACGGAACGTTGATGTTTTCTAAAGTTGTATTCTGTAATGTAAAGGTTTCAAACAAGTTCACGGAGCGGACTATGACGAACTTATCATTGGCTATGCTTTAACTAACCGATAATCTTAGTCATCGTCAGATTTCATGACTATGAATAAGGCAAATGAATGTAAAGACCAAGCCTCGAATGGAAATTTAGAGGAAGATGCAAGAGACGGTACAACCTCCAGCTTTACATGTTCAAAGGACCTAAGAATGTAAGTAAGTCAAGTAAAAGTCCATTATGGTCTTAAGCAGTATCCTCGTTAGCTTGAATCTAATGCTTGAGAATTCAACCAAAGAGCTGGTTTAATTCAAGAAGAACTTGTGTATACAAAGAAGGTGTGGAGCAGGATTATCTTAGTATCTGATAATACATACTTATCATTGGAAACAACGTGGAGTTAACCAATAAGATTGGGTCAGGCAAATGTTTCAACGGCTGACTGAAGTACATTATATACTTGAATAAAGATCCACCCTGTATCGAAAAAATGAGGTCGATTGACTTTGTCGATATCGAGGAATAAGGTACTACAGCGCTCAAGATGAAGAATTCCAAGAAGCGTAATTTACGAGATTACGAGTTCAACTGCAGTAATGCTGTCCCACTACTAGTGCCGGTAGATGAAACGTAGACATACCTTACGCCTCGCTATAGATCCATCATATGCCATGTCAGCGCACTAGACCATGTGTCTTACGCACTAAAGGTAACCAAAGAGATACCAAGCCAATCCGTGTGAAAGCCACCGGATCGCAGCCGGGCGCATCTCAAGTATCTCGAGAATAATCCAAAGATGCTTTCTTGGTATATGGTGGAGACGAAGAGTTAGCAAAGGATGTGGCACACCGACGCCAGCTTTCAAACCGATGCAGACGACTATCGCCTCTGGCCCGGGTATGTATTTTGTCTCAACGCGGAGCAAAGATTCGGAGGAGTTCGAACAGCACGACATTCTACCACGCACTGAGTATTATCGCGAAGGTCAAGCTCGCTAAAGAAGCATTGCTGATAAAGAAGTTTCGGTGGATCAACTTGGTGCGGTACTCCAGTATCGAGGAACCAGCGGAGTTGCGACAATACCGGGGCAATAGCTCAAGTTGTTGAACCCCTCGAGCACATCACAAATCCAAGCACGCATCGTAAAGTATCACCCATTGGGGAGATATGCTGATGAGGCGATGTCAAAGTACGTAAAGTAGAAATGTAGGCCACATCCGCCGACTTTTACTAAACCACTAAGTCGTGCAGCATGCATTTAAGCGCACGAACATAGGTCTTAGACACAAGAGCCGTGTTAGCGTTAAGTTGGGAGCGATGTATCTATCAGAGCATGTGGAACAAATATTTGAATATTATCAGTTTTATATTTTATTTACTTGCTATGTCTATATATTTTAAGAATATAATATATATGTAGATCTGTTTGAGAAAGGTAAATCCCTAGGTTAGTCTATGTTTTCTATGTGAGGTAAACATGAACTGCTAATTACACTCTCTCAAGCTGTAAATAGATAGGATACCTAAAAAGGCCTCAAGCATGTCATAGTTGTATGACAAGATCATATGACTAACATGGTGTTTTGATTAGTGATCAAGATCGATCACGTTAGCCCTCAGACTAGAACAATACTGTACGCCGGTCTCGCGACCTGGGATTAGAATTAAAAGAATTCATAGAAGAGACAGATATCCGTGTCCTATGATATTTGGTTTAGAATTTCAGGATCGCTAATTTTAGACTCCACGATATATAAATATCTGTTATACAAGTTCGTGCATTTTGATTATGACCAAACGGGATTATATAAGGTCACACAACAAATTGCATGACAGACGCGATATATCGAGGGATTTGTCCGTCCGCGATATACAAGGAAGACTTCACTTCCTCACGCTTGGTAATCGATCGGGTTTACGCTGACGCCGCAAATGCTTATTCACCATACCGAGTAAAGAAAGTTGTGAAGCCACACTTATATAATACTACTGTGAGAAGACACCAGATAATCGCCCGCAAAGGGAAGGTTGGAAATCAATGAGAATTGATTCCATTTATCGTGCTCCGCGATTAAATCGTGTATCAACATTGGGTTAAATGTGATTATCGAACTTAATGTTCAACTTAGTAATTGTATATTACTAAAAGTGGTTCTCATGATAATTTAAGGGCGCAGCGAATGCTAGATCTATCACAATTTGCTATAATTATAATTGGTCAATTATTATACATACAACCCATTATCTCGAGCCTGGGCGTCAAGAGTATTTCATGTATGAAATTAAAGAGAACTATATAATTCGAGAAATGTATTTCAATTACAAGGGTTCTGTATTTATGAATATCGATTGAACAAATGTAATCAATTGAATAGTTATTTAATTGATTCAGTACTAGTATTTATCATAAATTTGAAAGACATATTGACTCATTACTATTTAATTAGCTTAATTAAATAGTTAACCGTTAGCAACTCCATAGTTCTTAAACAACTATATAATGAGTCAATATTTAGACGCTTATCTAAGTCGTTAACCCAGCCCAGGCAAACTTTGTGGTTAATGTATAAGTTTTTTAGTAATTTAAAACCCAGTAGCCGCCTCCGCTACTCTCCTAAAGTTTTCCGGGTTTTGTTCATCCTTGTTTACTAGCATTACCAGTTCTCGATTCAACCCCTTCTGACGTGGACCAACCAGATAATCATGCACGATTGATATTACAACATGAGCTAAATCACTGTAACTTGAAGGAACTTAGGCTAATGTAAGTACTGCTTATTCTGCACAAATATATGTTTGAGTTTAATAAATTGAAAGGACTAAGATCCCTTTACCATGATTTGATTATATATCCATATAATTTTCATCAACAGATTCAAAAGTTGAGCACACTTATTGTGCGTTTTACTTTTTTATTCTAAGTCATTTTTCACAAGACAATTTGTGTGTTAGATTGACAATAAAACTATAAAATAACCTGAGTAAGAGAAAACCTGACCACCAACTTTCAAAAATTTGTTTGATATCCTGGACATTCATTGAAAAATTAAAGTAGATAATATAATAGAATACTAAACTATATGACAGGTAATAAGAAGGAAAATATAATAAAGAAACAAGTTTTCCTAATCATCCATGATCATGTCCTGATCCTTCAATTCCTTCATTGGCCCAACCAACATCACTCGTCATAAGATGCAATTTGTTCATCCAGATTTTTATTCGAACGCACCAGCTTTATATTCAGAATAAACTTCAAAGATCCTTCTATCATTCCTCATTACAACTTTCAGCGATTTACGACATCGAAACGATACTGGGCCAGGCAGTGATTGGATGAAGTTTTTCAGACCAGCTTTTGACCGTTGATGGCCCGTATTGCAGGTGTGAGCATATGGACTTTATTCGATCAAGTACAAACGAAATACCGGCTGCGCTACTTGTTATCGGGCCCCTCTGCTGAGTAGGGAAGGACATTTTACTTTCTCTATCCAACAACTGAAGATATTGTTTGATATTCAAGAAGTCTAGAAAAAGGCAAAAGGTCGTGGAGTTTTCAAAAGACCTATTTTACGAAGGCGTACGATCTTCATCAAAGATTCTTCCAAAGAGAGACCGAAACCTTAGGAGACGGCAAAATGAGAGAGATATAATGAAATAAGAAACCAATCAAGACAATTTAATAAAAAGCATTGCTTATTAGAAGAACAAGGTGTTTTGTTTTAGTAGATTGACAAGCAGAATTTCTGTCTCTTAAACGGTAAACGGATGGATTGTCATAAATACCTTGTCAGACAAAAGCTCATTATTTTTGTATGATTCGAACACTCAGCGCAGTGCCGAATGGAGAGTATTAGGTGACTGCATCATAAATTTTGTATAATGAATGCAAATTATTCGTGGTGTCCTCGCCAGAATAACTTCATATTTATAGTGAAAATTCTCCTTGTGCAAATCAGATTAGAGGTTTTACCGAACTGCTACTACTTTGTGTGTGTTCTCTACTTTTGTGTATTTTCTTGTTAGTTACCAACCCAGCCTGATTATGATCACACAGTGCCTGTTTTGCAGTTCACTTTCAATTGGTATCGTGAGCGCACACTGATATACCTGAGCGAGATTCGTAGAACTAACGGAAAACTAAGCAGTTTCACTTACTGCCCCTGACTGAGGACCTAACGCATCCTGCCACAGTTAAGATGACCCACTTTAGATCAGTAGATACAAGAATACTAAGGCCAAGGCCACCTGACAATCGAGCCTCTACGTAATCTCGAATATTAAGAGCAGGGTAGCAAAGAATTAAAGAAAATTATCTGGGGGTTGTAGAAGCCTGAATGCAATCTTTAATCCAGAGGTTTCAAACTTATTAGCTCATGTACTCAGAAAAAGGTACGGAAAATATGAAGGAAACTCTAAAAGTAAGATGTCTACTTCAGTAGTCTTACCCAATGTAGAATTTAGAGATAAACACCGTCATAATCAAGATAAAGATCTAATGAAATGTTTAGATAGTAAGATGAGAATCTAGAAGAAAATAAAACTTCCCAGAGATTTTATTCATGCATTATTGAAAACCTGTGATTTGATTCACTAGTGGGGTTTTATTTGTTTAATTGAATCTTTTGATTGCACTTTATATTGAACTAACTATGGAAAGTGAGCAGCCTTGGGGCAAGGCCTAACTCCGAAATAAGAGGAGAATCGGGCCGAGACAGACAACTCATACAAAAACTTTAACAAAAAACCAAAAATGTCTTAACAGAACCACATTTTAGAGAGGCACAGATCGTTGACCTAATTGACTACAAAATATGGAAAATTCAAAGCTCGGTGGATCTAGTACAGCGAAACAAATTAATGCCACCGGGCCAAAAGGAATCATCAGGTGAGATGCGGAAGATTTGGTCACATCCAAGCCGAGTGTCCAAATTATGTGAAGCGTTTCCAAGAGTTATTATACTATCCTTTCAAATGAAGAGACCGACGTAAGAGAGGAGAAAACAACAACGGTTAGTAACTTGTATCAGCTGACATACCATGAGGTCCATAAACCTACCGCCAACTCGATTGTTACGACCGATCCGAGAATGAGTGAATGGTAAAGGAAGAACTTAATTAAGTAGAGTTAATGGCAACTATCAATTACTTTTCGACAATGGACCAAACCGACTGTGTCTACACCTCAGAGAAATCAAAGAACTGATCAAGAAATGTAATAAAGAATTGATGAAAATGGTCGAGGAACAAAAGTTGGAAATACGCATCCTCGAAATAAATTGGAAAGAACGGCCAGAGAATGTCACGATGAATTTCTAGCACTCCGATTTTGATGAAATTTGTCAAGGAAAAAGGTGCGCGATAATCTCGTGATCGGGTTTGGACAATAAGATGAGAAGCTCTCGTTCAAGAATTTTACACATGAACCAACTAAGTCAGTTGGTATAAGTCTCAACGGGAGAGTGTCATCAAGAGGGGACACATAGCACCTATTGTTATAAAATTTTATGAAAGGCGTAAACAAGTATTTCACCTAAAAATGCAAGTGAGAAAACCGCAAGAGTAAATGTAGTTTTACATCTCTAAAGCTAATGTATTTGGGATCTGATTGCATTTCTGGCTGCATTAATACAGTGAAGAAGTAAACTTAACTGCAAGATTAAGGAGGTGAAAATGATTTTTGTTACTTTGTGGAGGCGAAAAAGGAAAGATTATCTCGCAGAAAGCGTGAATTAAATGATTTGCCTGACCAGAATTTTGTTCATCAAGGATCTACAAATCTAATGAGATAATAACTTGTATATTATGAAGGTTTCACAAAAAATACATGCACAATGGTAACTAAAAGAATGATTCATCAGCGAAAGGAGCTGATCTAAATTACAATTACATTCTGACACCATCCTAAGGATCATTCAATGATCTCATGAGAAGGCTGCAACAAAAGACTGGACACACCAATTACCTAAACATCCAACAACTAATCCTTTAGAAACAAGGTACTTGCACTGCTAGGGTCAGAGAAAGAATATTGATAAAGGCACTGTGTCTCACCAACAACATAAATTGTGGTCACTACTAGAGCATTGAACTTTCAAGACACTGACCGGACCCATGCAGTAGAGTTATAAAGTAAGGAAATATGTATTCGCTTGTGTTGATGATTTCAGTAATATATGGGTTGAATTTCTTTAAACTAGACTTTGATGGCTTAAGGTCCGCACAAATTCAAAGGAAAAAGAAGCAATATTCTCGTGATTCAAGTGATCATGAAGAGAATTCGAGAATTTCAAGCTTCAAACTTTTGTGATGGTGTAGCATCACATGAATACCCGCCTTCCAATCACCCCAACGTAACTAGAAGGAAGAAAGCAACGTAACTTCAAGAAATGGATAGAAATATGTTATACGCAAGTGAATTACCTATTAAATTTGGGCGGAGGAATATCATGATTCATACTAAACTAGAATGGTCAATGGGAGTAGGGAGAAACCAATGTACACTACTTTCATGTTTTGGAAGGCGTGTTACATACCCATCGATAGAGAACCGAGGCGTAAATTTGATGTACCAAGCAATATGAATCTTTGATACCCAGAGTCACAAGATTATATTGGCACAGTCTACTCATATGGTTACGGGAGTCAATAAACGGAAGCGTCATGATTACGCGACAGA
This sequence comes from Lithospermum erythrorhizon, assembly GCA_019722365.1. Classification (NCBI taxonomy): domain Eukaryota; kingdom Viridiplantae; phylum Streptophyta; class Magnoliopsida; order Boraginales; family Boraginaceae; genus Lithospermum; species Lithospermum erythrorhizon. The sequence continues at coordinate 25,163 of JADFUC010002174.1, forward strand.
TATCATCAGAATAATAATCCACCACCACCAGCAAAGCATGAAACTGACATCAATAGGGAATTGAACCGCCGACCCAAAAGAGATCATCTGCCAACATATCATCGGGAGAAAGCTCGATCGGGCGAGAACAAGAAGAAGCGACAAATTTTACCATCAACATTTATTAGAGCCATCAAACAGGTTTCATATCAAAAGCAGAACCAAGGGACGTGGAAAGCTATATTTATACTGATCACCGCCATTTAAGCAGTTAACTCATTTAGTTTGATAAGAATGATGCTATTGGGAACTTCACCTAGCACTCAATTCGGGCGCAATGCCATGCACAAAGTGGATCTTTAAAAAACAAAATGATGAGTCCGGAAATGTCACTAGAAATAAAGCTAGACTAGTTGCTCGATACGTATCGAAAGTGGAATTGATCGAGGAGACGCTTGCCCCTAAGGGCCGACTCTCAAGAATACGGCCGCTTATCCATCGGCCTGCTCAAGTTCAAACTATTCCAAATGAACGTCATGAGTGCTTTCCTTAATGGAGTAGTTCAAGAGGAGGCTCCATGTGGAACAAACTAAAAGGTTTTATTGATGTTCAACATCCGTAACACGTGTACAAATCCTCTCAAGAAAGCCTCTATGGTCTCAAGCAAGCCCCGTTGTTAATGTACGGCACTATCAGGTTTCTAAAGGTTATAACCAAGGGGGAGTTGATAATAATTTCATTAAGAGGGAAGAACTAAACATGCGGCTTAAATCTATGTCACGATGACATAAATACCGGAGGAGTGTCAAACCACCCGATAAAACAACAGGCAAATGTATTGAAAAGTGTAGCTCGGTGACGAGTACGCGTGAGCACTAAAGTATTTTTTGTGGTTCCAGATCAATCAAATGGAAGATAGCATATTACCTCAAGCGAATTGAGCAAGAACATGATGAAGAAATTTGACCGAGACCTCAACCAGCATTAAGGACAGATTTATAAGATTGCAATACCGCAAGTCGCCCCGATATAGTTTCACCAAGCAAAAGCAGGTGCTGGAGATTACAATCCAAAGAAAAGCTAGTCTAAACTTTGTCAAGAGAATTCTCAAATATGCAGTAATGCATAATCATGACTTCTATATACTGATTTGTACACTCTCTTTGTAGCGGTATCAGACGCCGATCATAGAACACATGACAGAAAGAGTAATATCCGAAGATATGGAAGCACTTGCCTCATGGTCAAAGAAGCAAAATCGTATCACAACCAAGGTTTAATAGAAGAAGGACTCGTTAATTTAATTAAGCAACGCCAGAAGAGACAGTCAAACTGTGAGTCACGACTCTCATCAGACAATGAAGGCTTCATCAAGATTTCAAAACTAGTATAAATATTATCTGGATCTTAAGAGGGAGAGACAAGACGCTTCACAATGAAGACGGGTTGTCGTTCGAACATGGGCAAATGATACAATCGTCGATATTCTCACTCATAACTAGATGTGAATCAATTCAATATCCGAAACGGCTTTGGGATTGTGCTTAATAATAAGAATCAAATTTAATTTTATAAACAATTCAGATATTTAGTATTATAACAATTGGATTTGTGATTAGTTTCAACTATACTTTTGTAAAAATGGCGGTTATCAGCTTTTAATGTGTGCGCCTTTTTCAGAAAGTGTATTTATGGCTTTTTCATCACCATAAACGACACTTTACATCATAAGTCTCTACAAACTCTTCATATCTACCTCTCTAACTTCTTCAGATTTCATATTGTAAGTTTCTAAAAAATAAAATATGTTTAATATCTAAGGCACAAAGAAGAGAACTTGACCGAACTGAGCCTGCTCATAAAAGTATTCCTCATCCGTCAAGGCAAAGAAACTCAACAATCACCCCACAAGGTGGACAGGCTGGCAAGGGACCAAGTCGATACGCAAAGACATACTGTTGTCTCAAACGGTTAAGAATCTCTCAGACCAACTAAGTTCTGATTTTCTAGATAAAAGGACAATGTATGTCAAGTCAAATCTAGCGACACTCTCTAGGCCCGAATATGAGCCCAATTTCGATGAAGATAGACCCATTGAAGGAAGTAAGATATTATATGAATCCATCACAGAACTATAATTTTACAGTTTTGGGGCCAAAATTGATGCATAATTCCTTCAAAGAGCCAACTGTAAATTCTCTCACAAGAAGAAAGCAGAATTAAGAGAGAATGAAAAGTCAGCCTCTGGAAAATTTGTTCCAAAACAAACCAACCTCCACCGCTATTGCAAAGGCATATTACATTGTATCATCATAGTAAAAGCAGCAAACTGCATAAAGGCCATGTTCTGCAAGGCAATAGAAGTAGTTGAGATTCTCCAACTCAGTGTTGAATCGGGAAGACTCGAAAGAAAGTCACGAGAGCAGAGTAGAAAAGGAAGCGGCGTCAAGAAAAGAGGCAAAGTTTGTCCTCAAGAAAAGAAAGCGGGATTCAGATTTCGAGTCCAAGAGCGCAAGCTGAGTGTGGAGTAGTTTAGATTACATGGAGGAATCAAGGAGGACAAAAGGGTCATGGAAGTTCTAAGGCAATTAGACAACGACTCTAAATCGAATCAACAAATGTGAGGATCAAGCCAAGGAGCGAAAGAGGCAGGCCGGAGGAGTTTGAATTTGATGGGAAGAGTACGCCGCTAGTGAAGTTTCCGCAAAGGCAAGAACAATCTTCCAGAGATTTCATAGCCACCCATTAAGAATTAAAACTTATATCGATATTCTTCTGAAGAAGGAGGCTCGCTTCAACTGATGGGCGACATCTAAGCTTCATTGGCTCAATTAGTCGTGTGGAATTCATTTGTTGCCTATCTGATGAAATCAATGAACCAGGGACTCCTATGTATCATAAGTGCAGTTCTCATGTGGACACATCTTCAAATTCAAATTCCATGGTTATCAACAAACACTCATGCTGGGTTCCAAGGACGGTCCAACAGAGCCACTCAAGCTGAGACACCAGGAGCTCCGGTTGCCTGGGCCGCCAAAAGCGGCGCTTGCAAGCTTCCTCTTTAAGTCTCAGGTATGCTGTTCTTCACAAAGCCTCTATTGCTAATCTTGTCCCTACTTCAAACAATACAAATGTTGTTGAGATTTTGGCAAGAATGTCACATGGGTCGAGTACGCATTTAATATCGGGAAGATCATCTTGATCAAGTAGGATTATGCAAGTCACAAACCGGTTCTACTGGGTTTCCAAGCCTTATCTGGCAACCGCTTATCTCTCAAAGATCCGATATGAAGAAAGAGATGGTACTGCAAAGACGCCAAGCATTCATCGAAGAGTTTATAAGTCATAGAGGGCATGGGATACAACGTGAGCGCTTTGAGACCTCTGAACGGTGAGGGAATGCTATCGTCAAAGTCTACGCAGACGAAACAAGTTGTCAGCGCAGATCCGCCGCCACTGCTCGTGCCTTTGGAATTTGACCAGGCCGTAGCTCAATCCATCCGCTGTCGCTCCCCGGGCCGGTGCCTCCACACCGAGCCAATCTTCTATGAAGGCGATAGGTGTTTGGGGGCTTTGGGTCCGCATTTTCGCACAAATAGGAGTCACTACTTTATAATTTTTATCACTGCTTTGGATTTCGTATCAGGTTTCGATTGCGGTGGCTCACCGATGGTTTGACTTTGTTGAATATCATATTTAGCTCATCTTTTCTAATGTGATTTGTCATAAAAAACTCACCCAGCAGCTCATAGCAGACTGATATTATTCATGGAGAGTTATGGACTTTATTCGATCAAAGCATAAAACGCGGCTGCCTGGCCATGGCCACTGGCTATTAAATTCCTCATTGAAAGTGTGTGGTATTTAAGACATTTTACTTTCTATCCAACAACTGAAAAGATATTGCTTGATGATTCAAGAAGTCTAGAAAATAGCAACATGAGCTTTTAGAGGACTCATTTTACTAAATTTTAAGGCGGCCGATCTTCATCAAATATCTTTCCAAGCGTTATAGACCTAAAACCCTGGTGAGATCTATTATATATATGGCTGTTAAATTGGCTAAATAAACTAATCAAGCACAATTTAATAAAAAGTATCACAAGATATTGAAGAATAGAAGGTGTTTGTTTAGTGTAACGATTTTTGTGCTTGTAAGCACTCTCTGCCTTCTAAACTAATGCATCATTACAACACCACAGCGACACCTTTGCAGCCTCTCATTATTTTGTACGATCCGAATACTTAGCGAGCGCTGATGTGGAGAAAAATAGCGATCTCTGGGATTAAATTCTTATAGCGAATGCTACAGACGTCACGAACGTATTCATTCTGCAGTTCCGTTTAATAATCATATTTAGTAAATAAAATTCTCCCTGACAACCGCCTCAGACGAGGCCACCGAACTCCAAGCATTACTTATGTGTTCTTACTTTTGTTTATTTCTTGTTTGCTACTTAACCCAGATTGATTGTCGGACGACAACTCCTTAGCCATGGTAGCTTCATTTCAGCTTGGGCAAAACACAAAATGGTTTATCAGCAGGGTGAAATTATTATAGTACATCAAATGGTTAAAGCATTGCTAATGATTGCATACAACTGAATAATATCTATATAGTTCTATATTGTAAGCTTAATCTTCAAGCATTCAATCTGGTTCCAATATTTCTGTCTCCAGAACAAAAAAGAGAAGATGCTTTGGTTTAACATTCAGATTCCATATCCTTATTAGATCCAGGCAATGAGGAAGTTGATTTAATGATAATGGCTAACTCCTGGAAGAGAGGAACTGAACGTATTGGGTATTAGGATTTTTTTTGGTAGAAAATTGGTTAAAGATATCTCTAAAATTGTTTTAGTGGGAAATTGGTTTTAGTGGGAAAAGAGTTGGGAGTATAAACATTATTTGCTACTCAATTATCCTCTTTTGCTACTAAAATATGGTAGTCATTAACCTTTTTTTACTTTTTGCTACATACAATATGGTGTAGTAATTAATTTTAGTAGAAAAAGCTACTTTTTCTAGTAGTATGATTTGGTTTTATCAGTTCAATTCATTGTGATTATGTATCCGTGTGAAATTCTGTGAGATAATATTATTACAGACAATTGTTGTATTATGTCTTGTTCTAGGCTGGTTTTACTTTGAAGTAACACCTTCTGTGATGTCCAATTATGTAATTTGTGCACCTCTTAGAGTAATCTAACCAAGTGTTGAAGAAGATGGTGTAGTGAGACATTTGAATAGATGTATACCAAAGAGAAGAAGAGATTACATAACGTTTACAACTACCAAGCAATATGACGCTCGGGGGTAATGAAAAAATTAAGTCCCTCATTATCCTTCGAAAATTAGGAAAGTTCAGTCCTTCATTTGAAAACATGATCATTATACGGGAGGGGCATAAAAAACTAAGCCTTGTTCTTTTAAGAACCAGCTTAGATTGTAAACCATATGCAGTAGTAGTCCTCCTTGACTATTCTCGTAGGCATTTGAGGTTGCGACTTCTCTAACTAATTACCTAGTCCAACTCGCGTCTCCCACACTTAAGGCAGATACTTCGCATTCGAAAACACCGATGGAAACTAACTTGCCTTCACAGTTGTCGCAAGTGATCTTAAGAGTAGGCTCCCTGATATGCTTAAGAATGTGAGGATGAGAACTTATTTTCACTTTTCCTCCAAACTTCATATTAGGATTTTTCTGGTACCTGGGGGCGCAATTAAAATGAAAGGACACATCACATTCGAAGCACGAGTACAACCAACGTTCTGGGTGTATTAATTCCTCACACATGTCGCACATAAAATGATCAGGGTGGTCTCCATGATGTGGATACCTCAGAAGAATAGGATGTTCTCTATCCCAACTATGCCTTATGCTTCTTGAAAGCATTGCACAATTGTAATCTAAATAAACATCACAAGATATGCACTTGAAGATGAGATCACCATATTGGGCACATTTATGCCACACGAATAACATAGTCCCTCAGCTTCAGGTTCCTTTTGAAATAGTGGATGCTCATGTGTTTCGTGCATCATAACAGCAGGCAAAGCAGCACATTTCAAGTCAAGCAAAATTGCATGTTTTGCAGAAATAGAGCAGTCCATTACACAACTGTTTACAACGATCACATTTGAAGGCTGTGTAGAATCTTGATTGTTGAGCCAGCACGAGTTCATGATCGTGTTCGTGACTCAAGTGTTTTATTCGATTTGGTAAGTTGGCGCATGCCAAATGGAGATAATGATTGCATTCTTGGCAGCTATAATAGGGAGCAGTGATGGGATAAACGTGCCGCATAGTTAATTTTTCATCTTCCTCCTCAAAGAAACTATCATTATTAACCTGCAGCTCTTCAAAGAGAATCATCTTGTGTTTCTTGTGGGTGGCGAGCCGAATCTCTGTATTAACATCCATGAAAATACCATTTTTGACAAGTAAAAATGGTTGAATCAACTCTAAGGATTATATCTATTGGAGGCCAATAGGTGAGAACAAATTCATCATCCTTTGAAAAGATGTTGAATCAAAGAGTTGTCAAGATGATCAACACCATCTCTGAAGAAAAGCACAACGTATCATACTCCATATATTAGTTTACCAAATTAATTCATACAATCATAATATAAGAAACAAATAAAATTATTATGGCACTATTTACAGAGAGACTGATTGAGTGGATAGCCATTACTACTTGATGAACTGATGTCATCCGTTGTCATACAACTGACATGAACAAAATATCTGCAACGAACACAATGAGAAATCAAGTCTGCTCCCTATTATGCACATAAAAGTCGCATGTAGAGCACGAGTAAGACTGGTTCTCCTCGTCCCTCTCTCCTTCCGTTGAGGAACAAAGATCACAACTGAACTTAGCAGGCCTGGCTTGGAAAGTCGAAGGGTGATGATGGAGTTGCTCAAAATTTTGAATGCGCTTTTCCTCCTTAGGATGGCACATTTAAAATCAAGACCGAAGATACAAATTTCGCAAAATGATCAACAAAACCTTCCAATTTCCTAGTACAAGCATCGCATCCAGCATCTTCATTAGGATAAGGATTCTTTGGAAATAGTTGGAGAGGATGAAGAGGGTGAACTCCGAAGGGCGTTCCACACATAATTTGTGAAGGAAGAAATTACATTCTACACAACTATAATGTTCTGATGATACTTCATCAACACATGCTGCACAAACCTCACTCTCTTCACTTTTATCTTATAAACAAGCTTATGATCTGGATGGAAAACATGATCAATCTCCATCTTTCTACTAATGCTCTCCCTCTTTTTTTTCTTTTCTTTCTTGAGGATATATATAATAGGCTATATGATTAATGAGCATATTGGATTATATCCATTTATATAGGCGATTGAAACTTGCATACTTATTAATAATGTGAATCAATCACAAGTTAGTGAACTTAATTGTTCTTTGTTTATTTTTTCAGCCAAGTTGGGTTATTTCATTAGATTGTATAAGGTAAAACTTGAAATGATTCTCCAGCTTCATTTTCTTAAATAGCCCAGATGCATATTCATGCGGCTAAAGTCCCATTGGCTCATCCCGTTGACTTCCACAGATTGTAACGATGTACTAGCATTAATCTATGACAAGAACCTCAAAGGCTGTTAGTGTGACGGTTTCACACTTTTGATGTAATAGTATTAAACTTTCAAGTTGTGAAGATATGGATAATTTAGTTTACTCTAATAGATAATACTGGCTGGTGAGATGTGAAAACAGGAGAATCTTAAATTAATACTCCACTAATGTTGATAGTTCCTTCCCCCTTTCGATAATTATGCACGAGTGTCTAGTGTTGATAGCTCCTCTCCCCTTCCAATAATTTGCCTACTATAATGACTCATTTATCTCAATTATAAAATTGCTAAGTCACTTATGTTTATTATTCTTGCTTATGATCCAGTCTTAAGATACTAAATTTATGGACTTTCACAAATAACAATGGTTTTATTATATTATTATATCAAGTAGTGTTTCAGTTTTCAATTTAAAATACTTCACATCTCAATGTTTAGGTGGATTTCTCAAGTCCTTAAATAATGCTTCAAATACTTTCCAATTCGATGATATTCTCAGACTTAATCTTTCGGTAGTCTGTTGGGCCAGCTTGAGGATTTGGTCTGGAAGATAAATAATAGAAATCTAAATTAAATCTTTATACTCTTATATATGGTCGTTTTTAAAGAATCAAAGTTTGATCCTATTAATTCTGAATCTTTAATCTCATGTTGGGTACGTTATGGACTATCTCTCGCAAACCATACTATGTTTTTTTATCTCACCATGCTACATGAGAATTCCTAGAGGTCAACGATCCAGAACGATCCGAAGTAGAGGAGTTTGAAAAAAGGCATCTTAATCTCATCACATCACCCACTTTGGATCGAGATATTACTAAATATCAAACCATTTCCAAGCATTCAATATCCTCAACGAACAATGTAAAATTTTAAAGGTGACTCCTATGACTTCAATTGTAGCACCTCTACACATCATAATACTAGAGGTCTCCAAGGCCCGATAGCTCCAATTATGATAGACGAGCCACGCCATTCCAGAATCATCGATCGACAATGATTTTATCACTATTAACCACCCGCGAGCTCATCCAGAATATGGTCCCTACCTAGCATTTCATAGTTTGACATAAAGAAACAACTTCTAATTTCTGACTTCATTCTATCCAGCTTGATCGATTTATCTTAAAAGAATATAAGTAACCATTGAAATATTTTGTGATAAAAATCTATGCTTGAGACTCGAATGTCTCACAAAATACAACACTCAATCTATCAGCAGTTGGAATACTTCAGCAGTTGGAAGTGCTGGAATATAAAAGAGTAAAGAATACTTCAACTTCTGGAATATTATGGATGACATGGATATATCTGTTCCTATTTGGTTCTTCAAGCAGCAACTTACCCATCTGAGCAATACGCGGCAAAACTTTGGCCAGCGGAAGCCCTGACATTAAATTACTTTCCCCAATCTGGATCTTAGTGTCTTCCATCATCACATCCACCGCTGTTTTAACAGATATATGGACAACACTGCCGAATTCAGCACTGCCCAGAAAATACAAATGTTATTAGTTACTAAACAATGAAACATATACAAAAATTAACAAGAAGAAGAACAAGAGATAAACCAATAATTAAGTCTTAATATACATCTTGCTTCCCTATACATGTTCTCTTGTTAAGATACTTTCCGTCTTAAAATGCATTACGTTATGAATACATCTGAAAAATGCTGCATGTTTGTCACAGACTCATAGTAGTATCATCATTACAAACAAAGTAAGGTAGTTTGGGTGATGATGGGCTCTTATCATAAAAACTACTAAACTTGTAACATATTAGCAATTAAATCACTAAGTTTAGTTCGAATAGGTAAACTGTTGAATCTGGAATCACAGTGTACCTTGTCAACACCTCGCGTGTCTCCGACATAAGCTGTTCAAATTTTGTTGCTCTTAAAAGATCTGCATTACCACTTGCAGTGGGTCCAGTGAGCTTGAGTTCTGTGGCATTTACTGGCATCACATAGCTCAGCCATTGATGAGGACTTCCACTGCTCATAAAAGCGTCAAGTATCTGCACTATAATATCGTAAAGGGTGGAGACGATGACAACATCCTTCAGCTGCTTGCTGTAAGGTGAAATCCATGAATATTCTAAAATGTTTACTCAAAATATTACATTTAGAAATAGGAGAAGTCTAAATTTATGTTCAATGACGAAATAATAGAGCTAACACTAAACAAAGTTGGAGAGAACAGGATTCTCAATTTAGAACCACTGATAAACCAAAGGTAGATATACTGTACCTATCCGGTGATATACGGGTTTATTATATTTAAAAATGGCTCAAATCATTTTCTCCAATGGCCGGACAAATGAAACTCCACACACAAGCACAGAAATAAGAAACAAAGAACACATTCAAGACAAAATGGCCAGCTACCACCATTCAAATAAGGAGAGGTTTAGAGGACCACAACACAACAGCAAGACAAGCTCCTCTAGGCAGAAACATTGTAGAAAACAATAAAAGGCGAGTTGTATAACCAATACTTCGGTTGTGGAGGCTCAGGTTGGAAACATAGAACTTTTGGGTTATGCCTAACTTAACTAGGCTAAATCGTGATCTATAATCTGCATGATATAGAATTAGTTATTGGAAAGCATCATACGTGCAGTCACTTAATATTTCGGTCAACATCACTAGCACCATATAAAAACATAAAAAAGGCATTGGCATGGATGATAAATTGTAAAGAGATAATAGCACTTGGAGATAACTGTAAACGTTTTTCCCAGCCTTTACAGGTTAATTGTACATGTTCAGGGCAACAGGATGTATTAAATCCAGTCTAAAAACATACCCAATAAGAATTTCTGATGCTGCAGCTTCAATACTACACCGCAGATTATGCACACCAAAATTAGAAAGAAAATCTGCACTTGCCAAAAATAGCTGCTCGTCTTTTCTACCTATCACATCAGCTTCCTCCTGTAAAAATTGAGCTAAATGCTAGGTTACTCATTCCACATTGGTGATCTCGCATATCCTTCACATGTTGCACACAGCGATGATATCATATTCAAACTCATTTTAACCTAGTTGCCTCAATCTGTGAACTGCTAAGACTTTGCCATTTTCTTGGACTTTTCACTCTTCACAATCACAACACTGAGTGAACTACATACTAAGAAACAGTACAATAAAAATAACATGTCCCAATGCCTCTAAACTCTAAAGAGACTCCTGCCTAAACAGGGTAAGGGAAGGGGTGGATTGTAGCAGCTTTATCTTTGTGATAACAGGATGCTATTTCGGAACTGACCCAAGATGAAGTGCAAAGACTATCTACTACTTCACAAAAACATATATAGTGTAATGAGCCATTTTGATTTATTCCATTATATCCAATATCTATATATTAAGAAACAGTGTAAATATTTAGGGCTGTGTGTGTTTTAACTCTAATTTTGTTGAAAGATGAATTTGTTTTGTAACACCCAATTGTTAAATGGATAGCTGCTTAGAATTTTATATCCTTGTCATCTTGTTATGTATAATGCGGGCCATCAAATCACTACAATCCATTATGTTCAACTAGAAAGACTAGTTCTCCGTACGCCAACTTTCGACAGTCTAAAACTCCACATTCATTCAATTTTCGCAAACCTATACATTATGTTATGGTTACTAAATGATGGTAACAAATTCTCTTTCAGAACCTTTACAGCTATTTTGGAGACAATTATGTTACAGTATCATAATTCAATTACTTTTCCAAAGAATGTAATGTTCTTACAAGAAGATTTGAATCTCCAAGGACTCGAGCTGTATTGATGTATAGATGTCTTCCCAATATATTGGCTTGAACTCTAATATATAAGCTCAGCAAAGTCATTGACCAGAGAGACAACACCATTCTTGTAAAACCTGGAAATTCAGAAAGCATCATCATGAAAGGTTAAAAATCTCTTTTTTCATTAACATAATAAGAAACCAAAATAACATTTCAACCAAATCAGTAAATTTACATTATGCATACTTAGAATTTTCAGTTGATTCCACAACTCAAGTTTCTCGGTAGCGGTAAGACTGTTTGGCTTGTCCTTCCCCCTCACTAATTTCTCCATGATAAGTGCAATGTCCAACTCATCCTCTACCCTACTACTTAAATATTCCATTACATGAGGTAGCGTTGTGGAATCAGCTATCATCTGAATATTCTGAAAATGCTCTTGCATTCTATCAATCAAACACAGTAAAACATTAAGCTCAAATTCATAACACCATGATCCTTGCCAAAGAGAAAAAAATAACTTATATACACAATAATGTAAACTCTTGTTGAGGTTCCGAAATTCTTAACTGAGCTCTGATAAGTTCAGCATTCTCCCTTTCATGAGCAAGTTCCGTCTCCAAATCCGAGAGCCTTCGTCTATGCCAATGGTGTATCTTGTATAGAAGATATCCACTTCCAAAAATACCAAGTGAAACATACACCTTCCTTTTATGCCTCCTCCAAAAATCCCTGTCACACAGCACACCAAGTGTTTGCAATAATAACCAACAAAACCATAAACTAAAAAAATTCAACAAAATCCTCATGTGGAAACACCAATCAATCACGAAAAACTTCACTCTTGGGTCAATTCGGAAACAATCTCTCAGTTTTGAGGTTGCGTATTGTCCGATCCTTACCCGGTTAGACGGTTAGACGAGAGGCTCTTCAAAGGCATTGGGGCATGTTGATGTTGATTATTAAAACATGATATCAAATCCATAACTAACAATGATCCAATTTTTATCTCATTAAATAACCAAAACCAGCCCTCAAAAAATGTAATGCTTTAACATAATTCCAAACTAAAAATGATAACTAACAAAGATTTAGTGTTTATCTCAGTAAATAACTAAAACCCAACAAAAAAAAATGCAACTTTTTAATATAATTCCAAACAAAAAATAATCAGTAAAAATGGGCATAAAGAGAACAACTTACCACATTCAAGCTGTTGAAAAAACTACTATCAGAGACTTCTGGGTATTTCTTTAACTAGTCAAAAAAGATCCTCAGGGGTGTAAACAAGCAATAACACTAGCAAAAAATGGTGAATTTATGAGAGGGTTATGATGAAGAGAAAAAGAATTATTGGAGTTGTAAAAGTTTGTACTTCATCAAACAAGTCACCTCAAGCAAGAATTATTTGAGGTCATGTTTGGGTCCCAGGAATGTTAAATTGTGAATTTGTCATGTCAATAAACATCATTTCTTCTAGACAACTAGACAAGAGCTAAGGAAAACAAATTAATTTAACATTAATTTATGAAAGGGAAATCTTTTAACATTAATTTATTATTAAAAAAATCCAAAAAAATGGAACCTTTACAAACTCATAAATTTTTTATTTAAAAAATGCAAAAAAATCAAATATTTAACAAACCCATAAATTTTTATTATCAAAAAAATCCAAAAAAATCGAATCTTCATGGCCGTGAATTTTTATTGTCAAAAATCCAAAAAAATCGAACTGTAAGCCGTGAATTTATATTATCAATCGAAAAATCGAATATTTAACAAGAAAAAAGCGAAAAAAGAAAAGAAAAAGCAACGTAAACGAATTTCTTGTAGTAGAGATTTTGGTTAAGTTTTAAAGCTTTTAGTCTTAGCGATGTAAGTTAGAAGGAGAAGTTGCGGTATGTTGACCGCAAAGTTATTTATTGCAGGACCGAAATGCTATTCTCTTTATCTTAAATCCCCTTTCAGCACATTGTAATTTTCATCACCAGATTTAGCAAATTGTAATTTTCAGCGAATTTAGCAAATTGGTCACAAAATTTAGCACGTCTAATGGGCATACTACATGCCTATTAACGTGCAAGTAGGCATTATTTATTTTAAAAAATTGAGATACGTCTCTTAGTTATTGGTCACTGTACAATGATTTTATTATGCAAATACAACGTATTAGATATAGTCCGTGTGCTGCATGTCTGTCTGGTTGCAGATAATATGACAAATAAACCCAGATGCTATGCTTTTATTGAATATATGCACATTCGTGATATGAAAGGTGTGTTATTGTTATAATATTATGCCTTGATATTTGAGACATCATCTTGTTTCACATATTAATTAGATGTTCCACTCGCTCTAATCTTTTGTGTCTTTATTGAATGCAGATGCTTATAAACAAGTTGATGGGAAGAAGCTGCATAATAGAAGGGTTCTAGTGGATGTTGAACGTTGTAGAACTGTTAAGAACTGGAGACCTCAGCGGACCACGGGAAGGTAGTTATAATTTGCTGAAAGGGGCTTTAAAATAAAGAAAATAGCATTTCGACCCACAGTAAATAACATAGCGGTCAACCTCACGAAGTAGCTAAAGTGCATTTACGAAGGTCCGATGGGTGGAATAAGCGAGAGTATCGATGAAGCATTTAATGTATTTAGCGTAAAGTAATATTATGAAAGTGGACTATAATTCAATCAAATACTCCGTAATCTAAAGGGGATGGGGGGTGGAGGCGGTAGGGGGGTGGGGGCAACCTTTATCTGGCTTTTTAGTGAAATAACCGATTTTGCGCTTTAGTGAAGCTTGCAAGCTACTATGACTTGCAAATGGGGAGGGGGCAAAATAGTCATTTCGCATCACATCTTTAGTGTTAGGGACAAAATAGTCATTTCTTGTGACTCGATGTGTATTTTAAGGGTAATATAATAATTTTCTTAATAATTAAGGTGTGTAGGAGTCGAGTATAGGTATTTAAAAAGTATAGGCTTTTCTTAGGATTAAGTTTAGAGGTGTCTTGGGAACCTTTAAAAATATCTGGTAAGCATAAACTATTAAATCGTAGTATAGAGCGCTTCTGTAGTTTATAATATAATAATACTTATTTTCTTAAAAAAAAAAAATTGTCTCTCCCCTACTGAATAAAATTTGGTCTCCCCTTATTAATTTTTTTAAATTTTGCACCCCGCCTCTCCATTTTAATATTTGTTCCTCCACGGCGATTAAAAGTTTTCTTATCTCGTCAATTTACTAAAGGGAATTTTTTGTAAAATAGAAATCCAGAAAAGAGTTCTTATTTTGAACATTTTGTGAATTGTAGAATGGATGGAAAATTTGAAGTGTGAGATGATTTCAAATTTGTATAAAACTATGTGTAGATCAAAACGTCAAAGTACTAATGACCGTTGTTGATAGTGAAATTTTACCTAATAAATTTCTAGTTGATTTAATTGATTAAGTTTCAATTAAATAAATTATATTCTGAAATTTAGTTGATTAAATTATACAGATCAATAAAATGTCTCCAAGTTGCATTTATTTTCAAATTATAAACTGCCATGTAGGAAATTGGATCGAGGAGTTATGATGCGACACGTGAAGAATCGGATCATAATAAATAGACGAAAATAATTGGATAAATTATTAATTGCGTCTTTCAAATAAATGAAAATATATAAATTATCGATCAATCATATAATTATTCTTTAAATAAATTAAAAAATAATTGATAAAAGCCAAAATTAAACCGATACATATGCATATAAATAAAGCCATTCTCGTTCATGTGAGGGGATTGAAAATTCATTTGTAAGAAAGTGCAAGAAGAAGAAGAAGACTACTAGAGAAAAGAGCATATATGGCATCCCCAACGTCGCGGTTAAGTAATTTCGGCTGTGGCGTTTACTATGTGACTGCTCTAGCGCTTATTTGGTGTCGCGTGAAATTATACTTGTAGCATGATCGTCGAACAAATAATTACGCGGTGATTATGTGACATTATGAAGCGTCGCTTTGAGAACAGCGTATTAGGTATAAGCATACGCTCGCGCCAAACACGATTAAAGAAATTAGTATGCTTTTTATTAGAGATTAAAAGTAAATATTTCAATAATTCAATAACTAAAATAATACAATTCAAAAATATAGCAGTAGCATACAGAGAAAGCGAGTCCCTGTCATAAGCAATTTACTATCCGGCGTTAAGCGTTCAATGTCGAAGAAGAAGAAGAAGAAGAAGAAGAAAAGCGAATATTCGAACATTGACATTGAGTTAAATCTCTCACTCGGATTTCAAAATTACTTGCGTCTAAAAATTTTTGATTAAGAAATAGTGTAGTTTTACAAGTATGCCCCTTATTAATGAAATAATGTAGGAAATAAATAACACTTCATATTTAATTATATGGGTAATGAATAAAAGATGTCGCAGCCTTGTCTCGGCCCGGACATCAGTCATGCTGCGGATGCGCCTAGCAGCATCCGGCGTGGAGTACGATCCTGGCGGCTGACAAGTAATTATTCTTGAATCGAGTCGTCTTGCCGATATTCGCGAGTTACGTATGTAATAACCCGTTACAAAAAAAAACAAAAATTTTAAATTTTTCGGTCGGTGGGACGGGGATATTTTAAATAATCCTCGATGATAATATTATTTTGTAAAATTTTTGGCAATTACATTTATAATTTAGTAGTTTTTGCCATGGAATATTTATCTTTGGAATCGGGTTAAGTGGAGATTTAAAATACGATAAGCGGAGAAATTAAGCAGAAGCGAGAGCGGATTCGAGGTTTTTAAATATCAGTCATCTTTATCTTAAGCATCAAATCGTTATCAAACACTTCATCGTCATTTTTTCATGCTATGGCGAAATATTCACCCTCCTTAAAAAATTTCATTTTAGTTTCTACTCTTGAATTTAATCGCTCAGCTGAAGATCGGTTGTAGAATATTGTTCTCCCAATCGTTTCTCTTGAGGAGTTAAGGTAAGAAATTTCAAGTCTTTCGAGATATTTCTTGGCTTTGACATAGTTGACTTAGTTGACTTTTCCATAATTGAATTTTATGATAAATCTTGGTTAGTTATTGGTTACACATGTATTGAGTGATGGTCGTGATTTAGAGATCGTTTGAGGACGTTATGGTCGAGTTGACTTTTTATGTGGATATTTTTATAAGACTTTAAATGTGTAGGAGGTTATATTGGGACCTTATTATAGTTGTTATGATGTTAAATTGGTGATTTAAAAATTGATTAAAGGGAGTTATGTTGAAAAAGTGTTAATTCCAAGTTGAGTTATAATTGATATTCCGGAGTATAGATTATTAATTATGGTCTTGCTAATTAACTAGAATGACTTATAAGTTGATTTGTAATGAGAAAGTGGTAAGATGGAATTTAGCGGGGAATGGAATTGGGTTGTGTCGATGGGATTATAGTCGATAGTTTATCCGTCGTATTTAGGCGTTTTAGAGATAGTTCCCCCAGAGTTGGTTATGTATCTTCTAAAACGCCCGGTATAGTAGTAAGTGCGATTATACTTTACGGGTGTTGTTTAGGCGTTGATCGTGGAAAAGAGCGGAGTTACGCGATTGTTTCGCGAAGGTTTTGCGGTAGCTAGCGAGGAGGTGAGTACTTATCTCGCGGG
This sequence comes from Lithospermum erythrorhizon, assembly GCA_019722365.1. NCBI lineage: Eukaryota > Viridiplantae > Streptophyta > Magnoliopsida > Boraginales > Boraginaceae > Lithospermum > Lithospermum erythrorhizon. Next base: position 42,140 of record JADFUC010002174.1, read on the forward strand.
TGTTACTGCGTGCTAACTTTAAATTGTGTGTGAACATGTTATTGTGATATGATTTATGAGAATGATATACATGTTATTATGATATGATTATGAGAATGATATACATGTCGTTTGTGTTATGATTACGTAAGAATGATATACATGTAATTGTTATATGATTATGTGATTATGATACGTAGTTGAGGTAGCGAGGTAGTAATAGCTTGAGCTCGGGAAGCTTATATTGATTTCACAGTAACATCGGCACCCATGATTTACGTGGCACTTTGTCGGCAACATGATTTATGGCCTTGTTGGCGGTGTGTTTGACTTCTGATTGTGAGATGTTTAGGCATTGCTTGGATATTGTTTGGGAGTAGAGTAGGCTGGTTATTGAGAGGTGATGGTTAGAGTTATACATGACTTGAGGTGACTCGGTATCGGTGACCACATAGTTGGGATTACTAGGGATTAGGTGACTCTCGCTTCCTTGCGAGGATATGTGGCCTTGGCCTATCGCATGGTATAGCGTGCGGTTTGGCGCTTATCTTGTTATAAGGCGGTATGACTCTCTTTTGATCGATTTCTTTGTGTGCATTATTCGGTGTGGCCTATCTACGGTATAGAAGCGTGCGGTTTATTATATACTTAATTATAGGCGGTATAGGTCTTTGATCGACTTTTCTTTGTGTGCGTTGTCGATGTGGCCCACATCTTCTGATTATAGCGTGTGGTGTACCTTATACTTAGTGTATAAGAGCGGTGTGTCTTATACTTAGTGTATAAAACGGTGTCTGTCTTGGTGTATGAGTCACGTGTGTCTTATACTTTGTGTATAAGTGCGGTGTGCCTTATACTTTGTGTATAAGTGCGGTTTTGGCCTTACTCTTTGCGGTATAAGTGCGAGGTGATTATTGATTAGTCAGATTCACTTGTGGGTAAGACGGATTGAGTATATGTAGCGTTAGAGGATGGTATCTTGGTGGGGGATATGAGAGAGATAGGAGGTTTGATGACTAAAGTTTTTAGTGGATTTGTTAGTCTATTGATTTCTTTACGAAATTGTGTGCTTCTTGAACAACCATTATATCTTAAATTGTATTATGTCTGAGATTTCCTCACGGAATTATGTTGTATGACCTTTTTAGGTAGTCTGGATATGTATTTTATTAAGTATTTGACTATTATATTATTATTGATTGACTCGTTCCGTGGTAAGTTAGCCCCACGTGTTAAGTTTCCAAAGTATAAAGAACTACGCCCCACTAATTGGGCGACATTCATTTGTGCAGGTTAATGAGGCCGGCGGTTAAAGGCATTTGAGAAGTTTTTTGTTCAGGCTAAGTGAAGCGTCGGGTGAAGGATCCTCGCGATCGATTTTGATGTGTTGTCAACTGTTTTGATTATTTGTATTTTTCCTTTTGAAACTTGCTTGCCCCAGCCATTTGTTGTCATTTGTATTCGGGATCTGATACATTATCATCTGTTGTAGCTTTTGCAGCATTCGCTTTATTTTGGAATATGTTGTGTATATATATATGGGTTTTGTCGTTTCGATATCGGTGATGGATTATATTTTAAAAGCTGTTTTGATTTGGGAAACTTAATTGTGATCACATTTTGGATGAAGCAATTGTGTTTTAAGCGAGTCGTCCGTCAGTTTGAGTGACTTTGGTGTTCAGTTTTAATGACTCTACTTTCAGGCGGCCGACTGGAATAGATTCTATTATCTTGGAGCTGTGTTGTGTATGGGGTGGCTACGGACCCGTCGGCGCGTCTCGGTCTTCCTCAGCATTGGTGATGGGTAGCCGTGCGGTATTTCTTAGTTGGCGTATCAGCGTGATAATGAATAAAGATGTCATGAAAAGTTGTCCTACTTTAAGCGTTTGACTTCGCCCAAGCAAACGCGACTATGTCGTTGAAAAAGACCTCCATCTTTTAATGAAGCAAAATACATGAATGAAAAAAAGTGTAGAAATAAACATGGTTGTTTACCGCCCAAAACAAAAGAACATGACCATTGTTTTACCTTGTGAAAGCAAGTAAGGGCCGATATGAATAAATTTAGGATTGGAGCCAAAATATTTAGAAGATGTTTAGTCTTCTCTATGTTATAAAATGATGAACAATGTAAGTGTAGCATAAGTCTTCAGCCAAACAAAAATGGATCACCATAATTTTGATCTTAATGATAATCCTCAAGAAGAAAGTGAAGGTGAAGAAGACATACAAGAAGTTGAAAGTGAAGAATAAATACAAGAAGTTGAAAGTGAAGAAGGAATAGAAGACGAAGAAGCTGGAGCCAAAGAATTCCAAAATAAAAGTAATTCAGGTAGTATTAATATTTAAAGTAAGATATATACATTATCTTCATTGTCATTTTCTAACTATACAATAGGTTGTTTGGACTATCAGTACGTTATTTACCAAGTTAGTTGCAACAAAAAGACATTTGCTTATATGACTTTAACTATACAGTAGGTTATATGGATCTATATACCACTTATTTGTACTTAATGGTTAATCTTTTATGTACATGAAGCTTGAAACCTTTGAACATAGAAGACCATATCAAATGTTAAATAACATGTAAAACCAAATTTTGTACAATGTTTTGTTGCAGAGGAGCATCAATGGAATTTTGAAAACAACTGACATAAAAGAAGTTTCAAATCTTTTAAAGTTACCATTAAGAACAATTCAAAGAATTTGGAAGATACATAAACGCTAGGAAGTATGAGGACTTCAATTAGTTGTCGTCTCGTGTCAGGATATCGGGGATGGGGAGACGCATGGGGCCAGCGAGCGTCCCGACCCGTCTAGGGAAAGGTAGGGCCAGCTGACGATATATAGGAACATTCGTAGCCGTGATACAAGACCTTTCGAAGCGTTCCTTTGTATATATAGGAATTATTAAAGTATAAAGAAGCTAAAATAAAAATAAAATATAAAAAAAGCATGGTTATGGTTTTAAACAATAATGTCTTCTGGCTCTTACTTTCCTTTACAATATTAATATATTTGTACATCACGTTTTCAAAAGTTAAGCATATTCTACTAACTACGGTACTACTGCGGAAACCATAAAGCCATAAAGGTCCGTCTTTTTTTATATTCTACAAAGGTATGCCCCATTAATTATTATGTTCATGGATTTACTTAATTGATTTTACGTTGTGATTACTTAATAGTTTTTCACTTAGCCTTTTTAGCGGATCTTGAAAAGCGTGAAAGTGCAGTCAATGAATCGTACTTCTTGTCCGATGTTGGTAGTAGTTCAAACTTCAAACATGATTCATATTAATAGATTTGTCTGTTTCTCTTTTCTATTTTTTTTGGTTTCTTTTTTTTTAAAAAAATTATGATATTGTGTAGCTTGATAAGATGAATTCTCAAAGTGGAAGTTATAATGTTGATAGTAGTTCTGGTAATGGGTTTACTAATAATTCATCAAGTCGAAGAGAAGAACCTCCATTATGGAATTATGTGATTAAATTAGAGAAACAAGGAGTGACCGGAGGAACTTGGAAATTTAAGTGTAATGTTTGTAATGAGATGCGACAAGGCTCGTATTCCAAAGTTAAAGGGGATTTACTTGGATTGAAGGGGTATGAGATTAGTCTTTGTAAGAAAACAACAAGGACTGAAAAGTTTAAAATGCAAAGGTTGGAAGATGAATCTGAGAAAAAGAAATTTGACTCTGGATGTAAGGAGGTTCCGCTTTGGCTTACGAAGAAGTGAAAGCAATCTTCGCCCAAGAAAAGTCTTATTTTTAAACTGTCATTCGTCATTTGGTATTGAGCCGAGAAAAATTGGATCAAGAAATTGGAAGAATTTTTTATCTTTGGAGGGCTTGCTATTGATCTTGCAAGAAATCCGTATTATCATGGAGTCACTGTCGGTTTCATTTATTATGACAAAATTGATGGTTATGTACCTCGCGGTTATAAAAAGCTAAAGACAATGTCGAGAATTTATTAGTGCCAGCGACATGGAAAGAAAAAAGGGTTGTGATTAGTAATGGTTGGGCGATCCTACCAAAGAAGCCTACAATTAATTTGTAGTTGCACTATTGCAGTAGTCATTTTGTTTCTCGAGGAGGGCTGCCGAATTGTTTCGTGAAGTGAAAGATAAATTTTGTATTGCTGATTTGATGAAAGAACTTATCAATGAAATTAGGACATCAGCGTTGTGCAAATAATCAACGATAATCATTAATTACAAGACAATTTGGAGAGGTTATTGAGAGTCTGTTTCCCAGCGTCTATTGGACACCGTAGTGTTTATACCCTTAATCTTTGCTGAAAACATTTGTGTGGCAAAGAATGTGGAAGGGAATGCAACATATGACGAGTGTAATTGAATAATTGACATTTATGGGTATGCACTCGCAATAAAATATTTCATCATGAACCATGACATGAGGATAGAAATTTTTAGTAAGTTCTCCCCTCTTAAATTGCTTTCGGCTGATGATACTTGTTTTTGCCTCATCGTTAATGATGCTTAAGTTGAAGCTTATCAAAGGGGTGTGGCTTGATGATTATAAGTGAGGAGTGGTCTACTTATAGAAAGGATGACATTGGAAAAGCAAGTTTTGTTAAAGAGAGATTGTGAATGATGATTGGTGTGAAAAAGTGTCTTATATTATTGATTTCACAAAACCTATATCTGATATGATTAGATTTTGTAATCTTGACAAACCATGCACTTGACTTGTATATGAGATGTGGGGGATTCTATATGATCGAAAAGGTGAAGCTAGAGATCTGAGAAGAAAATCGCCGTCGATGCGAATTTAGCATCTTACATGATATTATTTGCCTGGGATGCTTGAGTGGCTCATTAGACGAAGAATAACAACTTCTTCTATATTTGTATATTTCGCTCTTTAAATCCAAGGTATATGCTTTAAAACTATATGATTTATTTTTTATTTTTGTTTCATTGCCACATATATATATATAACACATTTTGTATGTTGTAGATTTTATAGTGATGAATGGCTAAATGAGGATTCCTCAAGACTTGGTCCCCATAGAGATGGGGAAATCTCACGTGAGAGGATGAAGTGTTTTGGTGTTTCAAGTGATGATGATCGTAAGAAAGCTAGGGATGAATACGTATTACCGATAGATGGGTCCTTTTGAGGATTTAACATGCATTTCGATGATGTCTGCTATGGAACCCATGAGTTGGTGGGCTAACTTTGGTGCCCAAACTCCTCTCCTCCAAACTTTGGCTTTTAAGTTGCTCGGACAACCTAGTTCTTGCTGTGCGGAGGCGTAATTAGATCTTTCGTTCGTTCGCTCGTTTAGAAGGAACAAGTTGAATTCAAGTCGTGCTTTCGAATTTGGTTACATCACTTATGATCTTCGTCTTTTATCAAGGAATTCCGATCAATATGAAGCTGAAAAAACCAAAATGTAGGATGTTGGTGGAGATGAATTTGATTCTATGGAAGATATGGGATTCTTGGAGTTTGGACCTCTTCTTAGATGGTAGTTTTGAAAATGAGTTGCTCGTTAAGTATCTTTATTTTATTCTTTTTTAGATGTTAAATTAAAAGTGTTGATTTTTTGTTGAGGCTTTATGTGTGGCTTTTTTATATTTTAATATATGGGCATTTTTTCTTTATATCTTTATTGAGCTTTGCAAGTATGGTACCGTATCCATAAATTTGTAATTACGGCGTTTCGAAATCGCTCGCCGTGTCCACTGTACCCGACTTCGGTCTTCCCAGCATAAAAAGTACTCCGTCCGGGTATCCGAAGTGATAGCCATACCACAAGAAAAAGGAACTTGCGGCATTAAGAGAGTTGAAATTGGTGTAAATCGTGTACTTGATATTCCTTTAAGAAAACGGACCTCAATAAGATCATTTCTTTGCCCAACATTAGGAATGCGACCGCAGCTACGCACTATTCTACAAAGATAAAATAGTGCCGTCCGTCGCCACACAAAAGCTATTAAACCGAATTTGAAGGAAGAAAATAAAATATCTCGACTACAATACTACATGTCTATGATAGACCGGAGAAACTTCGCTCAAGAACCAAAGTTTGTTGGTATGTTCAATTTTGTGCACATTGTTGAGAAATGGTTACGTGACCAAAACAATCGAGCGTATTATCTTTTCTTGTTGAAGAAAATTTATTGCGGACTTGACAAAGTAAGAACTATATTGGGAAGGTTATGTTTTTGGTTGCAATGGCTCGTCCTAGGTTCGATAGCAATGGTAATGAAACATTGTTTGGTAAGATTGGAGTATTTCCTTTTTATGAGATAGTCTGAGCTTCAATCTATGATAGAAATCGAGATCTGAGGATTCTTAGAGATGAAACCTATAACATCAATTACTAGAGAAATAATATGTGCTTGCTTGGTTGAGGAGGTTATTCCAGAATTTGAAAATGTGTGGCGCCGAGATAATCCTAATGAAGTGATCTATGTTTATGAAGACAGCGTAGCGTATTAGTCCGGCGTCTGGATTTTCACGTACTGGCTTCCACGTCGAGGCCTCAATGTCCGGTTAATATGTCGGCCCGCCAAATTCCCCGACTTGAACATATTAGATCTTGGTTTTGTAGTCTTTGTTGTCATTCGGTATAAAAGTAATCTCAAGGGCCGGTTGAAGTGCTAGTGCGGGTTGTTGTAAGATGACCAGTGAGTATCCGTAGATAAATCATGTGTGGCTTACATTACAACTATGCATGCACGAGACCTTGAAAAATGAACGTTCGAATAGGTACAAAATCTCTCATATTAATAAAATACGGTTGGAGAGGATGGACAACTTCCAACTCAAATATTATGTGATCCTCAAATTTTACAAAATGTAATGAACATTATGGGTTTATAAGGTTGCTAAATGAGGCTTTTATTTTTGTGAATGTTGGCACATCGGGTATATTAATTTATCGAATCATTGATACTAAGTGTTCATTTCAAGTTCTATAGAATGTAGTGCTAATCTTGCTTATCTTAAATCATTTCATTGTGAGAATATCATGGAATAAATCTCATGGGAATATCTCGTAGAATATCTGTCATAAACCAAGTATTACCAAATGATAATTTCATTGACAAGAATACATTTCAATATCATGTCATTTTTCAAGTAAAAAATAAATTCTAATAATGATAAGGGGACATAATTTTTAACAATGTAACTATGACATCTCCAATCTCCAAATTGGGAGGCAATTTACCTACATCTATGGGAAACTTGTTCAAATCGCTTCTAAAAATGATTATGTGCCGTCTTCTTTAGATTCTTGTTTAGATCAATTTCGGAATGTCGTTGTTGCATGTTAATGCAAGATCACTTGAAAGAAAATGATTACAATAACATATCTCGTAGACATATATGGAATGAAACTAACATTTCTTGAAGATTCCTTTTCCATTTTAGAGTCGTGGTTGAGATTCACTTTTCCATTTTAGAGTCGTGGTTGTTTTCATCTTTTCTCATTTTAGATCTTTGCTGATTGTTCTCATCTTTTTCCATTTTAGCCGTACAAAATTGAGGAAGCTACTTATTAGTCTTGGTGCTAATTTATGTCTCTTCATATGACTTAAGTAATTAATGTTAAATGGAGGATATTATGAGGAGTAATGAAGGATGGTAATGCGTGATTACTACAGTTTATTGTGACAATTTAATATGGGCTAAAAGGACATCCAATCCAAATATTTACATAAAAAACAGAGAAAGCGACAAATATTTTTTGAACAAAAAAAAAAATGTGCTAGGATAACAACTAATTTTGAGCGGAGGGAATTATTATTAATTTGTCAATGGCGGAATCGAAAGTTAAATAGATTCAATTAATACGAGAGTTGGCGTTCAACAATTAAGTTGAAGAACTGGTTGTCGAGGCCTGTAACTTCTAGTGTGAAGTAGAACCAGAGGAACATGTAGAGATTGTATCCAAATTACATCAATAAAATTATTTCTTTCCAACGGCATATTTTTTTGCCTTTGATTATTATTCTAGACTTGAAAATTTGGCCGTTACAAATTTTACTTGGCGCTTGGGTGGGCCCATGACTACCTCACAAAATACCTGCTTGCTTTTCTCGAGGCGAATACAGCCAAGTTATGCAATCTTGTGTCTAATATATCATCAGTGGAGGAGCAAGTAGAAATGAAACTACAACTTCCGTTCAAGAGAAATGATTAAATAACGAGCTCATTCAAAGGTTAGGCGATGATGAAGCTGTTTGACGCTCTTGCTCGTTCATGAAGTATCGGCGTTTGTAAAATGTACCACTGGAAACTAATGATAACATATAAGTCTATTTGAATAAGCCCCGTCGCGAGGATCGATTGAAGGTTTGTCATGGAAGCCGTCGAGTAAGGTTGAAGAGGTAGAAACTCATACCGTGGATGTCGAACCCATTACCCACAATGAATTGATGTGATGAAGATGCCAAAGGTTATCAACCTCACAGCTTGAATGCTTAATGGAAGGAAATATGAAGCAACCAGCCCGAGCCGTTTGAGACATGGAAGACGATGTTGGCAATATAGAAGATCGTCTTGTCGAAGCCGGTTGTGCGTTCGGCTTAAAGGCGTGATGCCTCCGATTGATCTGGCTGACTTAGAGCCTAACTCCGTGGCGGTTGGGAGCGATTGGAGCGAAGTTTCTTAATCGACGCTGGCAATTCAGCGTGCGTCGGCGTGGTTGAGAACTGAAATGTTAGGCAAGCGGTGGGCATGTTGTGGATACATCGTCGATGGAGGACATTAAGTACCGGTGTAAGGTCGTCGGTGATAATTCGAGTTAAATGCGTCGGCGGCCTACTTTGAAATCTTGAAGGTTGAGCATAGTCGCGACAGCGTGATAAAACCGTTAATTTTTGGCGGGTGGCTTCTTAAAAAAAGCTTCGAAGCGGAATAGAGACAAGAAAGCCTTGAAGATATATTGACATTTTGAACTTGATTGATATCTTTTGAAGACTAGAAAACCATGATGCACAGGTGTCGCCAATATCCTTTAATGACCTCGATGTTCGCGATAGTTTGAATTGAATAATATATTTGGACGTAAGAAGATCGTAAAACTTTTGAGGTGTCGTTATATTCTCCCCAGGAGCTAGGTCTTCATAATATTTTAAACTTGATTGTTATGTTCGATTTCTCCTACATGTCCTCAAGATGATATCTTGAGTAAGCCTGCTGTTTCACGTTAATGTCTATCAGCCATGATAATGGTATAATTCATCTTAAATGACGGGATCAAATGTAGCACTGAAATAGTGTTTTAGCGGCCCCGAAATAGTAGCCTGCATACGGCGTAATTTACATGCTCTGGCAACTACAAATAGAGGCCCAATGGTCGTTCGTCACGTGGCTACAGTTTTTGGTATTGTGTATAACAGCTCAGCAACTGACCCCCCGACAAGTGCTAGCCTTTTCGAATTATTTTTTAACTAGGAGTCTTCTTGCTGTCAATTCATATCCAACTGAAACTCTACCTTCTCATCGCAATGCATCTATAAATTGATGATTAAGGTTCTCCATTAACCTTAGGTAAGCCACTTTCTCTTCCTTTAACCTTTTTTTTTTATCGAACTTTAGTTTTATTCCAAGCCGAAGCAGCGACGCTCAATTCTTGTTTTCTTGTCTATAAAGTAAAGTAAAGCATCGATTGAGACCTTTATTTCTTCCTTTGTTGCCCACTTGCTAATGTGTTTTTTTACTTCATATGCTAGTAAAACATAAACTGGTCAAATTTGTAGTACCCAAATATTAGTAGATATAGGATTCTTTTGATCATCTTTTCAGTAAAATAGGTAAGAGATTTGTCATAGGCAATTCACTACTTGATCTTTTTTATCTTATAAAGCATCGATTTATTTCTTCCTTTGTTGTATATGTGCATGTTTTGAATGGATTAAAAAAAAAAAAGAACAATCATGTTGTTATGTTGAAATTCTAAAATAAAATAAAAAGATAAAGTACTGACTTGCCTATGATAAATCTATCAACTATTCTACTGAAAAGATGATCAAGAGGATCGCATCTATCGATGTTTGGGTACCACAAATTTGATCAGTTTATGTTTTACGCACATATGGAGTAAAAAAAACATATCAGTAGATGGACAACAAAGAAAGAAATAAAGGTCTGCTTTACTTTACTTTATAGATACGAAAGCAAGAATTGATCGCCACTTCGCCTTGGAATAAAACGAAAGCTAGATTTTAAAAAAAAAATTAAGGGAGAGAAAATGAAGTACCTGTTATTGATTCTCACGATGGGTTCTGGTGTAAGGCTAATGGAGAACCTTATCATCAATTTATAGATGCATGGCAATAAGAAGATAGAGTTTCAGTTGGATATAGATTGCTAGCAAGAACTCTAGTTAGACAATAATTTGAAAAGGCTAGCCCGTGTCGGCAGGTTTCTTGACTTACTAAATTACTAGCAGGGTTGAAGACTAGAAGTTATGTTAAGTATTATTTAGCAATTGAAAACGTAAAACTTTGTTTTTAGTGTCCCGACTTTCTTGTCAATATAGCCAATTAATTATATTATGATAAATTATAAAGAATTTACTTTTATGATAATATATTTAAAGAGATTTATTGATATCAAATTTATATTTTGAATTAAAGAATAAAAAAGAAAATTGATGAATTGAAAATTAGGCATAAAAAACAAAAATACCTCAAATTAATTGGAGGTAGTAATATTTTAGACTACAAATATAAATATAATGAGAGTGTTTGTATAACAAGTAATGTTTTATTTCATATTCGTTGATACGCTCGGCATTAAGATGCTTTTTGTAGCGGTTAGTCGTCGCCGATGTGGGGAGTTATTCGAGATGCGCCAGACGGTCGGTAAATACTTACATCTGCTTATTGTGGCGTAATAGAATATGTAATGTCAGTAGCGACCGCGGATTGGCCAGCAATTCTTTCTTGTGAGGATCGAGCATGCGTCTTGTGAGAGCGCTGTATGAAAGGCGGCCCGTGTCTGACGAGATGTCTGCCGTGAATTTGTTTTATTCCTCAATGATACTACAACTCGGTTATTTTATATCATACATTAAATTTTTAGGGGCCAATTTACTTTTACATAAAATTGCAAGAAAAAAATTTGAATTTATCACCATAACATAATTTTTATAATTTCCTTACCTAATTTAATAAAATGAGATCCTAAAAAGAAATTTTTATTTTAAAAAATAATCCTTACATAAAGAAATTGAAAAGGTAATAAGTAACGAGAGTGTTTGTATAACAATTAGTGTTTTATTTCTACAGGATTCTTCTTACTCAATTATAATCGGCACTATCCTTCAGAAGGTATGGGGCACCATAGAAATCAACACACAATATCCTGGGGTCAGCTAAGCAACAAAATATATGAAATGAATCAAAAAAGATTGACAAATATGCAATACTTAAATATTAAACATAAGCATAAAGGGTCTTGGGTCATAACAGAACCCATTATCAAAAATTGCAAGAGGTCTTGATAACAAAGGGAGTACATAAGCTTGACACCAAAATATCCTTATCACACTTCAAAATGAAATCTAAATATAACCTCAAAGTCTAAATTAGCAGAACTTAGCCGGTCTCTGGCTTCATTACCGACCCCCGATAGTCCAGACCCTGACAACGCCATCTGTGTAACCACTGAAGAGAGTGGTTCCATCAGCGCTCCAGTTCAGACAGGTGCAGTAAATGATCTGAGAAATTCAAATAGGAGTGAGGAAAAAGTGAGAGCTGACGATAATATTTCAGAAGGTATGGGGCACCTTAGAAATCAACAAACACTACCTTTAAATATTACTCTTACCTAGTACCAAATATAACTGAAAATATCAGTCACAAACATCAATCTATAATATGGTTGCAAGTAAGAGATACACTTAAGTCTTCAAAACATATATCGCCTGCATAACTACATTGCTTTGGAATACATGAAGAGTTTCAAGGTATGAAAGGAGGTTTTTCGTGTGTTTAGGATCTGAACTGGAAACAAGACAATCGGCCATCCACAACATATAAATACATCCCCACCCGCACAACACCAAACTCCACTTCATATCCCCTTTGATTTCCATCAAACATGATAGGATAAAGGTGTTCAACAAAAACCACAATGGGGAACCTTCCAAAATCCAAACCGCAAAACACCCTCTCTCAGTTATAATCAGCATCACCAATATCAACCTCTCATACAACTTAGACATGGTATAGTTACCTCGTGAAGGAAATAAATTTACATTAGACGAATCTAATCCAGTTTTAAAGCGTGGAAAGTCATGCAGTACAAAGAAAACAATATTCTTACATTCTAATAATAACCTTAACTCAATGATATACTAGGAATTATTAGACCATCCAACGATCAAAAGTGTATCAACAATCATGCATATATAAAGCAACCAACAATATCAAAGGTATGAAAACTAATCACAGTAAAGTCATGCACAGAAACACATGATGCATATAGAAATAAATAACCAAAATAAGGATAAAGTAAAAAGCAGACCTTGTTCTTGGAAGCAGCAGTCTGAGTAGTGTTCTCAGCAGCAATTTCACTCTCATGCTTGAGATCAACCTTGAGATCCACAACAATGCTCTTACTTTCCAAATCCCATATCTTAATACTACTCTCTGTGGCAGCACACAACCAGTACCTATTTGGGCTGAAACACAAGGAATGAATAATGGAAGCAGCATCCAACGAGTACAACTTCTTCCCTTCAGCCAAATCCCACAACAAAATCACTCCATCTTTCCCTCCACTAGCACAAAGGGACCCATCAGGCGACACAGCGGTAGTATTCACATATCCACCATGTCCTTGAAGAGTGGCACGGAGCTTGCAATTGCTCAAATTCCAGATCTTAACAGTCCGATCCCACGACCCAGATACAATGGTCGGCTGGAGAGTATTTGGGCTGAAACGCACACAAGAAACCCAATCAGAATGCCCATCAGCTTCCTGAATCGTATACTTGCACTCCCCAAGTGTGTTCCAAAGCTTGATAGTCTTATCCCTAGAAGCCGATACAATCTGACGATTATCAAGCGAAAAAGCAACTGATAGCACATCCTTTGTATGTCCAACAAAGCGGCGGGCAGTGACACCTGCAGGGGAGGAAGTTATTAGGAAAAATGCAAAAAAAAAGGTGTATTGATAGAAATGATGAATAATAATGGACCAGTATTAAGATCCCAAAGACGAAGCTCTCCATCCCAGGATCCGGACAATGCAAACTGAGCATCAGAGGATAAGACAACATCCTGAACAAAGTGAGAGTGTCCATTTAGTCTCCTGAGAGGGACACCATAGGTACGCTCTTCCTTTGTTAGACTCCATCTTATGAGCGATTTGTCACGTGAACATGTCACGATGAAGTCCGAGTTGTCCATTGGGGTCGCTATTGCTGTTACCCAGTCTGTGTGCGCGGAGACCCAGTGTTTCCGACGCCATTCTTCTCATTCAACAGGATCTTTTTTCCAGCGTCTTGCTTGCTTTTATATCTAGGGATTAGGTTTTCCTTTTTGGGCTGCCTTGGGTCTAGTTCTAGTAGGGTTCCGCTCGTTTATAGGCATATCACTACGTATCTTCTTTCGTCACCGAAATTGGCCCAAGTTTGATATCTTTGTTTGTTCGAGGTTAATAATGTTGGATGGATTTGTACAAAGTACAAAAATATAACATTGGATTTATGAAAGTACAAAACATATGACATCAAATTTGTGTAAAAGTACAAAATAAATCCTTTACAAAAATATACATATAAAATGTTCTACAAGACCATATATTTCTACGAGTCTTTTTTTGGGGTCAACCGATATCTGATAATAGTGGATCGGGTAACCATATACCTGTTTGATATTGATATGACACCTTGTATCAATAATTAATGGATAAATTAGAGTGAAGTTGGAGTTGTTTGGTTATATGTGAGGGGGTGTTAATGATTGGGGTTTAGGATGTGAGTTGAGTTGGCTTGTGATTTGGTAGTACCGGTTGACTCGGGCATTGACCCTTAAACATGATTCAGATGATTGGATTGTGTTCGAATATTGTTTGATATTGGTTCAATCTAGTAATTACATGATTCGATAAAAGTTCGTTCACCTATTTATATATAGTCAAAATAAGAACAATATTTGAAAAGGTACAAGATGCAAATAGCAAATGCTATACACGACCCTCGCCAAAATTATGATGATAGTTTCCTACTTCCGATCCATTTGAACCACACAAAATACTCGATACATTTGTAGTTCAGATGAATGCTGATAGTAGCAAACATCAAATATACTCTCAACAAGCCAAAGAAAAGAAATCGAGTGAATGTAAGTAAGCTCATTTCTTTACAGTAGGTTAGCATTTCCTCCTTTTTAATCTCTTGTAAAAATGAGTGAATGTCATGTTATCTGGACCGTCTTCAGTATTAGCATGCGAATCCTTTACTTTCTTGCAAAACCGAGAGAGGGGTAGATCATCCCCGCTCTCCTCTATCTGCATCGGATCAGGAGACCTTTCCTCCATGGTGCTCAATCTTTTTGGTTGAATAACAGCAGCAGCACTAGAATTTTCATCGACTTGCACAGCAGAATCGACTTCTGCTGATGCTGAAACAGTTTCGGCATCTGCTTCCTCAACAACTCTAGCACGTGTATCCTTCAATTTCTTGCGAAATCGAGAGAGGGGCAGATCATCCCCACTATCGTCTACCAGCATCTGATCAGAAGACAATTCCTCCATGATACTCAATCTTTTTGGTTTTTTTGTTTTCTTTGGTACACTAACACCAGCAGCACTAGCATTTTCATCGACTTGGGCAAAAGCATCAACTTTGGCCGATGCTGAAACAGTATCCTTTAATTTCGTGCAAAAATAAGAGAGAGGCAGATCATCCCCACTTTCATCTACCTGCATCTGATCAGAAGACATTTCCTCCATAGTAATCAATCTGTTTGGTCGACTAATACCGACAACACTAGCATTCTCATCAACTAAGGCAGTAGAATCAACATACGCTGATGCTGAAACAGTTTCAGCAGGTTCAACAGAATGTGATAACCTTTTTGCTCCAAAAGATCGTCCAAGAAAGGAGGCCAATGTCATGTCATCATCCTCAACAGCTTCATGATTCTCGGGAGAGCATGCTACATCTTTGAGTTTAGGCCTTTTACAGTTATGTCTTTTTGGAGCGACAGAAATAAAAGAATCAGTAGATTCTATATTATCAGGATTCTCATATTTTGCAATGGGAAGATTTTTCTTCTTGTTTGACTTCAATTTCAGTTTACTATTTCTTCCAACTGAATCTCGAATTGCCTTCAAATCATCATCTTCCTCAGTGAATACCTTCCTTTTCCGCCGTCGAGAACTTCTTCTTACTTGGGTAACAGATGTCCCTACTTCTTGACCATCTTCGCCTTCAGATCCATTAGTTATTCTGAGCACTTCTTCAGAGGTATCATCACTGCTAAAATGAAATAAAAGCTTATTAGGAGAACTGTGCAGCATCACATCAAAATTCAAAGAACAAAATATGAGGCCCATATAATATATTTTAAGACAATTCCCTCATAAAACAACATATCTCTAGCAGCAACCTACTGGCAAGACGTAATAACTTCCATCCTTAAAAGAACCAATGATTTTTGGTAGTCAAACTTAAACGAAGTTTTAGGCTTATTTTATATTTCGAGGCAAAGTACATTGAAAGTAATATCCACTAAAATGTTTTTCACCAAATATTATATGCTATGATTTGAGTTCATAATATAAAATTTCAGCAATCAAAATCAAAACTTGAGTACCCATGGGAGTATAAAATAACAGCCAAAAATCAAGAGGATGGTGGGCACAATAAGTAATGAACTTTGCCGGAATGAACTTACCCAGAAAAATTGGCCTTCCTGTTTCGTCTTCCCCTCCTCTTCCTATAAGCATCAAGGGATAAAGTTTTTAGCATAATATTCAATGACGTGCAATTTTGGATTAAAGCATGATAAAATATGACCTGACAGACTCTGTCCTCTTCATTCGAGGTGGAGGTCCTATTGCCGGCAATTGAAGAAAATCATTAGGTCCAATGGCAGGTCGTTCCGACTCTCGGTCAACAAAGTTAGATATCATAGCCTCCCTTTTAGTCTTTTTTGCTGCTCGAAGCATTGGGACTTGTTCTGGATTCAAATTTGCCCACCTCCTACTCACAGAATAGGATAGTTCAGACAGGAGTTAACTAAATATACTCATTGGCATCTATGGACCTAATCCCCCAAGAAAACATTCAAAAGAGAAGATGTTCAGAGGAGTGATTATGACACCTCATGCATTGATTATCAGTACGATTGGGAACGCATTGAGCAACCTTGGACCAGCAATATCCATGCTTTTGGATCGCCTTTTCCAAAAGTAAATCCTCTTCTGAAGTCCAACTACCGCGATTAAGAGAAGGATCTAAGCTATTTGCCCATCTGTATAACACAAGAAATTCAGAATCAATAAAATTATTCCAAATGTTTACACTAAAGAAGCAAATGATATGACAGTCCTATTAGAGACTAGAGCGAAGTACCTCTCTCTGCATTGAGCCTGCATTCGCCCAGGGACAAATTCAGCTATTTTGCACCAATTTTTTGGTCCAAAAATTGCAACGGCCACTTTTAAGCGTTTGTCTTCCTCTGGTGTCCATTTTCCAACCCTTTTCCTGGTTGGATGGAGACTTTTCATCCATCTGTGGCAAAAAAACTGGATATGTCAATGTAATATACTTCAATTGTAATATTTCTAAGGGCCAGAAAGCAGTATCAAACATCAGGTCCACATATAGAATGTCAACAGACGTACATCAAACATCACAAAAACCATGGTTCGCACTAAAGAAAAGTACCTACTCAGAATGAAATTGGACTACTAATATCTATCTGTATATATGGGTGTTGGGGAAGTGGTTATGAGAAGCCTGACAATCATGGTATTTTACAATGCAAAGCCATATAGGGCAAGAGTGCAAGACCAAAAGTCCCTCTTTCTTAAATGTTGACATGCTGAACACACTATTTACATAAGGAGAAAGGAGATTGCACAACAATCAATCAAGACTCAAAATATATTAGAGACGACTCGGAATAACCCCAGAAACTTCAAAACAAGCTTTCTTCAAAATATATAATAAATTCATTATTTTATCTAGTTTATCAACGACATGTGAACTGACCTATTAGAGCACTGCGTACCAGTCCTTCCTTCCATGAAGGAGGCAGCAACTTGCCAATTATTTTCACCATATTCCTCTACAGCTTCTTGGAGCTTTATATCTTCTTCTTTAGTCCACTCCCTTCTAATTATTGAAGCATTTAGGCTTCTCTGATAACGAGCTAAACACTGAAAAGGAGTCCTATTTGTCCCCAGTGATATAGCAATATCGATCCAATTGCTCGGCCCTTTTTGTTGGACAATATGCAATAGATTTTTATCCTCCATGTTGGTCCAAGGATTACCATTAATCAAGGGATCTTCACAATTCAGCCACCTGAATAAGTAAACAAAAAATAAAACAGAAGTAACAAGGCAAATACCTATCTTTCCTATAGAAACATATCCATGTTTACCTTGACTGACATTCCATTCCAGAGCGGCTAGGAACATACATCGAAGCTAATTGTTCCCAGTTTATCTTGGGCAGGAAAGACCTCATGTTTTGAGGAGTAATTTCACAATCTCTTATCGAAGCCACTATCATGTCAAGGCTACTTCCCTCAATTGACGAATCTTCTGTATCACTAAAACATTAGGGGAAGTTAAACTTGAATGAGAATAAAGTTGAACTTACTGCATTATAGTTATGACATAAATTCAGGTATAGGTAAGACAAAAAGTACATAAGAATCTAAATCAATGTCAACAAGAGAAAAGGGGAAAGCTATAAAAAAAAGTTTGTGCGATGCTGTAGTTCGTAATGTGATACACTACAAGTAAGATGCCAATTGTTACAAGGAAACGAGTTATCTAATTTTAATATAAATGAAACAAATAAACTGGAAGTATTTAAGCAGAGGAAATTACATATTTTAGTAGTTCAATGTTACCAGCAAAACCATCAAGAAGATTAGTTAAGATGATCATGCAAAATCATGATAATGTTGAAAATAAAACTGGTGGGAAGTAGCAAAATGTAGAGCATGTCACAGATAGATCAAATTTGGCATCTGAGTTAAATATGAAGGACGTAGTTTAATAACATACTTGAGGATATCCACTGATTGCTGAAGCAATTTTTCTTGAAACTGTTGTTTGACACCTTTCTTGAGGTTTTCTATTTCTTTCTTTGACCATTTTGCCCGAGTAACTGTGGTAGGAAATTTTATCAACACGTCTTGATAGATAGCAACATGAGGATTTTCTAGAGGCCCATAACACAGGGCAGGGGTCTTCTTGTCATTTAACTGGAAGAGAAGCAAATGAGTTAGCTTCCCCATAAGTCGTATAGAGGTACATCTAGTAGAGATATGAGTGGGTCAAAACTCAAAAGTACACCCATGTGATAACATACGGCATATAACTCGAAGCCGCAGGTCACTAAAACTAGGGCATAGGATCTCCCTCTCAAAATTTAGCTTCATATTACATGTGATAACATCATGAGATATAACTTATAACTTAGACAAGTACTTGGACGACCACTAGTAAAAAGCTAATGGACCTCTCTAAAAATTTTGAGCATAAAATTACTTATACGAATTCTTTAGAGGAAGATGATAAGTTATATGAACTTTATCTCTTAAAAAATTGACAAATAAGTTCAATTTACATTCATTACTGAGTTCGTCAAATAAGACTATCATTTCAAAGACATCTCTTGGAGAAAATAATTCATTCAAATAAAGATATTTTAGATAATACTAGTATATTAAAAGATAACAGAATAATGATCATGGATTAACCTTCGAAGATGATCTTTGCTTCGCTGCTGATATTAATTGCACACGCACGTCCTTTTTCTGCGCCAATGCCCTGCTCGTCCTAGTTTTACAACTAGATTGAAAGTCTTTCAAGATCTTGACGCGACCCTTTAAGGTTTTGATCTGTTCTATCCTGGCTTGTACTTGCATCAGCTTATTTCTAATGGCCTTCTGACATGACCTGTTCTTTTTTATGGCATCAACAAATGCCAATGCTGACTTTGAAAACCCAGAAGTTTTGAGTGGCAATGTAGGAACATTTGTAGCTCCATTAGCCTGCCACTCGACCAACTCTGAGGTAACACGATCACTGCAAGCTCCAACCAAATCTGAGGCAACAGGATCACCGAAGGCTCCAACATTATCTGTGGGAATATTATTGGTATCTACACAATCGGGAAATCCTTCCTCAGCATTATTATTTTTCTTTATAAATAAATTATTCGATGCCTCCTTTTCCAAGGCAAGTTCATTAGATACACCAACCTGCTCAATTCTTTTAATAGAATCTTCTGTATTCTCTTTGACCCCACCTATACATCAATCACACACAAATTTCAAATACACTTGAGCATCCAACATATGCAAGTACTGGTTTAAAGAGCCCGCTCACTCAATATAAGAAATCAACGGATCATATCACACAGTATACTATATCCATAATTCAAAATTCCACATATGCAAATTCTAGCCAAATAAATAAACTTATTGGAAATTCGCATATTATCAATCACCTAACTACTACCTCCATCTCAAAAAAATTGTCTAGTTGATTTTCAATATAATCAAAATTAACTTTGAAGCATGACACGCATAACTTTAATTTGAATCAAAATTATCATGATAATGGTACACTATGTTGAAAATACTATCTTCCAATATATTTTTCACCAAATATGATACAACATATGCAATAACATTCAAGTTCGAAATTAAAAAAGCCAACCATCAAATTTCAAAACTGGACAATGACATATACTTAAATGGGTTTTGAATACCATCATTATAAGCAGCAAAACGACGTCGAATAGCTCTCAGAGCTTCGAAATCATCTTCAACATCATTATCATCATCACCAGGTGGAACAGACCACAACGGAGTCAACGACAATTTATCAGTCAACTCAGCATAATCACAAAACCTCTTCTGCAAATTCCGAACCAATTCAATATCATCATCCGCTGAATCTTCACCATCATCATCGGACTCCTCCACGTCGGATAATGTACACGTGGCATCTCCGGATTCGTTTGTTCCGGTTAATAAACAAGCCCTTCGAAGAGCCTCCATGTCTTCTTCAAAGGCATCATCGTTATCTGAATACTCCTCATTATCAAACGACATCGTTTTTGGCTTCTTGGCTATTTGGGTTGAATTAAAATTGAGTCTTTAAGGTTTTTTTGGGTTTTGCATTGAATAAAAATTGAATCTTGAAGCTGTTTTGATTATTGGGTTGGATAAAAATTGAATATTTCAGTTTTTTTGTTTATTGGGTTGAATTAAAATTGGATTTTTAAGGTGTTTTTTATTATTGGGTTGAATAAAAATTGAATCTTGAAAACAAAAAATTGGGTTTTCTGAAGGTTAATTGGATAATGAGAAGGTTTTGTATGAATTTAGGGTTTATGATGAATAATAAAATAATGGTAATTTGTAAAATTGGAGAGTGTTGGCGGCAAAGACCAATCAGGAATTCAGAGGGTTTGATTCAATTCAATGTTTGAACTCCGTATTATCATATAGTTCAAAATTAATTATTAACTTAATTATTGATTTTACTATTCACCACTTAACTTTATTTTTTTTTTTAGTTATCGTTTTAGCAGCTTTCTGCGTTGATTAAAGAAAAGAAAAAGTAGTAAAGTGCGTGAAAATGTCTGATGGCCGTCAATTAAAATGATATCGTTGGTTGGTTGTTTATTTGAGAGAAAAGTAGTCAAAAGTATATTAAGCCCAAGCGGCAGTATAAAAAATTTTTCTTAAAGCGGCAATATAAGACGGAGGGAATATAATATAGAATCTTCTCCGTCGCAGCTTTAATTGCGTTTGGCTTTTTTAAAATTGAGCTTTGTGTGATTATTAATTGTGCTTTGTTCTAAAAAAGATAAAATTTATATCATTGGATGCGTCTTTTAAAATACTTTCGTAATATTAATTTTAATTTTTTAATAATATATTAAGAGTAATTGAATCGGAATTTACGTTGATGTGAAAGTCAATTAAAATGGATTTGAGGGAGTATCAACCAATGAGAATAAGAAGATTATGTGACAAATCAATAATGTTAGAGAATTTTTATAACTTCAATGCAAAAAGTTGCATTGATAAACTAAATAATCAAATATTTTAATGAAAGAGTTCAATTCTAAATAATTACTTATATTGATACAGGAAAATATCAATATAAGTGATAATGTACTTAGTAAGGATCTCAGGAAAATACTTACATCGTTTATGTACTTGCTAAGGGTCTAATGGAATATAAGTGATAATGTGTACTTGGTAGGCACTTACGCTGATTACTGTAAAATTTCTTTAAAATCAACTCTTTATATCACTTTATCAAATATAGGATTAATTTTTAGCATTTACACAAAACGAGATTCCTTATTTTATTCCTCATAATCCTTATTTTCCCTTTTATGGTTAAATATTTAATTATATAATAAAATATTAATTGAAATAATATAATAAAAATATTTCCAACAAATTCAAGGATATTAAAGAAAGTAATGTTGTAAAAATATAATTTTTAATTGTACATTTTTTAGAATGAAGAAAAAAATATAATTGAAATAAAAACTTTGTTTTGAAAATAATAATTAAAATAATTAGAGTGGTAATGTGAATAACAATAACATAAATGAAAGTAAATACGAAAGAAACATACTATAAGTACAGGAAATCAACATACATCACTTTTGGCCAAGTTATTTATCACGACACATTGCCATTATGAGCAGAATTAATAATTAGAAGTACTAGTAAATGATGAAATTAAAACTTTTAAAACCCACTTGCATAAGAAACCATCAGTGATAATAATAATGGAACTATAATTTTCATAATTACTATCTCTAATAATCGATGGCAGGTGAATAGTCTTCCAGCAAATTGCTTGAGAGATAGAAAGGGTTAGTGTGGTTAATAGTTTGATTTGTAGGGATCATTGATATAAGCAGAAATTTATGAATCGATATCGTGAAGCCGGAAATACTCCACAATATACTTGCAATTTTAATAATAATTATTTTGTTTTGTGAAGAATTTTTCCAAGGTTTTGAAAACCAATAAATAGAAAAATCAATAAAAGAGTTGAAAAAGGGGAATTGTAATGTGAAATACATTGGGTCCAAATGCTAAAAATACAATTTAAAAAAAGGTGGGAATTGTTGGTGTCAATGGTATAGAATGGGCCGATTGGTATTAATAGATAAATTCGCGCAGCTTCAAATAGAAGCGCCGGCTTCTGCTTCGTTGTCAAAGCTCAATGACGTTCAAATGGCACGAAAATCTCGATTAAAAAGGAAAAAAGTGGTACAGTTAGAAAACTCCAGCAGCATTACTTTCCCCGTCATAGGTAGTATATAAAGCCTCGATAATAAAATTAAGTGGCCGTGATGAGTAAATGAACCATGCTCTTACGATATCATGTTGCGCCGTCGCAGCATCCACAGTAGTACGCCCAGATATTATATAATTAAAAATATCAAGAAAACTACAGAAACCTTCGTTTTTCATCTAATTCTTTTCTACCTACCGCTCGGTTAAATACCATCTCTTTCCTCTACAGAAAGCCCGCGCCCCGATCGCGGCTCGATTTCTTCGGTGTTGCAAGATAATGAAAGAGTCGAAGAGTCTTTGTTTAGAGTTTTCTTTTTTGAAATCAATTAAACCAACTATTTAATTCCCCTTTGGGGTAAAGAAGAAGAAGAAGCTTCATCAAATTCTAAAGTAAAAGTTGAAGAGTAAGAAGAGAAGAGTAGAGTAAGAAGAAGAAGAAGAAGAGGAAGGAGATGGGCATGATAAGAAAGATATAAATGCTTCTTAACAACAATTCTTGTCCCGTTTTCTGCATTATGGACAACAATGCCCATGTATGTTTTTAGATATATATATATATATATACTTTTTCGTTTTCTTTATTTGAATTTATGAATTTATTTTTTTGTTGGGTTTATTAGCTTATGTGATTTGGTTGTACATATAGTTTTTGGTTTACTATATTTGAATTTATGAATTTGATTTTGTTGGGTTTATTAGATTATGTAATTTGGATTATATATGAGGTTTTTATGTCTGATTGTTGGGAAAGATTGTTATTTTTGTGGGATTAAATAGTTGGTTTAATTCATTAGAATTTGTATTGTATCTTAGTTTTTTGCGGTTTTGAATTTGTTTTAGTTTTATAATTCCCCTTGCATTCTCCCTGTATATAATTATGTACTTTGTTGTGTACCGTTGTCTTGAGGATGATCTGACCCCGGAAGGATCGTGTGTAGGCAACTAATAGCAGGTGTCGTCGTCGATGCGTTGTAGCGGGCCATAATTGCTTCAAGATTTTGTGTCTTTCAAGTAATTCTCTATAATCCAATTTTGTTTTTGGTTGGTGCAATTCAGGATTTATTTCTTATATTGATTTGTTTACCTATTTCTTCTTTTGTGTTGTTTTAGCCATGATACGTATGAAGTGAACCATTTTTTTGTGATTTTATAGCACAAATCTTTTTTTCAAATGTTGGGTTTGTTTTACTTTTACTTTATTCTGGATAATAATAGAAATTTCATTTTCATCATACGGAAAAGTATGATCGATCCAAGATAACTTTATTTTATTTCTTCTTTCGTCTAAGTTTCTTGTTCGTTATCAAATTTTTCTTGATGTAGTTTACATGATTTTCATATTCTTATTATGGTTTAGGGAAGGATTCTCTTCTATTTGATTGTTTATATAAAAGACACCAGTTCTTCTTAAGAAAAAACATCAATCTCCTGGGTACTTGATTCTATTGTGAAAAGAGGATTTACGGGTTTTTAGATATTTTTTTGTTCTAACAGGATCTACAAGATATCAGAATTTAGAAGTCATGACCCCGAGCAAAGTGTAATGAAGAAGTGTCTACATTGTTTGTTTCATATTGAACCAACTTTTTGTTTTATGGGTATTATAAGTGTAGAGCAAGTTCAGGTTATGAAACATGAGCCAAGCTTTATTTGTAATGTATGAATAGTAAAATTTCCAAGAAAACATCCGATAGCGCTCCATGCCAAAGTGCTCACAAGGGCTCCCCAGGTATGGCTAACGCCGCCGCTTAATGAACTTCATCGCGCTGTACTGTTTAAAAGCTTGCTCCCATAAATTTGCTTGTCACTTTCCATTTATTATTCGATGGATCTGAGTTTGACTCTTTCAGCATCCAGCGTCATAGTTCGGCTTTATGTAACTTCTTTGGAGGTGGTTTTAAAATACTTCACTCACTTGTCGTGTTGTTGTATTGTGTTGCGCCCACTCCGTGGTTATATCCAGAGTTCCTTCGATAGCCCTCGCCGAATTCCTTGGCGAATGATTCCACTGTTGTGCAATTCCGCGATAGATACGGGATAATTCTCGAAACAAGACCCGTTCACTTGCGCTGCATGAAAGCTTAGGTGTGCGCGCTGTTGAGGAATGACTTCACTTGTCCCATTTTTCTTAATTTGATTAGATAAGTAGTCGCACCATTCCTTGACGTTCGCCTTCTTCTTGTGTCAATCAAGAGAACTATATAACATGCGAAAAAGGACATCAATATGGAGAAATTTGGCAAAAGCCATGATTGACCGTAGTATTTACTAGACCTACATAATTTTTTTATTAAGCAAAAATAGCACACTTGATACTTGAATTACTCATGATTCCCCATGTCTCAGTCACCGTCATTTCCTCTTGACTTGTTCGTATCTCTGAGCTTCAACACCTCCTACAATATATTTTTTCTCTTTAGTCTTCGTCTACGTAAACTTTTGCTTACAATGTTCTAAAGTAAGAAACTTTAATACAAATTTCGTTATATAATACTGTAATTTTTGCATAGGTGAAGAGATATTTAACATTGATGAACGTTTTTGGCTAATTTAAAGATTTTATGTAAGTATAACTAATTTGACTTGTATATTTAATAGATACATGTTTTATATCTTTGGTTGTATTTTTTGAGGATAAATTTGTGTTGTGTGTTGGAAATCAATAGTTATTGGTTTAGTTTATTATACCCGTTATAGCTTGTTGTTTGTGGCAATTCATTTACTAGTTTAGTGAAGATGTGATTACATAAATGGAAAATTCAATCATAGTAATTGTAATTATAGTCGGGATTCTCCACGCGATAATACCGGTTATGCCGGATTGCTAGATCGTATGCATGTCGTTATAATAACTATTCATGGTCTATTATATTATTATACGGTGATATTATCCCCGAGCTTAAGAGAAGATAAAATAATACGGTGGCGGTGAGGTGCATATTTACGTATGAAATAAAATCTTCTTTTCTTCAAATTGAGAGTTGATTATGTCAGCGAATATTCTCAATCACGAATTTTGCATTGAGTAATGTAAAATATAAATTGAATAGCTGAATTAATTAAGCAGTGGGTTTAATTAATTTAATGATCAGCCAGGCTCGTTAGTAGCTTGTTGGTACTTATTAATAACTTGTTAGTGTTTAATTTACTTAAAATTTAATTCAAATTAAGCAAATCGACTCATTAACTAAATGGGTGGAGTTATCGATTTAATTTGAGCTACATATAAGCGAGAGCTTATTAGAGGTTTTAAATCATATATCAAAAAACCTAAAACCCTAGCAAGGGTTTTAGGCCTCCCTCTTCGTGGAGAGTGCCGGGGTTCATCGAGAATCCAAAAATTTGATGCTTTGGCACGTTTAATCATCCGATCTACCATGTGTTCCTAGCAGACGTGGCGATTCGGCATGCGGTGTGCGACCAGCCAGAAGCGTTGTGTTTTGTGTTGTGATTGGAATCAAAGGAGGCCATTGAAAGTTGTTGGTGATTTATTTACATTGTGACGTAAGTATTCTTACTTTTAATATATTTTAATATATTTAGATCTGAAATATATAATTAAAACGGTCATGTTTATATTCTTAGTTGATTTTATTAAATTTATGTATATAAAATTTCATTCAGTGATATCATGAGTCTACTTTAGTTTTATATATTTTGATCTAGGTATGTTAAACATGATTGTTTAATTGTTTATCATATAGATCGAATTTAAATATTTAATATATTAAATATATAAATCGGTCATATGTACTTATATATGTATTTTATATGTTAAGTTCATGTTTCATGATTATGATTATGTTTTAACATAGCTAGGATAATTGTTTCATATTTTAAGGGTTTTTGATTTGTTTTATTGAAAATTAAAACAAGTATTTTAATTAAAAGGCTTAAATATTAAAAAAAATTTGAAACCTGTAATTTTTCTGGATGTGTTCTATATTGAGGAGAACTCAAAATTTTTTTTCATGAATTTTAGAATTGTTTAAGTATAAAAAAATAATTTTGGAAATTAAATTGTTTAATAATTAAAACGTGTATAATTAATTATTGGCAAAATATTTTTATGTGAATCGAATGGGATTAGGTCAGAAATATTTTGAAGTAATTTGTCACCAAATTTCAGATTTTTTGAAATTGTTTAAGTCCTTCAAAACGATTTTGAAAAATGTTTTAATTAAATCGTAAAAATTGAAAATTACCAAATTTAAAACACCGCGAACCTTCGGCGGCCTTTGTAAGTGCCGAGTCAATAGGCGTTCAATTCGTTGGGCGTACCGCGCTCACCAGGGAGGTTGGGCGTGCGATGTCGATGATGTGCCGCCCACTAGAGAGCCTTAGTTTTACCCGATCTACGTCAATTGCAAGGATTGTTTGATAGATTTAAAGAATTTCCTAAAATTTATTTTTGGAATTTTTTTTTGTAATGGTAATTATCAATTTCGGTTTTTATGAGTTAGATATCACCTTGAAAATTATGGTAATGTATTTTCATGATTTGGGTGATATTTATTTATTTTGACCCTTGAAGCCTACGTCTTTGTCTAAGATGAGCTGATTTAAGATGTTATACATGTCAAGACATATCAAAATTGTTAGTTTCTGACAAGATGAACTTTATTCATGAATTGTGATGAGCAATAAACATGGTTTGTAGAACTTGACCATCGATATTACATACACTTAGTTCGCGTACCCAGCATGTAAGTTAAGTGCCTTGAAAAGAATTGAAATTTGAAGTTAATGATTAACCTTATTATTTCAAACATTAAGCACAAAAAGAAGAATATTAAATAACACTAGAGAGAGGAAATGGAAAGATAAGGTTTGAGTAAAACCTCATTATCTCAAAATGCTTTATCGATAATATAGATTATTGTGGCTAAAAAGCTGCCAGTGTCTTGAACCTTGTTTTGACTTCAGCATGGTTTAAATCCTTGATTGACCAAGAAGTATAATAGTAGCCCGAGGATCTGAGCACAATGAGAATAATTGAACTCTTATGTAATGATAGGTGATTACATTATAAAACCGCAGCAGTTTAGTCGTCCATGAATGGTTGAAATTTCAAGCTGTTTTCTTTGAACCTATATGAGTAGAAATGCATTCAGTGGCTCAGGGTTATATCAAAGGTATCCACTCTTGTTGCATTTAAAGCTAAATCTGATTGATACAAATGACAACATGAATAAATAATATAATAAATGACTTGAGGCCGGAGTTAAATAAAAATAGATGTGAATCGTGGGTTAGTATAAAACTCTATTTTTTCTTACGGATGGTGACTCGTAAATGAAGCCCATTCTATTTTTTTATACGGATGGTGAATCATCGAAGTAACCGTATGATACCATTAAATGAAAAGCGTCCGATCATGAATGGCGTTTAATCACCAGCGTTTGGTTGAAAAACCAGATTAAACATATTAATTTGGTTGGTATGCTCGTGTTTATTTCAAACTTTCTTATTCTTATTCCACGAGTTGTAAATGTGGGTCTAAGCAAGTGATCCAAAGAATGTTCCTAGTATTGATCATCGATGATGGATACTTGACATTATTATTGAACTCCAGCGTCTCGGCGAGAATATAAAAAGTTTTTATACTCTTATAATCTAAAGTTCTGAGAGCTTAAGATTGAGAGTGATATAATGGAGTTAATTCCTAGCTTTGATCTTGATGAAAATCAATAAGAATCAAGAGTGATGAAGAACTTTAGTTCCTTTAAGGTTAGTGGGGCGTAATTGCATAAATGAAGTTTATAGACTAAATGTTGAAGAAATCTTCTGACCTTAAGGTATAGTAGTGATTAAATTCTTGTGTATTTGTGAGTCCATTACACATATATGTGACATATCTTTATGTCCAGTCACGTTATATATATGTGAGCTTGCATGACATTTGTTAAGTTTAAGATGTCATGTGAAGCTTGAGTTATTAAAGAAATATATAATAGATAAAGTGCGATCCCATTTAGCAAGGGGCCTCGCGTTAATGAAGTGGTTGAAGTCTATTACGTAGTAATATGATTCGCACGTGCGATGCGTGTCGAAAGTCGTGTGTTGTACACCGCCTTTATAATATGATTCAGTGATTGGAATTGTGAAATTTTACTAAAGGTATTCATGCGGTTCGAGACTCTGTTTTGGTAGTAACTTTAAAGAGAATAGAGGTAACGATAGTTACATGGAATGCGTCCGGTTGTTGATCTTGCTTATGGCTGAATATGTGATAAGTAACATTATGGACAATTGTACCGTATGAAAACTATTAGCCAATAATTTCAATAATAGGGGTAGGTCTAGTATGCTTTCGATGAGTAAGCCCAAAAAGGAAACTTGAACTCAAAGTATTCTGACTTGGCAATCGTCGTTTTGTTAGTAATGTTGTTAAAGAATATGCATTTAATAAGACATGTGTTTTATGGCGCTTCGAGGATTAAATGTTGTAAACTTCACGTAGAACCCGAGAAGTGGTTGGAAACCATTTGATCATAATTAGATGCGTGACTATGCCGGATAATCTTAGTCATCAGTGATTCATGGTTTGAGGGCCGAGGTGAGGTGAATGTGAAGCTGGCTTTGTAGCATTTAGATAAAGGATGTGATTATGTCGTATCCTTGATTCATGTCTTGAAATGACTGCAAGAAGTCAAGCGGCTTAAAGGATCCGTGTGGATTTAAGTATGCATCTGGGTTGAGATCGCTTCCCGCGTGATTGAACGAGTTTGGTTTTCACGAGGCAATGAAGGCTGAGCATTAGCGAAGTTCGATTAATTGGATTCACTTAAGCTTTCTAGAATAAGTTAAGTAATTGATTAAAACAAAAGCTCACTGTTGACATTTAATCGATTGTTAACTAAACTATATGAATGCGTGATTCATTCATATGGTTACCACGTGTTATTTAACGTACCATTAAAATATATAATATCGTATGGTAGCATCCTCGATAATTGAAAAGTTAAATCCACTAGGTTAATTACATGATGTTTTACAGAAGGCGGCGTAGATTGTTGAATTCTGGCCTTGAGCCTAGAAACATAGGATGAGGCATGATGGAATCTTTGATAGTTAAGGGCGAGCATCATCGACTAACATAGTGTTTTGATTAGTGTCGAAGATTGATCGCGTTAACTCTGAGGACTAGATCGATATTGCCGATGCTTATAAATGGGAGGTATGAGCAGAAACGAATTCATAGAGATAATAATATACGTGATAAGTATGATATTTGTTTAGAATTTTAGGTTCGAAAATTCTTAGACTACGATATATAACTATACGTGTTATATGAGCTCTGTCTGCAATGACCTTGATATACTGCGCTAGCGGGATTATAACGACGCCCATGTTGAATTGTAGCGATAAGTATAACGATAGATGTTGATATATTGCAGGAGGATTTATCAGTCCTTGATATCTGAGAAGAATAGAACTCATGTGATTTAATTTTAAATTGATTTCAGCAATAAATGCTTATACGGTTAAATTTTCGAGTAAACAAGTTGTGGGTGTTTGATGTGTAGCGCTTCTTATGGTTAGCCTACGACTAGAGATCGCGTGTTAAAGGAATTGTATGGTAATGATCCGAGCAAGTGGGGTGTTAGAATCGTGGTGATTCCACTTTTATTGTGTGCGGATTGCGACGATTATGTATCGATTAAATTTTACGGATTTGGTTAAATGTGATTCTTTGGAACTTAGTTGTGGGTTCATGATAATTTAAGGGGTTATGAGGTGATTAGAGGTCTTACTCGTGTCGTTATAATAATAGTATTGGTGATTATTATTATTATCTGAGAGTCCCTATTTGAGCACAGAAAGATTCCTTTAGCCTTTAACATGATATTCAAATTATATTTCATGCATGAAATTAAAAGCGAAGAGACTTGTATATTGAGATGTATCTCACCAGTATTTATATATTTGTCAAATATATATTGATGACATCCGATTGGTTAAACCATGAAGTTTAATCGATTAAGCGGTGAAATTGATGAATAACTTGATAGGATTATTTTACGATAAGTGACTAAATTAGTATTTTAATTGACTTTAAGTTGAGTAAAATGAACATTTCCGCTGAACCTAATTATTTGATTAGGAGCCTGCTTGATTGCAATCAAGTTAACGAGAGATTAAAGCGATTTAACACAACAGTTACTTACTTGGTTGAGATTAGGTTTTGGTATTTAAAGAAAAAGACAAGGTTTTTAATTTCATGAAAAACTTTGCCTCCACTAACTCTACCAACCGCCCCTCCCAAGGGAATTGGAAGAATTTTCTCTTTCGATTTTGTTCTCTATTTCTAGCGAGTTAGTCTACGGATTAAGTTTCACTGCTTGGTGGTAATGCGTCAGAGGACATCATTCGGTGGACGGGTTTGGAGAGGATTTTGAAGAAACTTTCACGTAGGGGATTTGTGGGTTTTTGGTTTATTTAAATCTTCATTTGCTGATGTAAGTATACCGTTATTCGTATTGCGATATTTTGTCAATTTAGATTAATATCATCGTTTGAGGATCAGGGATGTATGAATTGTTGTTTATCCGCGAATGAATTCATACCCCAGATTCTACTTGATGACCTCGAGCCTATTTAAGTTTGATGTATTTTATCTAATTTGATTGTGTTGACATAGTTGTTAGTTAATTTGATTAGTGCATGATTTATATATTTAATTGATGAAAATATAATGAAAAATTAGCTTACGTTTTGTCCATGAATCACTTAGCGGCTAAAATCGTCATTTTAATGTATTGATTTTGATGATTTGATGTTTATTTAATTATTTCTAGCCAATTGAAAGGAATTAAAAATTGATTAGTTTACTTTAATTTGAGGGTAGAATCATTTCGATTTTCTGAGAGAGGGTTAGAAATTTGAAAAATTACTGAAATTAAATGTGTTCAACACCCTTTGAGGTTAAATCCCAGTTGTTTTGAAGTTTTAGATTTTAGGTACTCGAAAAATTTATTGAATTTCTAGATTGTTTTGAGTTTAATAAAAAAAGCCCAGAAGTGTTTTTTATGACATTCATTGGACATGTTCAATAATGATATTATTGATGTTCAGTGAAATCCCAATTTTTTTTGAATTTTTAGGCGCTCGTCGTTTTTTTCTGAAAGTTGATTAATGCGGAAAAGCTGGCGAAATGATACCAAAATGGGTCCCGAACTTACGGGCACATGCGAGCGCGTCGAGTGCGAGAATAACGTTACGGCCACACAGGTAGCTGCTTAGGCGCTACGGCGCAAGTGGCGCGTGTCGACCGTGGGTGTTTGGAGGCCGGTCGTTTTGACCGTTGAAGTTAGGTAAATCCGTTTAGAAAACCCTAAATATATTTTAAGTAATTACTTTTTGTTTAAAAATTGTTAGTATTATTCATTTCTAAGTTTTAAATGTGAAATCATAAATTTTGTCATTAAGATGATTGAATGTATATCTTAAATGACATTAAATTTGATTTATATTTCCACTCATAATTATTTTCATTAATTGATAATTATTGAAAATATAATTTTAAATATTAGCTTTTTAAATTTTGAATTTTGGAGTTAATTCTTGAAAATGGTATTAGTGATTTAAGTGGTTAATAATTATTGTAATAATTATCATTAATCACGTGTGAATATATTCAAATTGAATGTCGTGTGAATAATCATCATTGTCCGTGTCGTATGTGAATATATTCAAATTATTCTGATAATTAAGTATACAGATTATTCATATTACAATATTTTGTGTTTAGAATAATATACTTCGTTTGGGGATCAGGGATGTATGAATTGGTGTTTATACAAATGAGTGCTAGATACAACATGTATGACTTGGATGTATTGAAATCACTTAGGAACCGTGCGATGTTAAACATACATTTATATCGAGAATATTATGTGAGAATTTCGATGCATTGTTGATGCTTAATACGAGAGACATGATGATATGAATGAAATCATACTCGATACGGCTTGGGTCATGCGAGGTGAAACAAAATTGAAATACCACAGGTGAGTATATATTTCACTCCATTTACTATACAGATAGTGATTAGATTTAGAAGTAAACGTGTTCCATTAAATGAACATATAGTCATAAATGAATCAAACGTTTCGCTACCATGTTGGTCTGTTGTTGGACTATGCGCATGTTCATTTCAAACTTTTCCTTATTGATTACCCACGTATTGTAACATGTGTGTTTAAGTGAGTGAATGTTCCTAAATAATGATCAATGATGATGGATACTTGACATTGTCGTTGAAAGTTCATCAAAGCAGAATAAGAGAAAGCGACTATCTTATCGATTATCGATGTAAAATTCCGCCTGAATTAAATAAGCGCGAAGGTGAGAATCATTATAATCCGAACACCGAGTCACGATCCGATGGGCGACTTCGGTTTAAAAACTACCGTTTTGTCAAAATTTGATTTCCATTAATATTCTCAAAATATGCGGTTTTAAAATTTTACAAATCCATTCGGATGATATGCAACCTTGACGCCCTTATATATACATATATCCCAAAAAGGCGTAATGCCACGAGCAAAGCTGGCTGTGAGTAAGTGCGTATTCAATTACACAAAATAGCTGCCCGGCCAGGCTCGAGTTTGAAAAGAAAAATACAACAATCAAAATCGGTTGACAACGCATCAAAATAGGCTGTGAGGATCCTCGGCACGATGCTCGCTTTAGCCACCAAAGACAGAGCTCTCCAATGAAACTGCCGGTACCAGCTGGCACAATCGACCTAGTGAATGAAATGCCGCCCGAGCCGAAGGGGTATGGCCAGGTGAAGCTTAGTGAGCAGCTTGCGGGGGTGAGCAACATCTGGGCAAGGCAGAACAATATTATAATGACATGAATAAATTACGTATATACTATATCGGACACCTAATAAAGTCATACAGATTCCAAAAGAAAGTCTCGGGGCGCCAACATGTCGAGATATAAATAGAAGAAGGTACCGATAAGGCAAACACCCTTAATGAAATCATAGAGAGACTTCGACAACGACTATAGCTACAATTAGAAATGCACTTGTATCTACCAAATGTCTCGCGATATACCACCCTCCCAATGCGCATATACTCGATAAATACACTGCGGGGAATGGTCAAATTAATAACCTTTGGCTTATACCCGTATGAGCCCAGCATCCAACAAATGCCAGCCATGGTAATGATAGTCTGTAACTTCATTTATACCAAAGTATAAGGCCAACACGATAATGCGCATAGCAAAGTGATAATGAATACCATTGCACATATGCAGTATAAGGCCAGCACTTGACAATCTTGGCAAAGTGATAATATAGATATAAAATAGCAACATAGAAGTATAAGGCCAATCGCATCAATATCTGATGAGGAGAGTAAAAGCAACCTAATCATCCCTTGGCAGATTCGAATCACGATGCTGAGTAAAACCGGTCATACATAGCTCTAACTTGACACCTGCCGATAACCAACTCTTTCTGCTCCCCAGGCAGCTATCAGCCTTGGCTAAAGCGTCTCCTTGTTGTCATCAAGCGCAACGCCCGACAAGGCCCGCAAACATACCAAAGTGCCGGCCGAGGCCACATAAATACAACGGTCACCGACAAGACCGCGAAATCGAAATATAAGTTGGGAGTTATTCGCACCTCGAAAATCTTAGCGCCAGCGAATATAATCACGCATGCATCATATCGCCGGCTCCTTTCAAATAAACCACACATGTCGTACAACCATTACATGTATACCATTCTCACGTAATCGTACCACGTAATAATACTACAGAACATGTATCTATTCACACATAATCATACTACAACGACATGTTCACATAATTTAAAACAGAAATGCACATTAAGTAACACCGAGTGAGATGAAATGCTACTTCTATTTAAACACCACAAAACTTTTTGAGACACGTCTGTGATGCTTCTTAAGCTTTTCACGTCAGCCTTTAACAAAAACACCGGAAAGTAATATCGAGACCCTCTTACTACGATACGCGTTCTAGAAGGCAAACTCTTGAGTAGGCCCATTTCTAAAAGCGGTCTAAATGACGGATAAAGCAATTAATAATCCGTCGGGCCAGAGCCAATCGTCTCCCGCTTCTGGGAATTCCACACTTATTATTTAACATTTGAAATCGACTTATATAAATGAACTTTCTAATTAACCACCGAGTCCATAATTAACAAGCATACTCACGAAATATCGATTATAAGCTCGGCACAAATCACGCTTTTGACTAACTCCGCTTTAATCAAATTTTAAATCATCATTTAACACATGGCAGCTTAAACTGTGGGTCCCAAATGCCTCTACGCATTTTAAAGTCTTAGAAAAATATATCACCCGAAAGTCAGCTAAAACCTAAAAAGTGAAGCCTAAGCTATAACGTCTCGAGACAACCTCACAAATCATGAATTCATCAAACACATATCATCATTAATCCATAACAGAACTAAGATTCATCATAAAATTAAGTCGTGAAGAAGTCGACGAAAGTCAATCCTCAAGTGACAAAACTCTATTTTCTTACCTCAGGTCGTAGGGAAAGGCGTTGGGAAGCACTTATGTCCAGTCGATGATCTTTATATCGCGACAAAGTGAAGAAATGGAAGAAAAAAATTTGGGTTTGCTCATAGGGGTCTCGGCGAAAATGGTGAGGAATAGAGAGATATTTGTGATTTTGATATTAAGGATGGAAGATGTGAAACTTATTTCTTAAGTCTTGAAAAACGGCATGAGTTTGTGCCAGGAATCAACTGTCAGTTATCCCGAGCAGTAACGTCTAGCAACTTTCAATTGTCCCGGTATTACTACTAAATTATAAATGTGATTCGGCTCAAATAAATTTTACAAATTAATATTATTATCGAAATTAACGAGCAGGTTATTATAATCTACCGTCACAATAAAATTTTAACCTCGAAATTTAACAACCCCAAACGACCAAGAAGAAACGATATAACACAAAATCAAAAATCATACAAAATAAAAGCAAATGCCAACTAAATGCTCCTCGAAGAGCTGCGGAGTAATAGTTCACCATCACCGTCCGCGTTCCCGAGTCACTGCTTTTACGATTCGCTCCGGGACTTTAGTAAGGCGGCTACGCTTGCTCCTCGAATCCGCCTGCTCGGTCCAAAATTTCCACCGGTGCCGCCAGCGTGAGGTCCTCACCAGGCTCGCGGAGGTGAGCTAAGAATATGCGGCTAAATGGGGGGATATACTTGCCGAAGCGGGATACATGGAACACGTTATGAATCTATCGAGCTTCGGAGGCAACGTCGGCAGATAAGCCCAGGCCTTGACTCTCCCAAAGGATCTCAGATGGTCCGATACTTGAGGATTGACTTCCACTCTCCCAAACCCTTTGTCCCAGCTCCGCTCCTTGGGGATGCCACCAGGGCTTGATCGCCGACACAGGCTTAATGAAGTCTCTTTTCTGCGATGATATGCATATTTAACTTGCTATCTGAGGCGTCCTCGAGATCTTCTTGAATCGGCTTTGATCATTCTCTTGAACTCTCGACCCGACTCAGAAAACCGTCGGCTCCATATACTTACCGTTTCAGCCATTTGG
The DNA here is from genome assembly GCA_019722365.1 of Lithospermum erythrorhizon. Taxonomy (NCBI): domain Eukaryota; kingdom Viridiplantae; phylum Streptophyta; class Magnoliopsida; order Boraginales; family Boraginaceae; genus Lithospermum; species Lithospermum erythrorhizon. Next base: position 78,233 of record JADFUC010002174.1, read on the forward strand.
AGTGCGCCTCGCCATCTGATGCACCAAGGTGCCGTCTCGATACTAGCATGGAAGGCACATTGTGTAGGGCGGTATCTTGGGTAGCTCGTCATCTGATTCAGTTCGAGCTTATGGCTTGAGAACATATCACTCCCGTGTCGTATCGTCTCGGATTGCCCGTCGATGCGGGGATGAAAAAGATATACTGGCTTCTCTTTCTGTAGTCCCCGGTGCCTCTAAAACCCCTCGAAAACCTCGAAGTGAATCGCGTCGAGGTCGAAATGTCGACACGGAACCCCGTACTGACACCATTATCAGTCCCATAGATGCTTATTTAGTCTTTTAGGCCCGTACGTGAATCGATGGGTGAGGAAATGAGCCGACCGATAACTTTATCCTGATCGCCCGAGATCCGTCGTGTCGCCTCGATGTCTGAAGCCCAGAGCCACGAAGTCATGGTGATATTCTCCGTGTCGCTCCGGGGCAGGAAGAGTACATGATAAACCCTTGAGGATGTACATGCTCGGCGCCCGCTCAGCGACAAACCCGGCTTGCCGACACAAGTGCGATCTACCTGCCGTCACGGCCCGCGATACGTGAAGCCTCGAATCACGATTTTGTCTTTGTCTTTAGAGATTGTCTCGCAGTATAGGAGTATTATGGGCCTCAAGATCTCCATACCAATTTAAATGCGAGATACGATGTACTTGATCGCCGTTCGTCGCCAGTCCGCGTTTCTGCGTATTTGTGAAATATGATCAGGCGTTTCTCAGCGTCTATTTGCCGATAACTGCGATGCAAATGCATCTTTGCTGATTCTAGATTAGATCATGGCCTTTGGTCGGGGCACTGCATATGGTGAAAATCTTGATGCATTACTGACATCAAATCGACTCACTTGTTGTTTAAATACCTGCAATGGATCCTTTGATTTACCGCTACACTGTGTGTCGACTCTACTTCGTTTGCGCTGCAGATTGGTACTTTCGATAGTCAAGTCATCCTTTGATGAACTCCGTCCGCCTCCATTTGCCTCGAATTCGTCTACCAACGTCAATTTCAAACTCTTATGATCGGTAAATCGGCATTTAACCCACATCTGAGATAATTAATGCCATGATTTCAATATGAAAACTATCGCCCATTGGTTCAGATCATGGGTCGGATAGTTATACCGTGATTCTTGGTGTGGGAAGCATAGGCAATCACGCCCGTTACCAGCGTCAAAAGCGCGCCCCAGGCCACGATGCGGCTCCATTTATAAATCACGTAGCCACCGGGGCAATTGGTATACCATTATAGCTGGAGCCACTCTTTTCCGCTTTAATACCACTGAACTAGTCACCGCGTCGTCATCCCGAATAAAGCGGAACCCACTACGGTCAGCACAGTCGATGGCGTCGCCCGACGAAAGAAAAAGTCCTTGATGAATCTCGCGTAATAATCGGTGGCTTGAAACTCACAGCTTTCCGATTAACAGGTAGGGCGGCTCCCAGTGTTCACGGCCTCCGCCCCGTGGATCGGCTTACAAATACCAGAAATCCACAGAGACCTAGGAGTGCGCTTCTTGACCCGAACTCCACATTTATAAAACTTGGCATACAAGCGGTCTTTGTCTCGAGTCCTGGCCTTGTCTATGATGTCTGCTTATGTTCCTCACTCCTGCAGGAATATATAGGGAATATCGTCAATGAGGTACAGCTACAAACTTCGTCTAAATATAAAACACACAGTTAAATCAAATCCGCAAAGGCCGCCGGTGCGTTCGTCGATCGAATGGCGTCCTTTATAAACTCACTTAATGTCCATGCGCAGGGTCGGGCTTCGATTTGAATATCCCTCCCACTTTGATCCTCGGCCCGATGATAACCCGGACCTTAAATCAATCTTCGAAACACTTGGCATCCTTGGTGATTAAACAAATCGACAGTGCAGACGGGTATCGGTTAATGGTCAACTTTATTCAAGCGCACATGGTCGATCGCAGCGACCTCGTCGAACCGTCCTTGCTTTTCACAAATAAAGCGGGTGTACCACGGGAGATACACTCGATTACGATGAATCCTTTCTCCGTGACTCACTGTAATTGGTCCGCGATTCACGTAACTTCATTTGGAGCCATCCGGTGCAATGAAGAAATTGGTACCGTGCAGGAATAACCTCGATATGATTCGATCTCCTACAAAGTCACTTGTAAGTCGTAGGAAAATATCGTGAACTCTCACAACGCCCGCCCGCGTCCACTGTCGCCTGCTTACCTATTCAAATCAATCGCGTACCCAGACCCAGTACACCCTTTACGGAATCGACCTCGTAGCCTCGAAGTCGCGTCTGAGGCTTCGGCAAAATCTTTACGTCTCACCTGTCCGGATATCTGGTCTCGAACCCCGCAGTAATCTCCTTGCGATGACAATCGATAACGGCATGATGTTTCCCCGGCCCGATCCATTACGAAGATAAAGGTCCAAAATGGAAAACGAATGGAAGTAAATCGACAGGCAACCAGCCCGTAGCATCTGAGCAAAAGGGCAGTCTCTATCTGAAGTCTAAGCCTTGATCGACCTCGCTGCGGGTGTCAAATCTCGAAATTAAAGATAGGCAAGGCACCGCTGAAACATCTTGATAAGAGCGGAATAAAACTTCGAGGAAACAAAGAATCGTATGACGGGGTAAGCAACCTTTAGCACCGATATCGCACAGGGAATAATGTACAGCGCTCTGAGGGAGTATCACGTACTCACGATGAATACTTGGCATGAATCGCTTCGACAACTCATTCGATACTGCTTACCATTAAGCGGCTCCCTACAGGTCTCGATTCGTATCCAGGCACTCACGACGTAACTCTGCCGCGCATTCACGATGCCACTGCAGCGTGAGGCCAGTCTTGAAGTACTAAGCGCTCCCGCCTACTGAAAAGGTAAGGCGATCCTTCGCGAGATAATCACATTCGCGTCGATAAATGTGACCCTTTCTCGTGATCATAGCATGTATTTGTCGACCCTTGGTAGCAGCGGATACTGGACCCCGGAAGGCAATGCGGACCCCGCCCGGATGTGACTCGCGTGAAGAAGGGCGGTGGAATAACTTTCGAGTGACTAGGAACGCTGAAATAACTCTGCCGGGCGGCTACCAGTCGGGTCCTCCTGCAAACTTCACAGAGGTAGTAGGCTTTACCCGGGCTGAAAGTCTCAGTCGAATCCTCACCGATCGGCCGCCTGCAGGCTACGCGCTAACTCCATTTCCATGCCGGGCTGCATTCACCATGGCGTAAACTTGTAAAAACCATCGGTGAGATGCAGTGGCGTATCTCCAGCGTCGGCTTCTTCCCTGAACTAGTGATCCTGCTGCGCCTGCCGGGATAAGCGTCGAGGAAGTAGTGGAAGCACGTATCCTTTGAAGCTGTCGCTCGTACTCGCCAGGCCTCGAACCTGCGTTAAGCGAAATCAGCTACTACTAAAGTGTGGGTCTCGAGCAATAATTCTCCGGGAAGAGCTGACAAATGGCTCGAGGGAAACATGAACTCCCTACCACTGGTCCAGCCTTTCGGAGTTCTCCCGCGGATCCACGGGAACTCGTGAAGTCATAAGTAGCGGAAACTTATTTCATCTAGCCCTTGATCCCCGTCGGCTCAAAAATGGACTTCGTGTCACGGATGAGCTCAATAGCTTGCTATGGCGAATCCAGGAAACTTCGGAGGATCATTTGGCTTGATCCAGCAAACACTCACGGAATTCGACCTCTGTTCTTCGGCCGCTTTGAGCATTAGCCTTCTCTCTCCAGTCTGCTCTCGCCAGCATCTTCGGAAAATGGACCTCGGACCTATTTAGTCAGCAGCTATCTTCATCAGCAGTATACCACTACAGTGAAACTTTCCTGCGGGCTGCCGCAGCCTCACCATTTCTACCCTTCGCGTACTACGGGTGGCGTCACCAGCGGTCTACGCAGCAAAAGAAAAAGACTCGGACTTTTACAAAGACACGGCTATGACGACTCAAAGAAAGCAGTCGGCCATGACAGCGCGAGATAACCCAGTGTCCCGAAACCTAGCTACGATACCAAATTGCTTAGCGACCGGTGAGAATCATTGTCCCTAAGAACACGAGAATCACAAATCCGATGGGCGACTCGGTTTAAAAACTACTCGTTTTCGTCAAAATTTGATTTCCATTAATATTCTCAAAATAATAACAATTTTAAAGTCCACAAAATCCGTCGGTGATATACAACAACAGCCATATATATATAACATATCCCAAAGCGATAATGCCGGCGAGGCTATTTGAAGTAAATGCGTATTCAGTACAAAACAACTACCCGTAAAGGCTAAAAGGTTGAAAGGAGAAAATACAACAATGAAATCGGTTGGCAATAGCATCAAAATGAGGCTGTGAATCACCGGCCGCCCCGATCTTTCGCTTTAGCCACTCGAGACAAAGGCTCTCCAGCGACCTGCCGAACATTTGCCGCTGTCGGCCAGTAAAATGAAATGCGCCCCGAGCCGAAGAGTGTAAGCCCATGACTTAGTGAACACTTAAAGCAGGGGGGTGAAGCACATGCAGGCAAGACGGACAATATTATAATAACTGACATGAATAAATTAAGTGTATATATATATATATCGAGACTACCTAATAAAGTCATCTGATAAGATTCGAAGGTGCCGAGGGCATAACGTGTCAAGATATAATAGAAGGTCTCAAATAAGGCACCTGGCTTGTGAGAATGAAATCACTTAGAGACTTCAGCAAGCGACTTCTCTTCTAGTCATGCCTTCTATCTTTCATATCTCACTTGATATACCGCCTCAATGGCATATACTCGATCCATAGTCTACTGAGGAATGGATCGTCGCTAATAATCGCTGCGCTTATACGTGTATAGGCAGCGTCAACGATGCCCGTAGCAAAGTGAAAATAGATCTCATGTTGCCTTTATGCAAAGTATAAGGCGGCGCTGACAATGCACATAGCGTAGTGATAATAGATCTACAGCTGGCGTATACCCGGTATAAGGCAGCATGACAATGCTGTAGCAAAAGTGATAATAGATCTTCGGTGCGCTTATACCGAAGTATAAGGCGATCGCGTCACTTTATTTTAATCATCCCGACGCGAGGTCAAATCGATACTGAAGTCACCGAAAGTAAATACGTAACTCACAACGAAAACCTACCGATAACGGCTACTCGCTCCCCGAGCAATATCCAAGCGCGGCTAAAACATCTTACGTCGTAAATCAAAAGCCTTGACGCCGACAAGGCCTGAAACATACGAAAGTCTTGAAATGAGGCCGCGAAGCCTCTGGCGTGCCGAAGCCAGAGGCCACATCATCCAAGAAATATAAGTTTAGATTCGAGCTATTAATTTTACCTCGAAATCTTGACGCCGCTTGAGAATATATTCACGTAATCATATCATTATAGCTCGCTTCAAATAAACCGCTACATAATCATTACAACCGTTACATGTATACCGTTCTCACATAATCATACCACGTAATAATGCACAAGAGCATGTATACTATTCACACGTAATAAATACTTCTGGCGACATGTTCCACCAGCGATTTAAAGTAATGCGTAAAATGCGCCGTGAGATAAATGCTTTCGCCTCTGCTTTAGCTACCACAAAAACTTTTCGAGGACCTGTCGCGGTAGCGCCGCTCGCGTCAGCGCCTGCGCAAAACACCTGAAAGTAATATCGAGACTCTTCACGATACTGCGTTACAGAAGGCAGCTAAACTCTTAGTGGAACTATTTCTAAGCGGTCTAAAATAGCGGATAAAACAAGCAATTAATAATCCCGTCGGACCTGACCGTCGATCTCCCGGCCCCAAATTCCACATGACTATTTTAACATTTCAAATCGAAACACATAAGTAGTTACAATTAACCACTCGAATCCGTAATTAACAACACACTACTCCAAAATATGGAATTACTCTTTCGACTTACAAATCCATTTTATTAAGCTCGCTGTCGATTTAAATCATCATTTTAACATCGCAACAACAGCAATAAAGTCCCGATATAACCTCACCTGCATTTAAAGTCTTAGAAAATATCACCCAGAAAGTCAACTAAAACCTAAAAGTCAACTTTAACTATAACATCCTCAAACAACCTCTAAATAATAGATTCATCACTTATATACATCACATAGCATCCATAGCCAAACTAAGATTCATCGTAAAATTAAGTCGTGTAAAAAGTCAACCAAAGTCAACTCTCAAAATCAACCCAAAACTACTGTTTTACCTCAAATTCGTAGGAAGACTTTGGGGCCTTAACAATCAACTCGAGGATCTTTATATGCAACAAAGTGAAAATGGGAAGAAAAAATTTGAGTTTTCTTCATGGGGGTCTCGGCCGAAAATGGTGAGGAAGGAGAGAGAGAGATATTTGTGATTTTATGATAAGGATGGAAGATGTGAAACTTAGCTCTTAAGTCTTGAAAAAACCGCGCATGAGTTTGTTTTTTAGAATCAATAGAATCGAGTTATCCCCGAGCAGCTTATGATCTAGCTTAACTTTCAATTGTCCCCATTTATTACTACTAAATTATAAATGTGATTGACTCAAATAAATTTTCACAATTAATATTATTATCGAAATTAGCAAGGCAGGGTTATTACATCCAAGTTGTAAACTTGAGATCTGACCAATAGTAAGAATCATACGTCTTGATATTTTGATTGAAATAAAAAAGGGGTCAAGAGTGAAGATGAACCTTGAGTTCCTTAAAGGTTAGTGGGAGCACAACTGCACATAATGTTTTACACATTGAGTACTAAATGAATCCTCATACAACCTTGAAAGGTATGGTACTGAATTGATTCTTGTACATTTGTGAGTCCGATTAGATATAAGTAACATATGCTATATTAAATATAAGTTTCAATGACATTTGCTTGTTAAGCTATAATGCATCATGAAACTTGAGGTGAATAAAATCTATGATAGATTAAATTCTATGATAGACAGATTCTCTTATTGACAAGACAACTCTCTATTAGAGGTCCGTTCCCACAAGTAAGGACCTCACGTGATTGAGAGTGGTTGGAATCTATTACATGGTAATATGATTCACCGTATGCCATGTCAGGATCATGTGTTCTACATCACGACCATGACATATCACAATTCCTAGGAATTGTGGGGTTTTACTAAAGGTATTCACGCGGATTCGAAATACGCTTTGTAGTAACTTTAAGAGAATATAGGTAACTATGGTTCGAAGGAATAGATCAGACGAAGAGTAAACTAAAGAAGTTTGAACTCAGTATTAGAACTTTACCAGTCAATTTGTATTGTTGGTAATGTTATTAAAGAATATGCATTTAATAAGATATGTATTTTAACACATTGCACCGCTTGTAAATCCTGCCCAACGATAACTGAGAAATGGCTAACTGCCATAAAATCTGAAATAGTCTCTTTATATATACCAAAACTTTAGATTTTGTCCTTATTACACTTAATCAGTTCACCAATCATTGTGAATGGGTATTCGGTAAGAACTGCATGCATTGCAGAATGCCCACATTTTCAAAGCTGTGCCTCGTGGGTGCCAAGGCTTGAAACCCATCTTGTCCACAATCAGATATGACTATATAAGAATAAGAAGCCATCATGATTCCATGGTCGGTAGACCGAGCAAATGGACGTGAAAGACTACTTGTAAGTAGCTTTCTAGCTAAGTACGATCAGAATCATCGCCTTCTCCTCCGGGCTTACGTCCAAAGAACCTAAGAGATTCATGCAAGCTTAAGTATCCACTGTGGACTCGGAAAGCAAAGATTCTGAATTCATATATTCTTCTGATTGAATCAAAGTTTGATTTCCACGTGACTGGAAAGAGGAAACCGAATCACGCAAGATTCAAGCTTCATTTAGCTTTACGGAATAAGTTAAGAAATTGATCGAACAAGGTATTCTGTTTATAATCGATTGTTAACTACAATATATGAAATTTAATTCATTCATGTAGTCATTTTATTGTTTTGCCATGGTTGAAATAATAAATCTCAAGGCAAGTCCGAAGCTTCTAGAAAGTAACTCACAAGGCTGACAAGAGAACCTCTTTAAGTCTAGAAACTTTAGATAGCCATTTTTCCGTGGTCAAATGCTAATGGTTTTCGAAACCAAGATTTGACGACCAACATACGATTGATTGATGATTAATTTTCTTGATCACGAGATTGTAAGTCAAATCCATCTTATGGACCGTTAGTTTGTATAACCGAGGAGTCGACATTGCCGCAAAATCAAGGTGGTGCCATAAGGGCATCCGTGTCCTATGAATTTTGCTTAACCGTCAAGTTTAAGCATCTTAATCTCGCTTATAACTATCTATGTTATATGAAGGCAGGTTGACTATGTCAAATCTATTCCGCCTGGGATCATAATGACATATGTTAGGCGACGTAGTAAAGATAACAAGATGTCATATATTATGTGACGGTCCATCCTCGATATGTATTTAGATCTCAGCTTCTGAGACCACAATACATGCCAAGACCAAGTCAAGGTTTGGCTTATCAAGATGTTCATAGTTCGAGTAAAGAAAGTCGTGGATGTTTCACCATTACTTATGGTTACCAGGACTGTAGATCATGGTAGAGCAGTTAATCAGAAAGAATCGCCCGCGGTACGCTGGGGTATCGGAAATCAATAGTTATCAGTTCTACTTATTATGCCCATCAGGATAATTGTTGTAACAATTCATTTACTAGTTTGTTAACGTGATTTGCTAAACGGAACATTCAATCAAGCGTGAATCAGAATACTAGTCGGTTCTCACGACAATACCAGAGTTATGCGATTGCGATCCCATGTATAATCGTTATAATAATATTAATGGTCTACTATATTATACTGGCCAAGTATTATTCTACTGTAAGGTTACACACATATAAAGGATTTGCTTGAGTTATATTTCATGTACGTAAATAAAAACACTACTTGCTAAATCGGTTTAATCAACTATTCTAATCGGAATTTTACATCGATAATGTAAAATATAAATTGGATAAAACCGTAACTCAATTAACTACCACTTTTAATTAATTTATCAATACCGAACTCGCTAGTAACTCTGTTATTACTTATTAATAACTGTTAGTGTTTGAATTTAGTTAACGATTTAATTAAATTAAACTATTCTATTTCATTAACTAAACAAAGTTGGGTTATCGGTTTGACCTTGAGATTTCTATATGCTAAAGTGCTTATTAGGTTTTCTATCACATATAAAAACCTAAAACCTCAGAAGGTTTTTTTGGCTCCTCCTCATGGAGAGCCGCCAGATCAATGTCGCGAAAAGAACTGACCAAGGCTTTGATTTAATCATCCACCCCCGCGTTTCTAACGTAATCTGCACCGGATTCAACCTCTCGTGATGAACCAACTATTCGGATCTAAAATATATAATTAAAGCGGGTCCCTCGCTTATACGCCAGCAATCGAATCCAAACGAGGCTTCATGAAAGTCATTGGTGATTTATTTCCGCTGTAATCGTAAGTATTCTTACTTTTATATATTGTAATATATTATTTGGGGACCGAAATATATACCAAAGAGGTCCTATTTATATGTTTAATTAATTTTATTCAAATTATGCATGAAATTTCTTTAAGTTGTGTTGGTGTTTTATTGGATTTTGATAAAATTATGGTTTTGAGGTTGTTTTTAATAAAATATTGAATCTTGTTAAATTTTATTGAACCACTAGACTATCAGAGTATTATGCTCTGTGAGGCTTTATAACTCACATAAGACATTTTGAGATGTTATAATGTCGTATGTTGTAATATTATGCTTGTGGCTCCTTTATAATGTCAGATAATACAAGATAATGCTTTACAAGTCAACGTGTATTTACAATATATTTTAGTATAATATACTATAAGTCATACTACAATATAACTCAAGATAATCGATTATAATTTGATGTAACACATTACATTGTGCTACAGTACATTATACTGAATATAATATTATTTAATGCAGATAAGATGTCATATTACAATCGAAAGTACTCAATTAATCTTTTACTTTTTAACTTTGATGGTTTTTTGTAATCACGAAAGATGTCGAGGTTCGTGGGTTAACAACAAGGTGGATGTCCTTGAATAATCCAAATAAATTGTATTGTGGATTCTATATTTGTAAAGAGGGACGTGCAACAATCTAATAGCTAAAAGTTCAAGGACGATACGAGAAAGCTTGTCATTGACCGCTTAAGGATTAAGACTGAGAAACTTCACATTCAAGTTAAGGTCGCAATCAAGTCAAAACTTTGAAGACCTGCATATTATTTCTTTTGATTAAGATATATATGTTATGAATCAGCGATTATTACTTTTAAATAATTATGGATACTAGTTTATTATGGATGTTTGTGAATATTTATCAGGTAGTTATTATTTTGCATGCATGTTTATTGTCAATCATTAGATTAAATCGTTATTGGTGAAATTGTCAATTATTACAATGATCATTAAAGATGAATTCCATGCAGCCTACACATCTTAACTCACCGACAAAAAATTTGGGAATGTAATCAGGTTCTACATATATAAAATAAATCATTTAAAATTCATAAATGATGTCAATAGTGTAGATACATGTTAGGTTACGATATAAAATAATAAATTATAATGTATTATAACTTATAATAATTGATTATAATGTATTATATAGTTCATCAAATTTTAAGACAAGATACGTTACTAATTTAATCAACACTTCAATGAGATTTAAACACAACGGTGATTTTAGGAACTGCTGTAGAGAAATTTGTCAGCTGGGTCGTCATTTACCCATGCCAGCACCTTTGGAATTTGAAAAGTTCGCCTCGAAGCAACTTTGTTCGGAAATGCTTAAACAATATTCTACCAATCCATATACAACCTCACCCGGTTAATTTCGATAATATAATTCATAAATTTATCTGGAGCCGACTCACATTTATACCTCCTCTAAGAGTAAGAAGAAATTTATAATTCGAAGTTAAGTTAGATCGTTAGTCGTTTGATAACCCGACTACTGTATCGACACAACTCGCGGTAAAATTCCATACTTATGGCTAAGTTACTTGTCTTTCATCCTTATCATCATAACACCAAAACACAATCTTCTCCTCCATTTTTCTTCTCGCCGGTATCCCTCAAGCACAAACAATAAATTTTTTTTTCTTCCATTTCTTCATACCTTTGTCAGATATAAAGATCCTCAAACATTACTATGTTTCCTAACATCTTTCCCTTCTAATTCGAGGTAAGAAATTAGAGTTTTGGTCGATTTTGAGGTTTGACTATTGACTTTTGACATAACTCAATTTATGTTGTTTCTAAGTTTGTTATGGATTCTATGACGTATATGTTTATGAATTCAAGGATTTAGAGGTCAGTTTGATACGTTATCGGGTTGACTTTTCTAATGCCGTTGACTTGGTTGATATTTTTATAAGACTTTAAATGTGTGTAGAATTTAATTGGGACCTTATCAGAAGTTATCATGAGGTTAAAATTGTAATTTAAAAATTGATTAGTGGAGTTAGGTTGAAAAAATGTATTTGTAAGTTGAGTTATAATTGATATTTTGAGTATATTAAGCACTATTACTGGCGGTTAAATATAAATGACTTATAATTTGATATGAAATGTTAAAGTGATAAGTGTGAAATTCTAAATGGGGGAATGATTGGTTGTGTCCACGGGATTATTAATTCAAGTATTTATCCGCCATTTTAGACCGCTTGTAAAATCATTCCACCAAGAGCTCAGAAGATTCTAGAACGCAAGCATAAGAAGAGGTCTCGATTATACTTTCTAGTGTTTTTGTTAGCGCCGATCGTGGAGCGGCGCCACCGCTGATCAGAATTACAATGTTGCCAGAAGCTACAGAGGCGAAGTACTATCCTTTCACCTGTGTTACCTTATGTGCTTATTTTAAAATTGTGGTACGGGACAGGTTAATGGTATATGCATGTCCCGCGCGTGATTATGCGAGAACGGTATACATACGTAACGGCCAGACGATTATATTCATTTGTACGAATGATATTTATGTGTTTATATTCTCATGGCCAAGATTGGCTGAGGTGCTAATAGTCAACTCCTAACTTATATCGATTTCCGGGCCTTGTCGCACCGTTGTAATTCGTGGCCTCATTTCAAGACTTTGTATTTCTGCTATTTCGCTTGCACTTTTGATATTCTCGCGCTGTTACGGCCACATTGATTTGCGATCATGTGATGTTTAATGCTAGAACGACTACCTCAAAGGGGCCTGTGTCGTAATCGCCATCAACTTGTCAATGAAATACCAACGCATTGATAATAATAGAAAAATGACTTCATTTAACATGATAAATAAAACCTCATACAACTGTCCATCTACGTAACTAAATAACAATTACAACAACCTAGGAAAAAGCAACAATATGGGAAATACAACATCAAACAACGGGTTTTACAAGAACAACGATTATGTACAAACAAAAACTCTAAAGTTAAGCATAAAAGTATGACTGCTGAGGTCTTCAAGCCACCACCGCCACCTTCACTAAAATAATACTGCAAAGATCTCGGTATCCCGAACAACTAGCATAAAACGCCCGCCCATCTGGGATTAGTGAGCCCATGTTCTTAGTGAATACAAATATCACGTATAATCCACCACATAATACCTTAGGATAACTCCAAGTTCATTACCTATCTAACAAACTATGCACCACAAGTATTATATATATTTTCTATTACCTCAACATGATAAATCCTTCTTAATGGCTTCAACTAACACCGATAAACCCACCTCATCGTCAACCACTTACTCGCTAGTATTTACTTAATCAAATCTAAATATCTAATATACAACTCTAACACACAACAACTCAAAGATGGACCTTAACGTTTCATAACTTATGGATACCCACCTCATACATACAATCTCAAGCACCAAACCTACACAACTCCACTCAACTATCTCAGAGTTCAATCTTTAAAGTGTTACTCCAAATCATATCACACAAATCTATTTGTTATCGAATATTTATAATAGGAATCTCCACATTGTTTCATTGGTCTTAATAGTAAATTCAAGAACATATGTCTTAAATCAGATAACCTAAGCATCGAATTATTCCCCAAATTCTACTAAGATATCAACTGGTTCACCTTAATAGTATCAATGCATCGATCAACTTATATACCAACACATTTTGAATCTAATTTTCCAAATTACATATAAATATCAACAACATCATCTATGACGAGTACAAACTTCGCTTATAATAAATTGCATCAATGCTTCCTATTCAAACGTTATCTCAACCATCAATCAACTCAACTTTTAACCTTTGAATAATGTACAACGATGAATACCAAATCAGATCCAAGGAAAACTCATAATATGATCCATAATCAACCCCAAATCTTAATTCGGTTAATCAATTCATCAAGCAAACCTTCAATCTAATCAACGCAATATTCATAAATGTGAAATGAGTCATAAAACATATAAATGAACGCTAAAAATATATCACAACACCAAAAAGTCTAAACAACATATAATACAACCAAATAGACTCAACACAACCAATTCTATTAAATAATAAATGATTTCAAATTCAACTATACAACCAACCTAAATTAATCACCAACAATTCTAACGACTCCATCAACGCAATTTAATAGTAATTAACCAACAATAGTGTCAACTCAACAATAGTATCAACTCAACAACTCAACAAAGAGCATTAACCTTTCAACAACCCTACAACCTCAATATAAGTCCGATTTCTACAACTAATGCGCATATAATCAACCTCAACCCTTGCATATAGTAGAAACTTATGCCCGCCGAAGTATGCTTACCACCGAATCTAATTTAGGTGCACGTAAGAATCACCGACCTAATGGCACGAGGCACCACCAAATCGCATCTAGAACGAAGCAAAGATACCCACAAATCAACTTCAACAGCAACATCAACTCAACCGACAACATCAACTCATATACAACTCTTCCTAATACCCACTAATTTAAAACATCTATACGACCATGCAGACCACCCCACACAAACCAACACAGTAGAATAAATAACTTTCTGTATCCAAAACACCAAAAAGTCATACATTGCTGTGAGTGGCCAACCCAAGCCAAAGACACAATCAACGTTATATATATAACCTTCAACATCTATTTGATCATCAGAGAATAAATAACAGTTGAACATATCCTCAAGACAAACCAACAAGTATAACAACATATACTTATACATACCGATAAGTAAACTCAAAGTAGATGTAAGTACTACCTTGGCTACTAAATAAAAACTCACAGCCACTCACAATGTTAATGATCTCTACTCCATGATCAATACTTAAAAACATTCAAATTTATAATAATACTTATAAATAATAAATCCAATAATATAACATTCTAACTATATATATATAATCCTTACAATTTATACCCCCCAAATAACCTAAATAACAAAAGCTCTCTACAACTCCTTATTCCAAAGTTAAGTTTTGTAACCTTCCTATTAATGATCGAAGCCCAATTACTAGTTCTACTAACCCTAATATCTCATATTAACAACTAATCATCAGATTTCTAATCATCTTTAATCTCACTCAATCTACTTATCCAATCCCATAAAACTCGTAATATCCTAACATTCCACGCTAAATCATAACTTACACCTCAAAACAATCCTAAATAATATAGTCCAAGAGTACAATTTCTATCATTTAAAACACCATTTAGAAAAGTCAACAAAAGTCAACTAAGATCCCGAACATTTTCAACCCCATAAATCGAGCAATTATCAACCGTTATACGATAATGCCTTAAACGACACTTTTATAACATAATAAACATCAAAGCTCAAAGTCAACTCAAATTCCCAAAAAGTCAACATCCTCAAACTCAAGAAATACTCCAAAGATTTCCTTGAACCCCTTCTTACCTCAAAGCATGAATGTCTCTGGAATTCTCCGTAAAATTTCGCGACCAAAGTTCTCAAACGAGGGAAGTTAAAATCAAAAAAATTTCGAGGGTGAATCTTAAGTGAAATTTCTACCATCCTAGTTAGTAAAAAGTAAGTTAAGCATTTATAACGATTTATTTAATTTAAAAGCCGCATGATAAGTATAAAAGTCACGCTGGGTCCAGACAACAAAGACATTCTCAAAACTGTCATTATTGCTCGTTTTCGCCATTGCCTCGGTTTATCAACACAACTCTAACATAAATTTTAACTTAACCCCAAATAATATCATCACCATTCGATTACAACTTTAAAATCTTAAATAATTTAAACGTACTACCAACCGACCGATTCGTCAGACGTCCAACTATTCAACTCGAATTTCTAATTCTCCTCAAAATATTCCAATCGAGCAACTAGTATAATACTATTTCATAATATTAGTACCTTAACGAAAGTTATTACAAGTCGTAGCTTTAATATCAGTTTTCGAGAGGCGCTGTCAAGCTACGTATTTAATTGGTGCTACTCTCGATCAGATCGACCCCATACTGACGATTGGCTGACAGCGACTCTCCTCCCTCAAGCGATACGCTGACGCTATTGGCCTTACATCATATAAGTCACAAGGTGGTCTTATACTTAGTGTATAAATACATGGCCTTATACTTAACAGAGAAACACATTATCTTTATACTCTAACAGATAAGCCATGAATTATACTTAACAGAGTAATCGCCGCCTTATACTTAACAGATAACAAGGTTTACCTTATACTTTAGTATATAAGCTGGTCAGTCTTTATACTTCCTGTGATAAAGCTCACAAGGCGATTATCGACGGGCCCATTCCCTGCAGTAGACGGATCGACATACGCATTGTAGGTCGTATACGGGATACGAGATGTATATTTCACGACTGTAGCTTATACTGCTTGCTGAAGCGCCCTCGAAGTTCTGCGCTGACGCTTTTACTCGAAACTTTCTATTATATCTCCATACGTGATGCCTAAGACTTTTTTAATTACAATAGATGATCTTATTGTGTAGCCTTTATATATACATCTTTTATTCATATTTATATGTATTTGACCGTCTCTGGGTCTCCGTATGGTTTAAATTTCCCCAAGTAAGCTGCCATCAAGCTCATGCTTACACCCTTTTCGCGACAAGCAGATTTCATTTCCAAGGCTGCGCTGACATGCTGCCAGCTGAAATGCAAGAAAGGTTGGAGAGTTTGCTCGGTGTGGCTAAAGCGAAAGATCGCAGCGGCCGGTGATCCTCATGTTTCATTGAGCCGCGCTATTGTCAACCGCTTTGATCACCGCTTGCATTTTATTTTCAAACTTTAAATTGGCTTTGCAGTTGTCATTTTGTATTCCAATACGATTTCTACTTTTCAGAGTCACGCAGATACTGCTTATTCGATACGTCAGATATATATTGAATGGCTGATTGGGATATCACCCGGCTTGAATGGGAAATTTTAAACTGCTATCGGTAATCTTACGGAAATCAAAAATTAACGAATGAATTGTTTAAATGGCTTCCATCTGTGATGCTGATTTCAAGCTCAATTATAATTATTTCGCCTGCAGACGGGCCGAATTTTGACGGCTGCTACACCAACAAAGTGATCGACTCCGTGGAAGGTTATCCGGATTGATTCGAATGTGTTATGTAAAGTTCAAACGAAGACTTGCTACATTTGCAACTTACTTGTCCTTTTTCCTGCCGATTTTGGTTTTCTACACCTATGAATATTTGTACTACAGGTCGCCCGTGGAATTCTTTGAAAGAGTGGTGGTCACATATGACTAAGCAATTTCAACATCTTGGATGCCAGGAAAATTCAGATCGCTTAGCTTGTGTGTTATGGTACCTCTGGAAGTTTCGTAATGCAAAAGTTTTTGGGGATGGATCAATGTTAGCAGACCAAATATGGCAAGCGGGGTATGAAGTCGAGGCAAGCTACAGATAGAGGGGGCTAAAATAATAGTAATTTCAACACTGTTTGAGTTTTGTGGAGCGGTAACAGCACTAAATACCGAATCAGCACACACCTCAGCAACCGTGTCTGTCCTACTGCAACTTCACTAGGAACAAAAAATAAAGAAAAATGCGCGGGACGCCTTTGAGTAAACCTAACATGGCGCTAAAATTCGAAAATGTTGCTTTTTATCTCTTTCTTCTCCATTTATCCAACACCAATTATTCTACAATTCAATTTTCTCAATTTCATTATTTATTCACAAATCAAGAATACCCACATTGACCAAAAAGCAAGAAAATGGGAATCAAAGATCTACTCAGATTCATGAAACCCTACATTGAACCCATTCACATTAAAAATTATGCAGGCAAAAGGGTATGTAATTTTTCAACTTTTTGTTAATCATGGCACTTTTTTTAGGATTAATAGTAATTTATGAGTAAATATTGGATTTTTAGTAGTTTTTGTTCATCATGGCACTTTTTTTTAGGACTAATGCAGTAATTTATGAGGTAAAGATTGGATTTTTAGTAGTTTTGCAGTTTTTGTTCATCATGGTACTGTACTTTTGTAGGAGTAATGCAGTAACTTGTGAGGGAAAGATTGGATTTTTATTTGTATTTTTTTATATATCAAGTTTAGCTATTAGTACAGGGGCAAAAAGGGTGACATTATTCAATTTTTTGTTCCTCATGATTTTTAGGATTAATTCATTAAATTTCAGGCAAAGATTAGATTTTTAATTTTTATATTCTTGTATATCAAATTTAGTTCTTCGTACAGAGGCAAAATGGTGACATTATTCAATTTTGTATTCATCATGGCACATTTTTTTAGGATTAATTCATTGAGTTATCATTCAAAGACTTGATTTTTATTTTTATTTTTTTACAAGTCGAGATTTGTTCTTGGTACAGGTTGGTATTGATGCTTATTCATGGATTCATAAAGGAGGTTTGAGTTGCTTTAGTATTAACAGATTGTTTTTTTGACAGAAAATTAGTGAACAAAAAATTTATTGAATTTGTTTTTCAGCTTATTCTTGTAGTATGGAGCTGTGTTTGAATTTGGATGGTGAGAAGAAGAATCAGTTCATAAATTACTTTATGCACCGGATAAATTTACTTCAGCATTATAAGATTACTCCGGTGGTTGTTTTTGATGGAGGGAGTATGCCGTGTAAGGCTGCAACAGAGGACGAAAGATACAGGCAAGATGATGGATAAATTGCATAGACATGTTTTATTCGTCGCAGTTATTAGTTCTCACTAATATTAATGAAGAAATTTGATTTATGGTTTGATTAGGAAGAGGAAAACGAATCGTGATTTAGCAATGGCTAAGCTAAAAGAAGGGAATGTAAAAGCAGCAATTGAGCTCTTCCAGGTATTGTTAGAGGTGTCGGTGTTTTTTATGATGTTCATATTGAGCTAGTAGATTGCTTTGACATTTTAGATGTGTTTTATTTCTTCTATGTAAATGTGCTCAAATCTAAAGATGTGACTGTTGAGTTAATACTTAATAGTGAGAAAAAATAATTTCAGTTGTTAGAAATATGAAAAATAGTTCAGTATTTAGATGTTCTCAATTCAAATAAAAAAGAATTCGAACTAATTAGTGCACTTATCTGTGCTTATTCTTGCCTATGTTCTGATACAAAAACCTGCTTTGTCGAACCGATCCACCAAAGGATGAATTTTAGAGATCCATGAAATGATTGTGTTCTTTTTGGCTAGAAGAAAAGGTAAAGAATTTTACATAAGAATGGAATTATATTACCAAGTACTAGAATCTGGCGATTTGTGCTACCATTTAAGTTTCAGCAATGTTCATTGCATCAGAATATTGATAATTTATTCCAGATTGATGTATAATCAACCTTTTTGTTTATCATTTCCAGAGGGCAATTAGTGTCACAACATCGATGGCACATCAGCTTATTGAGGTAACATTTTCTCAGCTCTTTTATTTCCAGATACTGGGCATCATTGTTTCCTGACTCCAGATAATATGTTGTCTTTAGGTCTACATTTGGTTAAACTTATTTTATTCATACAAGTGCAATATTGGTACAGATAATGTTTTTTGCAGTAGTCTTAGACTCTGAGGGACTTATGGATAATAATACATAATCCCTTTTGATTTTCACAAATTTCACATGCTTACATATAGTGTTTTGTTATTTCCTAAAAATGGAATGTAATTTGATATAATACTTGTTTCAGATTCTGAAAGCTGAGAAGATTGAGTTTTTAGTAGCTCCATATGAGGCCGATGCCCAGTTAGCCTACATGTCTGGCCTTGAGGTAGAAAAAGGTGGCATCTCGGCAGTGATTTCAGAAGACAGTGACTTATTAGCCTACGGTTGTCCTGCAGTAAGTATTGCTGACACTATCTACAAATATAAATGGTCCTTCATTGTGGATTAATTCAATTTATTTACTCATTTTGATACTATAATTTTTAATCAGGTTATCTTCAAGATGGACAAATATGGAAACGGTGAAGAGATTGTGCTAGACAAAGTCTTCAATTCTGTAGCCAAGAAACCTTCCTTTTGCAGTTTTGATAAAGCGCTGTTTATTGGTAAATTACACAACTCATGCCTCAAACAGACATGCCTTCATTGTCTTTTAATTGCACGCTGAATCCATGCCCCCTACCGATGCTTTTATGTTTGCACTTTGAAGGCATGTGTGAACTACCAATATCAAGTTATTAACAGGCTCTTTTGTTCTTCATTTCCAGGCATGTGTGTCTTTGCTGGCTGCGACTTTCTCCCATCTGTTCCTGGAATTGGGATTGTGAAAGCTCATAGTATGGTTTCAAAATATCGAAACTTAGATCGTGTAAGACCACCATTTCCATCTAGAGCAAATGATTTCCTCTTTATTTTCAGTTATCTTTTGAAGGCAAAATATTTACACTTTTGCATTTGGAAATACAGCTATCAGAATAAGCGAAGAAACATGCAGAGCTTTTCTGATTCGATCATTTTCACTCTGGAAATTGAACTCATTCTTAACATTGAATTATATTAGCTCTACACTATGTTGTTTATGCTAGCTTTCTTCATTGATCTAGAGAGGAACACTATTTTTCCTTTTTGAAAACTCACACATGGATGCTATGGTACAGGCTCTTTCTACCTTGAAGTTTGAGAAGGGAAACCAAATGCCTGAAGAATACTCAAAATCCTTCAAAGAAGCTATTGCGATTTTTCAGCATGCTCGAATGTACTCCCTTCATTTTGGTATCCTCCCATCTTTCCTATTTGTAATCCACACCTCTAACCTTTTTTTGGTTCTGCATTCTGTGCAGATATGATGCCCGCTCCAAGCAGCTCATACATATAAAACCCATTCCAGAAGACCTCTTGAAGGCATTTGATGAAGAGCTAGATTTTTTAGGCCCGTATCCTATTCTTTAACCAAATTTCTCATGTTGAAATACGGAGTATCAATTTAAACCATATTGGTCCTAGTTGGAGTTTCTTATAGAATTGCATCAGTATGCTTGGTTATATGGAGTATCAAATAAAGCAAGTGAGATTCAATCTTAAAGATGTACTAACCCCTTAACTGCTGCTAGATATACATCTCCATCAATAGCAACTGCAATTGCCGAAGGCAACCTGGATCCTTGTACAATGGAAGCCTACCCGAGTATGAAAAGGGATGTCAATCCGACTACTATCAGGAGATCTTTGGATCAACCCTCAGTAGAAGATGATAAAATATTATTGGCTGATGAAAGGTGTTTCATGGTTGTTTCTGAGGCCAGATCCAGAGATGAAACTTCTTTGAGTAAGTACTTGTGCTGTATTCAATAATGGTGTAAATTGATCAAGAGGCATAACAATCTTTTTCAGGCAGCTTCTTGTGAAGTGATCAAACTATTCATATTTAAACAAACATGACCTTTTTCAATTATTGGTTTTAATTATATAATTTTCACTGTTATCAGTAGTCAAGCAGAAATCTGCTGAGGAATGCAGACAGACATTTCACTACGAGGGGAAGAAGCATGCCAACGAGGCTATCACACTCAAGAAATTACTCATGCATTCAAAAAATCAGGTAATTGAAATTAATGAAAAAGTTAACAAGAAGGAGGTCATGAAGGTACCAGACAACAATCCATTTAGAAAAGGAAAACATGGCACGATTCATGTGGACTTCACAGATGCTGCAAGTGAAGTATCTACAGTAGTGACAGAGGTTGAGGAGAAGAATAATATCGATGAGCCTATAGCACTCTCGAAATTACTCTTCCCTTCAAAATGCGAGGTTATGGAAGTTGGTGAGAAAGTTATCAAAACAGAACTGAAGGTACCAGGCAACAATCCATTTAGAAAAAGAAATCTAGGTAAGGTTCTTGAAGACGTGACAAATATTGCTAGCAATCAAACCTCAACACTGACAGAAATTGATACCTCGGAGACATTGTGCGTAACCCCAGAGTCACAACGAAGTGTGAATTCTTTGCCTTTGAAGTCAGGCCTTGGGAAAAGAAGGAAAACAGAAAGGAAGACTATGAAATGTAACAGTAATGAATCTAAAACTAACAACTGTTCTAGTATTTTGAATTTCTTTTCAAGAATATAGTTTATAAATTTTGTTAGGATTCTACGAAATGTATGCTGATTTTGCCGTGAATAGAATTGAAGTCACCCTATTTAAGTTTTGTATAAGCTAATATTTCCTGAATTACATTGTTTTTGTCCTAGTTGAGCAGAAGTAACCTATTAGATATTTAGAGTAAGGGAATGAAAGGAACTTAATAAGTCTTGGTGAGGAGCTGTTGGCTTCCAATAAATTTTATTGGGCAAAAATTTGACATAAAAAATGTTTGCTGTATAGTACTATTGGTAAAAATCTTTAGATATGTACTCAAAGTTAAACGAGTTAATTATTGTTTTAAAATTAGATTAGTTTAATTATTTTGATAGATAAGATTAGTTTAATTATTTTGATAGATAAGATTAGTTTAATTATACATCCAATTCAATTGATGTAAAGTCTACATGCGAAATTTTGACCATAAAAATGAAATTGTATTCCTTATTCTAATAAAATTAAAATTGTTGTGTAACAGTTGGTCGAGTTTGGGTTGGCAAACAAGTTTTTTGTTGTGTAACAGTTGATATTGAAGGTCAAATGCCTAAAAGATTGAAGTCTTCATCGTTATCAACTTGTAACTTCAATTAGACTTCATGGACCTATATTATCTAAACTCTTAACTTTTGTTTACAATAATTCTGAAAATTTTCAGTAAATAAGCAATAACTCTTGATTTTCTTAGAAGCTAAGATATGATTACTAAATTATAGAAAGGTTTTAGTTTGATCCAAACATGTTCAACCTTAAACAGTTACCTTATTACAACTCTAAGAAATACTAGAAGTACTAATAATTATGCTAATGAATCTTCATTTTCTCTTCCTCTGTGTCCAGTTGATTGTGTCAGCCTTGCGTTTTGCTCCTGTTCTGGGATCACTAGGTCCAGCGTTAGCAAAGCCGATCACTGCCCTCTGCAGTAGAAAGACTAATCAGTTTAGCTAATTGATCCAATTATCACTATTTTAAACTAGAGCCAACATTGTTAAGACTAAGAGTAATCTATCTAACAAGATAATTTTGGTTGGCAAATTCAGTTCTTTTAGTATTTCATTTTGCAGAAACTTTTAAACTAGTTCAGGAAGTTACTTGTCTTACAGGAATATTAGCCTGCTCAAGATTCTCTGAAAAAAGTGCACAATAATATTGTTAGTCACTATTATTGTCTATATGAAATCATTGACAAAAATTTGCCCCCTTAATACCCTTCTTAATTGCTGTCAATTGCTCAAAGGTTGGTCCAGGTCTTCCTCGACCAGTCTCCAGTGGCCTAGGAGATGGTATCGGTACAAGACTACGTTCTTTGTTGGAATGTGGCATCTGGGCTGGTGTAGGAGCTTGACCAGCCTTAGACGGCAGAAGCTGATCATGCTCGACACAATATATAGGTTTTGGAGCAGGCGAGGTGTCAAAAATGATTTCCTTTGACTTGATAATCAGGACCAAACTTCTTGAATCCGATCCTAAAGTATCTGTATGCATTCTATGTTACATTGAGTGACAAGAGAATGAAAAACAATTAAGGTGAGAAGGAATTTTGGAGTGTACCAAGCAGAGATGTGATTGCGGCTTGAGCGGCTAGTTGTTCTGCCTGTTTCTTACTCTCAGCTTCCTCTCCTCTGTACTCTTCGCCGTTGAAATCAACAGACGAAATAAACCGTGGAGGAAAGGTAGGCTTACAGTTGGTTTCATATTTTGGATTCTTCAGTTTCAATTTAACAGCATACTCATACAGGATGGACTTGCAGAAAATCGGATTCTGATTTAAAACAATCAAGTGGTGGAAATATATTACAAGTATACTCAAACTAAGATAACGAATATTTACTTGAATATGAGTGGAAATAAGCTAATACAGAAATACAGAATACAGAATACAGTACGTATATATAATTGAACAGTAAAGACACTTTTCATGCATGATTTTTTAGATATGTGGATTTAAATTGTCAATAGTTGAAAATGTCGGTATACATTTTTCGGAAACAACGTCCCACTGTCCCAGTCATACTATCCGACAACACCCCCCCGCTTAGGCAGGAGCCTCTTCATAGCCACTGGGGCATGTCGTTGTTGTTGTAGTAACTAAGGAAAGGGTTTGCACATTGGTGGTACCTGGTAAAGGGAATGGCATCCTTCAACATTCGCCTTTCGTTTTTCTGATTCATAAAGCATCCTTTCAGTTTCTTGTTTTATTGAACTTGTACATTCTGCTATTGTTGTACATCAAATATATTACTCCGGATGATACTAGAGATTTTCATATTAATATGATATTATTGAAGGAAAAAAGGCATCAATGTAACTATGTAAGTATCAGCATCAGTAGGATATTTGCAAGCTTACCAATCATTGAAGGAGCCTCCTCTGGGATTGGTTTTTCAACGCGATTGTTTGGTGGTTTTGAAGAACTTGGCAGCGATTGAAACTCGTTGGCTTCTTCTGATCCCTTCTCCTCCTTTCCTATGATTGATTCGTAAGCAACTCTTGAAGCGTCTTGTTCAGCTAACGCTGTACTTGAGTGTTGTGATTTAGATGTGAACGGCATTCCATTAACCAGGGCAGTTATTCTGAACTTGGGTGCATATGATGACCCTTCGTTGATGGTTAGGAAAATAGGGGGTGCAAAGCCTAATGTCTGTGCAAGCTCAAGCAATCTGTTCTTAAACACTGAATAGTATGAAAAAATATGAAGAAGGAAATGAGAATCAAAAGGTAACTTATAAATATACTTGTTCTATGGCATGCATATTATGATACTTGAGTTATCATACTAACATTTCAGACTACATATTGAATGTTAAGTACTTGTATTATCATGACAGTTACAAGCTTACCAGTAATTTCCTGAGGAGCCTCCATTTGGCTTGGAGTTTTGCCGCGCTTGTTTGGTGGTCGGGAAGCTCTCATGGCTGAAGCTTGGTGGTGGTTCCTGTTGTTTTGCATACTCTAGTCCTCTCTTTCAAGGAAACCAGGAAAATGAACTTTGGCACTTTTAGCAAGGTTTTAACTTTTAAGAGTTTGGATATATGAAAGCCTTAAAACAATATCGTCCATGTGCCTTTTTTTGCTTCTTTAAGTTAGTTCACATTACTCATGAGAAACATCAATTGTCCAATTTTGTACCTTATTATGCTCATGGCAGAAAGCAGCTACAGGAAATTAACACAACTTTTTTAAATCAATAGAATGTTCTTGAAACTTGACCTTATGGATTGAGCAAAATTTAACTATTTTACTAGTTCAACCACTAGATGAAAGGACAAAGGTCATATACATTACAGTGGTATTGGATTTTCAAATACCAATTTGTTGGGTAAGAGGAGTGTAGCTTGAGAACCTTTTATACACTCTTACAAATTACCACATGTTTAGTAGAAAGGTGTGCTATCTTGAGACTAACGGGTTACCTTGTGTAGAGGGTCAAGGGGGCCGGCCCATTTCAGACAACCAACTGGCCCCCTGAGGCCCCTGTTTAACCAAGCCACCACTAAACTAATAACATCGTACTGTCCGCCTGCCAAACCCAAAGGCCTCGGCGCCTTTACGCAGAATTAATTTAGACGCTACCACGCTGACATACAACAGAATAAACGTGGTAACGCGGTCATAAAAGTGAACGCTTCAAATTACTCAGAATAAACCAGAATGCCTTTATTAGACGTTACCACGTTAATCACTAACATCTATATTTTCGAACGCTATTACAACGGCTATTTTACGAATACATTACGCTCCCCATCAAACGTGGTAACGCTGATCAAACGGCTATATTTTCTAACGCTGCCAAGATAACTTGGTTGGCGAATAAACATTACCACGCCCCATCAAACGTGGTAACGCTATTCTTAACGCCATTTTATATCCATACACTAAACGTGCTACCACGCTTATATCGACGTGGTAACGCTTATTCCCCGGGCAGGATTCTTGACATTCCACCATCATTAAGCCCTATAACAGACCAAACTTGCTTTCTTTTCACAAATCCTAAGCAATTAAACACAATCAAAGCAATTCTTGTATATTCATACATTCTTGATAGAAATTAAATAATTTCTATAATCGCAAGTATTCTTGATCATACCAAAAGCATCATGTATATTTCAATTGCCGGGCTTAATCTCATCGACATCTCAAATGCCTTCATTCGATTTGGTATTCTCTCTATCTTTAAGTTGTTATTTGCTATATTTTGTTGTTTTACATTTTATAATGGCCCCTAAACGATCAATTAGTGCTACCAATTCAAATAATTCATATAATTTAGAAGATGATGTAATTTACGGAGTCCCTACCCGTAATTAATTTTCAATCTAGTGTTAATAATGAGTAATAATGAGAAAAAAGTTCATGGGCTCTTGAACCACTAATATACTAAACAAAAATACACTCATGACATTGTAGCATGGAATTAGTATGGAAAACGGGAGGGGCAAGTGTAATCGTCATTCTGCAGACACTTAAACAAAACATCAAATAACTATGATGTTCCAAAGGGAGTCAAGCAAGTAAGCAACAATTAATACTCAAACCTTTGGAAAATTTTAGTTTCGAATGAGCTGATAAAAATGGAGTCAATGAAATTTGTAATTGGTGCACTGCCTCTTTAATTTTGTGATGGATGGCTTTTTATTCATTGGATTCAAAAGGCTATTAACCTCTGAGTTTCATCATATCCCTCTGCTCTACTATGAGTATTGCTTCAAATATTTTAAAGATCAAAAGAACTTATAGGTAAGACGCATGAATACTTTGCCTCTGAAAGTTTGTTTGACTTGTTTACATCGGTGTGTTCGATGATTTCACATAATGTGTGTTACATGTCATTGATCGATATAGGATTGGGTTTATGTTAAGAATTATATATTTTCGCTCACCTGCTAAACATAAATTCCTGGGTTATTGTTAAATGTGCTCAAGAATGATAATTGTCCTAATAAAATTGTTTCTATTTCTTTGATAAATGATCTAAACAACGTAGTTTATCACACTTAAAATGGAATGTAAACCGGATTATAATGAACTCTTTCATGTTAGATGTTTGCGTCAAAATTTCAATTAGTTGCTAATGATGGAATTAAGGTTGTTTATGATGAATTTATTCAACCTATTAGAAAGAAGTTGTTCATTGATTATCATGAAGGAGTGTAAGAAAACATGCATATAAAAAATAGTCAAGAGGATCAAAAGTTTATGTCAATACTAGATGGAATTCTACTTATGATCTTCTAGTACGGTATGTTTATAAAGAAGAAGTTTCTAAATTTTATTCCATAAATTCCTTAACGATCCATATTATACTCCGTTGAAGCCATGAAAATTGGAAATATCAAGCATGAATTGCTTAGGATTTTTAGCCCCGCTTAAAGATTATACAAAAGTTTTTCTAGTCAATATATAGTCCTAATATTCATTTAGCCTCGAATGAGTTAATCTGCAATGCATATATTCATAGAAACAGTGTTACATGATATGGTCTCATGTGCCACATTAAAGTTTTAAAGATGCTTTCATCATTTACCTCATATGTTACTGGGTGCCATTTTGATCCTCATATTCAACTTGGTAAGTTTAAAGATCATTGTTTGGGAGTTTTATAAAGCTTTACGACTCACATAATGAAGTTACTTTGAAAATTATGATCATAAATAAATATCATGGATGAAATTGAAACTTAGTTTATATAACATGTATAATAAGTTTAAGGTTAAGATCAACTTAGTGTCCCTAGCCTGACCTACAACGCTTGGTAAGTCTAGTCAATCATCTAGAGTAAAAATTAGAAGTCAACACAATCAACTTAAGAATGCATCGAGCCTAACATGACTGTATTGTCCTCATCATCCGAATCAAGTTAATGAATTAACTTAATGATTAAAACGGTTTTTATTAATGTAGAATCAATAATAAAGACAACCCTTTCTATCTTTGAACAAGCGGTCTATGAAAAGACATTTCCGAGTTTTATCCAAGATGGCAAGTGGAGGTATCGGCTATACTAATGCTCCATTATAGCAAGTGAATCAGCATGCAGTATGCATGAAGTCAATATACTCAAAGACGCTCAAGGCACAAGAACAGTTTGTGTAGCAATCAAGCATTTGACGGACGCCACCAATGGAAGCAAGATGTCATCCATATGACGAGAAAAATGAGGAAGTGAAGACATGTTCGATGACCTTAGTGGATGTTGAAGAAGATATCCTATTAATAGGGCGCGGATATCAAATGATCAAGATGTTTCTTCTGTTGATGAATTAGACTACGTAGTTGTAATTATACAAGTTAAAGTTGTTTATCTTTAATATTTTGTAGAATAAACGCGGTACACGATTTGTAATAATAAAATTATCATTTATTCATGAAGCAAAGTTGTTTATATCTTTAATATTTTGTAACAAACGGTACATGCTTATTGAACGCTGGGGACGTTAAAATCAAAAAATTCGTGTTCTGTAATAAACGCTATATAATGCTTAATTAGGGCGATACACGCTTAAGAGCCACCTCAAAAACCCAGTAGCATTCTCATCATTTTTTCCCTAAACGTTACTCCCGCCTTATTGAAACGTTGGGATTTTAAACACAAAATAATTCTCAGTAATAAACGGTACACGCTTAATTCAAAGGTAATACATTTAAAGAGACACTCAAACGAAGCTTCATTCTCATCATTTTTTCCCTAAACGTTACCCCGCCTAGTTTAAACGTGGTAACGTTTAAGACACAAAATACTTCGCATTAAACGTGTACAGCTTAATTAAGCGTACACGCTTAATTAGGCGCTGCACTTTGCTCTTAATAGGGTTCCAAGCGTGAATTGAAAACACAATTACTAAATTATAAACTTCCAAACCCAAAAATCTCTCAATCCATTCCTCAAATCTCCTCTAACTATTATATCTAACATATTCAATTACTCAATTTGTTCAAATTAGTATCAATAATCACATCTAATTATGCCCAATTGCTTCAATTTGAAAAATAGGACCAAGAAGAGTTCAAAGAGGAAAAGAAAAGCTGTGTATCAAGAGGTCAGAATTGTGGAAACGAGAAAAAGAGAACCGAAACAACCCTCCACCGCCACTCATCACCACCACCGTCCATCCGAGTCCATGACAATACGGCGGGGAGGTAATAAATGGTAGCGGGCTTATAATGTTATAAAACCCCAGCCACCGCAAGAAATGGGATTGTACGTCGATCAAGCGGAAATTATAATATTTTGTTTGACTTATTATCAAATACCAAACTTGATATAATTGCAACTTTTGTTGGTAATTGGTACCCCGACATAGTCGATCAATTTGATAATTCAATAAGGTCAGTTAATTTGACGGGGTACGTAAGGTACATTATAATGTTAATGGTGTCCGTTATAGTTTTAATAACAAGATTTAGCTAGCATTTGCACAGTATGGGATACTATGATTACTAGGAAAGAGGCTGCAAAAGTATCCGTTGATCGGTGCGTTATGCTCTAAGCTGGAAGCTTTAGCAATTTGAGCTCGCAGGGATGATGCGGTGGAAGTTTAACAAGTGTCCACCCCAATGCCGCCATTAGACGGACACCAAGTACTGTGGTTCACTAACCATCCACAACCCGCTTCGTGGTATCGACCGGCAATTTCTCCCTCCTATGGAACATCCGATCGATGGTCGAGATGCTAACACCGCACAGCAAAATACCTAGATCATGTATGCAGGCGTATATCAATAGGCAGTATTCCTTTGATCAACATCTTACCGCGCTAGTAGAGGATATGAGGTCAATGACGCAGGGGTATCCATTTACCACTCACCACTACCACACAAATGCTGACGATCAAGAAACACATTAGTGAATGTGTTTTTGGTTTTATGTTATTATATTTTGAAACAATTATGGTTTATTTTATTTTATGTCATGTACTGTGTTCGGAATACCTTAAGATTTATTGTCATAATTTAGTATTGAACAATTTATTTATGGTTTGCAATTTTGTCATGTTGTTTTCATCGCCGATTCGGTTGAAGTTGTTGCTGTAACTGATTCTCGCTTATTCGGCGCTTAACGTGGGCTCCGCTTTTATATTAATCGCTACTACGTTAATCCTCAGATGCTAAGCCATGTGGCTTTTAAATCATACTACGCTTCAGACAAACGTTACTAATGCTAATTTCAATGTATTTAGACTATGTTAATTGGATTAAACGCACACGCCTAATATGTTGGTAACGCTTATTACACCGGGTTTGCGGGGCTCGAATCAACCCGGCCGGCGCCCTCGCGCCGAATCAACTGGCCTGGCTAAACTCGCCCCTATCCACTTCGCTTATAAACGGATCGGGTGGGCCTTCGTGGCCTCCTGGCCCTGACTGACCCAACCGTGATACCGGCCAAGCCCAAATAATAGCCCACCGCAAGTCTCTGCTCGCTTAAGCCACGCGCCTAACCTCGTGCATCAAAATGTGTTCAGACTAACAACTATTCCGGGCTTTAACCTGCATCATTCATACTATGTATATTTCACCATGTTGTTGCAATTGAGAACAAATATCGAATAATCTGCTTATCACAAGACGTAATATTGTGATTGAGCAAGGAGGTATGAAATCATGATAGTCATAAATAAAGGTCGATGAAATATCGAATTAAGTTGTTCATTAACTGCGCCCTAGTTTGACATGTATTCGGGTAAAATGTTAAGAATATAAAATGAAGTTAAAAAAAATAAGCAATGCCACAATTATCCACAAATACGTTTTTGTTTTTTGTTTGTGTTTTTGTTTTAATTATCTTTCAATTTACATCCTTCAAACAAAACATGATCTAATGATACTAATTATCTTGTTCCATTGTTAGCAAAAATCATATCCTCAAAATTATTGCATTCGCTATATTGTAAGATTTATACCATCAATGTAAATTTCAATTTCAATTAACACCTATTACAAAATCACTTCTAATTAGCTAAACTTCTAGTGGAGAAGAAAGTTGATTTTACTCTACTCATGTTTTTAATAACAAAGACTTAAAACATTGAAAAAAAAATTATACCTATAACCTATTTTGTGTATCTCCTTATTATTCTTCAAATTTTAGAATATTGGCGTATATATTAAAAATATCATGAGAAATTACTCTATTATATAATCACTTAATGCATGATGTATAAATTTCAAAAAAATGAAATTTAAAGAGGAAATATATAGATGATCATTCCTACTAAAACACTAGATCATGAGCATAAAACATAAATTCCTCCCTCCAAAAAACAAAAAATAAAGAGGGATCATAGCAAAATAGAGACTCATCAAAAACAATTCTTTAATATGAACAACAAACACTACCAGTCTGTTTAGTCTCATAAACTTGATCATCATCAATCTTGATAATTTCCTTCTTCCCCTGAAGAATACTAGGCATACTCAACTCATTACTCTTTGCTTCCAATGTTTTTAGGCTCATAACATTATATATTTTATTGATCATTTCAAGAAATGCCTCCTCAACATTCAACTTCTCTTTTGCTGATGTTTCAAGAAATGAAAGGCCTTCAAGTTGAGCAAAACTTTGTCCATCTTCTACTTCAACTTGTCTTGATTGATTCAAGTCCGATTTGTTTCCTACAAGAACAATTACTATGTCCGAGGCGGCGAATTCCCTGAGCTCTCGGAGCCATTTCTTCAAGTTTTCAAAGGTTGTTTTCCTGGTGATGTCGTACACTAGAATTGCTCCTAGTGCTCCTCTGTAATATGAACTCAGGTGGATGGCTCTAACTGGCAATATAGCATGCATACGTATTATTAGAACTGCCTTTCATATTATGAAATTCATAAAATAACGACACACAATACTCTAAACAGCCTCACAAAGCTATTATATCAATAGCATTTGACGATGCAATGAGGCTGTTTCCTAATATATCCAAGCATTTAATCAAATACCTAATATATTTACCACGCCATAATAGATAAGCATGAGGTGATTTATGGCATGAAATATAATGACATCCAACGATATTGCTTCCTGAATATATCTATATAAAATTCTGTAAATACTATTCGAATATATCTACTACGTGATAGGGAGTATTAGATAAAGAAGTATACATAGTATATTAAAATTGAAAATTTTGATGGGAAAAGTGACAAACTTGATGAGCAAAAGTGACAACTTTAATAATTAAAAAGTTATTCAATGAATTATGGGCATTCCTTGGATTCGTTTTCAAAAGTAAAAACGAAAATTATTTTGAACTGAAGGGACATAAAACATGGTAATATATTGGTAAAGCTATTATTGGTTAAGAGGTTAGGAATAAAACATATGATGTAAGTGTATATTATAAGCAATATCTGAAACAGATCAAACTATCAGAGCCTGCATCAACAATGGCAGATAAGACGTATAATAGTAATCTATCCCCAACCGGCCAAAAACAGTGAACCTTGTCTTATCTTGAAGGATTATCAATAACGAAAAGATAACAAAAAAGTATGATCTAGCTAGTCCAACATTCTTTGGATCAATAACTTTCTTTAATTTTATTCAAGATGTTTAACCAATATCACCAACTAAGCTTCCCAGCACATTCAACCCTAGCATAAATTAAATCGAATCTTCCTTATTAATATTTCAAGTTTAATATTATCAATTTTATATAAAGAAGAAGTTTCTAAGAGCATTGAAACTTTTCTAGTAAGGATCAAACTGCAATATCATGGACATTATAAAGGACCACAATTGCAATATTGTCACATAAATGAGACTACATCACAACTTGGACACACTTACTAGCATCAAACTGTTAATCAACTCAAAGTAATTAATACAATAAAAGATCGAATAACATTGAATTAACTCATATCATAAGTGAAAAAGTTAATTTTTCAGTGCTTATTTAGTACATGTATATAATTTTTATGAAAGAGTGATTCCTTAAAAGAAGAAAAAGAGAGCATTACATGTAGTTGTATCATGTATGTACCTTTCTTGGCCAGCAGTATCCCATATCTGAGCTTTGATGAGTTTATCTCCAACCTTAACACTCCTATAAGCAAATTCAACACCAATGGTAGGCTTAGAATCCAAGTAGAATTCATCTTTAGCAAACCTAGATAAGAGGTTAGATTTTCCAACAGCTGAGTCTCCTATGAGAACAGCCTTGAAGAGATAATCACACTCTTCATCAAAAGAATCATCCATTTGGAGGAGTAGGAGAAAAGAAAGAGAAAATATTCTAAGGAATTATGAAACATGTCGCCTAGAGTTATAGTACAGGGAATATTTGGGAATTATTGACACCTAGCACATGTTCTAAGATCCATCATTATATATTCTTATTAAAAAAAATGAAAATAATGTTTTGTTATTAATTACAAAAACTTTGATTAAGTTTTAAATATATTTTTGTTATTTATATTAATTAATGTAGTCCATAATGTACTTCGATTACCAACAGTTGTGCAATAACATAGAAATATCATTAGGACGAACTAATTTGAAGTTTGAATTTAGTAAAATACCCACTTCATTCTCTATTAATCATCCTATTCTGATCTCTCTAGATAATTATTCGCCTATTTTGATCATTGTTGAGAAGATTGTTAATTTTAACATTAAATGGAGGATATTTTTTATCTGCCTCTACCCACATGCTTTATAGAGTTAGCAATCTTCTTAATTAAACGTTCAAAGTTCAAACTTTAAAATTAAGGACTCGGTTAAAAAGGACCTGTAGAAATTAATTGATTCGAATTAGCTCTTGATTACCTCAAGGGGGGTGGGTGGTTTGAGTGTTTGGCATGTGATTGGGTAGGATAAAGACATGATGGCCGTGCTTTGATGTTGCCATGCCTACGTTGTACTCCTAATATTCTATATTACCCACAAATTAAGATTGATTAATTATTCAAGACTTTACTTTGTTACTATTACATTGAGACTTTATCATGTTTTGTAGGTAAAAGTTACATTAGATTGTCCTATTAAGATTTATTGCTCCACGTTTAGAGTATGTACATCAACTTTTTTAAAATTTTCTTAAAATATACTCTAAACTATTTTTAGTTTCTTTAAGGGTTGTTTTTATGTATCAGATATACTTTAAAGTAGCTTTTTATTATTCACTCTTATTATTAAAAAATAATAGGGAGAGTACAAACTTGTGTTAAGAAAGTGATAATCTTTTATGTAGACAACTTATTTTACTAGAACCGAAAAATACTATTTTTTTTCATTTTTAATAATTTGAGCCCATATTTTAACTTTGTGAAAAGTTCTCGATTTATAATTCCCAATTATACAAAACATATTTGTTTGGTATATGGTATGTAATTAATCATCTAAAACATGTATTTACAATATTCAAAAATTTGAAAGAATGTATCAAACACAAGTGTGTTAGTTCCGTAGAGAAAGAAACATATTTGTGTTAGTTAACAAGGATCATGATTAGGATCGCGATCTGACGGTTAGGATCATTACGTGTTTACTTTTGTAGATTAACTTGTATATAGTATATCTATGTATCTAGTAACAAGAAAGTGGGAAGAGTTACAAAAAAAATATTCATTATGAGATTTTCTTTCCTTTGTTTTAGCTCCAATTTTCTTTCCACTGTCCGATAAAAATAAATTAATTCAATTAGTTTCTGCCAATTACAAAAGTGGAGTCATAAACAATCATATTAAAATTGATAAATATCGTCTAAAAAATATGATTAGAATTATTATATAAATACAATTTTTTATATGAATATTAATATGAATCTCTCATATAGGAAATATGTATGGTTTTCTAATATTTAATACACAATTTAAATTGATAAAAAAAAATTAAATAAAATAAATATTGAAAAGTACCTATTCCTAAACTAACTCAAAAAAAATCATTCAATTATGCCCATAAAATATAAATATTTCGATCATAACAAGCTATCTAATGACAATGTTTCAAAAAACACCCATTTTGATGTTAAAAGTCATTCCACTTTCAAAGTTCTAAAGAAAAGCTTAATTAAAGAATTTATTAAATAATGTTCTGTAAGGTAAAATTGTCTAACACCTATTTTGAGATTATTTTTCAATTCTATTAAATTTGGAAAACATTTTGGCTTAGATCATTACCAAATAACATGGATTATGATGAAATATCACTAACAAACATTTTGTCCAAATTTATTAAACTAAAAATTTATCCTCATAAACTTTGTCATTAATAATTTACCAATATATTTAATCAATCGGTACACTTTCAACACGCAACTTTAAATCTGATCATTCTTTAAATATATGTGAATCGAATTCAGTAAACGCTTTTAAAAAACACAGACATCGTGAACGTAACATTAATCTTAAAATATGTCACTTGTCTTTCATAGAATAATATACAGACAAAATTTTATAACTGTGCATATTCCCTCGAGCATTAGTACTATATAATTGGATGTTCCCCGGGCATTTTAGTGACTTTAAAGAAATAAAAGACTGACGTCCTGAGTGAATAGTTCCCCACCTGGAGTGATATCTTTTGCTCCCTTTTAATTATATAATCACAGTTTTCACTTTTCTTGGTTGCGCCATAGAGTTAAATTAAAATTTTATTTTTGGTGCATGGCAAAAACAGTGTGTTACTAAATATTAACAATATATTTATGGTAGAATCTTGGTAGAAATTTGAATGATTTGTATTATGGAATAAATTTTACCAAATGTATGAAGTTGGTTATGATTTAATAAATGAAATATATTGAAAGCTAAATTTATCTAATTATAAGTTTTAGATCTATATTTGGGGTAGAATTTCTTTGCATCAGATATATTTAAAGAAATTACGTTAAAAATTCCTTTCAAAAATTCATAATGATATCTTTTAAAAACATTTTGAAATAGCTAAATTTACCAAAATGAAACACAAAAATGGTTATTTTTTCATTTTTTATGTTAGAAACATAGTCTAGAATGAGTATCACAGAAGATATGCAACAGGTAATGTCAAAAAGAAATATAACATACGAACCTAAAATACCAACATCATTCAACATTTCAATTCATCATTTTACTAGAAGAAAGCATCATTATTACTATCTTAGATTATGCCTTTTTTGGTACATCGAAGGGATAGAAACTCAAAATTGTTAAATGGAATTTTGTTTTAAGAAATTAAGCTAAGCCAAATTGAAATGGATAAACAATGGGCAAGGGTTGTTTTTTGTTTTTATTAGATGGGTGAAGTTGTCTCTTTAGTATTCCAATACTAAAATTCTAGTGTGCACTAAAAAATTGAAGGTCCACATGCCAACTAGAAGAGTAATGTCCATATTGCATCCAAATCTCCTCCTCTATATGTTAAAAGATTCAAACTGATATTAAGTGATAAATTAAAATATTTCATTCCAAACGATACTTAATGATATTAAGTATAGTACTAAAATTATTTTCAT
The DNA here is from genome assembly GCA_019722365.1 of Lithospermum erythrorhizon. Lineage (NCBI taxonomy): Eukaryota > Viridiplantae > Streptophyta > Magnoliopsida > Boraginales > Boraginaceae > Lithospermum > Lithospermum erythrorhizon. The sequence goes on from JADFUC010002174.1 coordinate 114,257, forward strand.
ATTCAACGATACTAATGCAATATAGACGAACTGATTCAATCAGAGCTGCAGAGGTGAGCATCAAGAATTATTTCAATCTTCGAACTGCTCAGCTGTGGTTATAACTAAGATTTATATAGGAATTCAAGTAAAATATTTAAAGAAAGAACATGTTGATTTCATTGACTTAATAATGTGTTGTATTTGAATTCACTTTGACAGAAAGCTAATGAAAAATTTCATCATAATGTAATTTGTTATGAAATTTAATCAAAATAGCTTTAGGTAATACATGCCAAGTAAAACCACTAATTATTTAAGGCAAAGGAAAAATTAAGAAATCTAAGGCTTTTTATAGTGACTACCACGAAACTAAACTCCTAAAAGCTTGGGATATGTAGTATGATTAACATAACCCACCCATTTCTAACAAATTTCCACTGACTAATTTTTCCATGACAATCAGAAAAAACATATCCTCCCAGAAAACAAAAACAAAAATTGCACCAGAGCAATTAAATAATTATATGTGTACTGGGACACTAATGCACCAGATGCATCATAATTTACGTGTCTTTATAAAAACATATTCAAAATGGGAGTGTATGAACGCATTGGGATGCATATAAAAAAATAATGGATGTGCTCTACCTTAGATGTTGTCCTAACTCACAGTGCAACTAAGGCCCTAAACATTGAATGTTCAACAATGTTGAAAACTTCGCCTGCGGAACCTGGGCCAGAAAACATATCGGCCGGGTTATCTCTGGTTTACCCACTTTGTTTACCTTAATTCTCCTTTTCACTCCTCAAGAAATGATATCTCATCAATGTGTTTGGTCCAGATTTAATCCTCTGATCCTTAACAAGATATCAGACTCAAGTTTAGCACACACAATTTTAGGTCATGACAAGAAACCCAAGTTGCCGACTAATCCTCTCAACCAAATCCCCTTTAACAGCCTGTCAAAGCCACATATACTCCGCCTCAAAGAGTAGACAAAGTCACTGACCGCAGCATCCTCCAACTCACAACAAAATCACCAAGAGTGAACATACAACAACACGATCTTTCACGTCTACATCTCCAAAGATACTGGGAATCGAATATCTAGAAATAATAATCGACTATCACCACCATAATCGAGGACCCACATCGACAGGCTCTCCGGTATATCTCAATATCCTCTTTACAAATTTTGCCAATGTCTTTCCCTGTGCCTCCCATGAACCTACTAACAACACTCCGACACAACATGTGCAAGATCCGATCTAAGGTAAACACCATAAAGATACATCGCTTCTCCAACCGTACCATAACATATGAACAATTTTTGATATGTATTTCTTTCTTTCTAAATATTATTTTAGAATTTTCCACATTAATAAATTTCAAAAATAATTAACAATTAATTATATTTAATTAATATAACTCTTCTAGAGGAACTAAAACCATTAAACACAAATTAAACATGCAAATCAGTTCATAATTCAAAGAAAACATTTTTCACATATTATTTACATAATTGTAATTACGAATCTCCGAGCCTCGAGGTCACACCTGGTGTTTTATATCTATATCTGTTCAGTTCTAAACTAATCGATGCGAATCCAAATGCTACGGATTATACAAAATAATAAATCATGAATTACAAGTGTGTACCTTTCTTCTAGAACAATATAAAGCCAGAAACGAATAAGCCCATGTATACCCAAAGTAGAGTATTTCCAAGAGTATCCATAAACAAGAATTGACCGAACTCCTCCGTGCGTTTTACTAGAACGATTAAAGTGAAACCGAAACAAAGATGGAGAAAATCCATTTTCACCTAGTGAGGCTATTTAACTACTTCTAAGCGAGAGGAGAGAATTCTCCAACTTCAAAGTCAGTTAAAATTAATGTTTTTATTCTCCAAAAGTGTGGCCTATTTATAGCATCAAACGTCATACTTTTAGTTTTCTAGGAGTTTAAGGAAAACTCTTCCACCTTTGAAGACATCTTGTCGACTATGATAGGGAAGCGGAGAGTTCCACTTCTTCTCACTCTTTATTCCTTAAATCACGACATAAACGTTAGATAGAATATTCTAGAATTATACTTTTAGAAGAAGATTCCGGAAACCACGTCTCTTACCCATCTTAGTCGATCATGATGCTATTTCCAACAATTAGAAATTTTCCCCAAAGCCCTTATATAGTTCCATTTAAAACCCCAAATATTTTCTTCTACAAGCCACTTAAACCCGGAAGTTATAATACTATTATTAATAGTTCTACTATCAAGCCATGTGCGAATTCTGTAGAACTGAATGGTTGCTAGAAATAAATTAGATAATATTAACCTATTATCATCCTAATATATAGATTGTATTTGACTTTGAAGCCATCATAACCCCTAAATGATATCGGTAATCCTAAATATTAATTGTCTAACAATTAATATATATCAACTTATAGTTTTGAATGTTTAACTCATTGATCAATCTAAATTGTCTAATCCAATTTATGAGATCGATTATCTCATATTTCCCAACATACAACTATCATATGGACTCCTTAAATACCCAAATCCTGCCACGAGCTATCAAACTTCAGACCACTTCCCATACTACTTCAAACCATATACAAAGATTTCTTCAACCCCGCAAACGTAGTCTTTCTTTCTGTTCTTGGAAACCATCCTGGTCAATATATAAATCGCTTCTTCCAACTATCCATGTAGAAAGTCACCACATCTAGTTGTTCAAGTCTAAAGCCCAATGTGCAACTATACAGCAATAACTCACGGAAGTGATGTATGACTGTGAGAATATCTAATCAGAAATCCACCCCCTCTAACCGAAACCCTCTACAACAACCTCCGATCCTTATACTTAATCCCTCAACCTGGGTGACATTAAACCATTCTTTCTTTTTGAACAACCACTAAGTGAGAATCTTTCTTCCTAATGGGGTTTTTTAGCCAACCCCAAGTCCGATTCTTCTAAAGCGACCCATTTCATCTCCCATAATGTTAAAGCCATCGACGACTCAAAGACTAGTAACCTCTTCTATAAAGTTGTCGGCTCAGCGAGGATCAACTTCCTCCGCAACATGAGTGCACTCCATAGCTTGCTCTTTGTGACCACCTGTAACCAAACTCCTCACGTTTCTAATTTAGGTGAATGACCGATGCCTCCGCCTCGAATGAATCGGTGGAACGCCATCCTCCACCCTCCCCAAAGTAGCCTCTTCACCTCGCTTCAAATGAATTCATTCTATCTTCTACTAATCAAGTCTTCAAAGCCAAGCAAACATGTTCTTCATCAAATAACATTTCCGCCTCGTAACTCGTGGATGGGTGACCAAACTTTGTGTTCTTTCATACCATCACCGTAGCCTATGTTCCCCTTTTTCGCCTCGCCCATTTTTCCTTCGCTCACATGATAATAAACGGTGCAATCAAAAGCTCTAAGCTGAGTAACGTTACTCCGAGACCATAAATCATAAGGAGTTTTCAAATTTATGTCAAGGAATGTTGGTGTTTTTAACGATAGAATATTCCTAATAATATCGATGTTAATCCCACGATCACTACCAAATAGAGAACAATAATAAAAAGTTAAAATGTAAATTATATGTACCGCTCTTGAAATAAAATAGCAAAGTGTTAATGGGAATATCAAGTAATAAGACCCCACGAAAGATCCAAAGTAGAATGCTCTAAGATTGTCCAATAATTGCAAACAAGTCCCTTTGGAGATTTTACTGTAACCCCTTTAAAATATCAAATTATCAGTCAAAAAATTCAATGAAATTCTTCCCACTATTAGTCACCCACTGCAATGCAGAAAGCGACTATCAAAAAGTGAACGAGCAATTTTCTTCATGAAAAGTGGCCTATTTATGCGGTTCAAAATCCCTACTTTAGGTTTTGTAGTATTTAGCAAAACCTCCACCTCCTTCCTCATGTTTTAGCCTTCCATGGGATGGGGAAGGTTCTAGAATCTTTCCTCACTCATCCCTAAAATAAAGGCACGTTAATGTGTCATCAAAAGGAATATTCTATTATTATTCTTTTAGGAAGATTTGGAATTCGATTCTACTCAAGCTGGGTCGAATAAATCAAGGAGGTTCAGAATTTTCTCACTTCTTATTCCTAAACAGCGTACATAAAAACAAGAGAATATTCAAATAATGATTCTAAAACAAATTTCGAAGTTTCTTTCTTCCCTACTGCCTTCCAGAATATGTATAATTCCACACTTGAAATTTTAATTCCATCGTTTCATATAGTTCCATTTTAACTCTAAAGTTATAATTAAATTATGACCAAATTTTGTAAGTGTGTGACCTCTTAAATGATTGACAAAAAGCCATGTACTAAATAATGTTAACCTAGCATTATATATTAGTACATTGATTACAGAATGGGATCTTGCAGTTCTACCATCATAACCCCAAATGGTCTCAGTATCCTAATACGAACATTACTATAACGAACGTATACGAACTTAAACTTAAATGAGTTAATCATCAGACAATCGAATTGCTCAACTGACAATTTAAAATATCTCATTTCTAACACCGACCCGATTAATCGTATAATACGCTGTATTAATTGCCTCAACCCAAAACTTTTCTAGTCCAAGATCTTATATACATCTAGCCCTCTCCAAGTGTCTCATTCACGCCCGAAATACCATTCTTCTCCTGTATGGCCTTTACTGTATTTATTGCTTCGCAATTTCTCTATTCTTTTGTAAACTCACCAACTTAGATGAGCAATTCCAAACCATCACGCTCTCAAATTTTCATTTTCTTTCCTCAAGTTTATAATTTTCCACCAAATCTTCCAATTTGAATTGCTTGAAAGCATTACCCTTCTGTCATTATGAACACCCAAGCATCCTTCCACTTCCCCAGAATCAACACGTGAAGGACCTCAACTTGAGACAATCAAGCGCTGTCTTGGTCATGAGTCGCCTTTTAGAACTCTGGCTGGCTGAGCTTCCCAAATACACAATGCTCACAAACCCGAGATCCTTAACCTCACGCCCACCTAAGATTATCCTTAGTTAATTTGAATCCCTCTCTCACTCATATATGCCCAAACCTCTGTTAAATTTAATGTCTTCGTCAACCCTGAGGGAAGCAATCAGAATCTCTTGCCGTGAAGACCTTACAAGCAAATACAAGGTACCCCGCTTAACACTTTTATATCACTTGAACTACGGTAGATGATAGCAAAACTCCACATTATCCTTTGAAACTAAACCCCTTCTTGTCTAGAAAATACTCATGTGATTACAAGGTTCTTCGCCATACGGAACATGTCTCCACATCATTCAAAGTGAAAATTTCCTATCACGAAGTCCCAAGCTCGATTGAACCTATCCCAACACCTTAGCAAGTCATTGGAAATCAATCTAGAATCATTCCCTTTATTATGCCCGTTATGACAATTGTGTGTATCAATTCATTTACTGCCTCTCAGTTAAATGTGATTATCGAAACTTAGTGTTCAATTTTAGTAATGGTATATATTACTAGCAGCTGGTTCTCATGATAATTTAAGGTTATGAGCGAATATAGGTCTTTACTTATTAATCATATAATAATAGTAATTGGTCACTATTATTATTATACAACTTACTATTATCTCAGCCTAGAAGGCCACACACAGTTGTCAGTTGATTTTGGATTATATTTCATGTATGAAATTAAATTGTATTTTCAAGAATTGAGAGTCGATTGTAATCAACGAATATTCAATTGAGATTTTATATCGATGTAAATAATTTGATGAACCTAATTAATTAATTAACAATTGAATTAATTGATAGTGTTGGCTGAATTTCTCGTTAAGAATCCTCATAATACTATTAACAACTTGTTAGTATTTGATTTTACTTCTAATCCATTTAGTTAAATTTAACAGCTCTACTTACATTAACTATTCTATTGTACTTTTTAGGCTTGGAGCATATAATCAAACCTATTAGAAGTTTTTCAACATGTTTTTCATTTTCATGAATGAAGAAAACAAAGCCCACTTCCTCCCATATGGTCGAAAATATCAGCGGGAATTGAAAATTCTTCTCTTGATTTTCTTCATCCAAATCAACCCACATGTTCTGAAGAAACACAAATGCAGGATTCAACCTCTCCTAATGGCCAAGAACTAACTGTGAGGCACTACATTCTCAAGTGCTCAATGATAGAATTCAAAGGAGGCCTTCGTGAAAGAATTTGTTGATAGACTCACTGCATCACCGTAAGTGCCTGCTTATTCATAATTGTTATTATGGTGTGTTTTGACAATTTATATCATTGGTGATCCGTACATGAATTCTGCTTATCATAAATAAAATTCATACTAGATTCTAATCAGTAGTACCTATCGTGTCAACTTGTCCCGAAAATTTAAAATACGAGTAAATGCCAATTTATTAAAATGTTGAGTTGTTAAATTAACAACAAAGCTGACCCACTTTATATTCATGTAGAGAAATGCTAATGCTCGAAGTTACTGTCGTAGAGTAAGCTTAAAACGGTATGCATTCTAATAAAATTAAAACGATCGGGTTTCACTATATAAAATAATTTTGTAACTCCATTCACCACACAACCCAAAATGTACACCCAAAACAAAATCCCATCCTTCCCTAACCCCCAAACCACGAGTCCCCCATTCCTCCCCTTGATTTTCTTTTTTCGATTTCTCATCTGGTAAGCTTTGGCTCTAAAATTCTTAGAGTTTCAATGCTTTATTCGAATCAAGCAAAGAAGTCAGAATCTTTTGAAAGATTTTGAGTTATGAGAATGCTGACTTTTTGTGATTTGGGGTTGACTTTGAGTTTGGGTTTTAAAATGGTATAGACATCTGCTTTAGATTATGGATACGGCCATAACACCGGGATTTATGGAGTTGAAATGTGTCGAGATGGATATTGACTTTTGGTTGACTTTTTGTAAAAGTTGAATATTATTGAATCTAATTACACGGGTGTATAATCGATGTTTTAAACAAAGTGTAAGGCTTCTAATCGCTCAAATACTACATATTTATAAGTTAGTTGACCTTTGACTTTCGTTGACTTTTCGCTAAAAATGTAAATTTGTGTTGACTTCATTGAAGTTAATATAGCTTATTTTATGATAAAGCTGCGATTTTGGTGTTGATCAATAGTATATCGGTGTAGATTTTGTGTTGATTAATATTTGGGTTTTGGCCAAAGCGCTGCTGTTAGAAACGGATTAAAGAGTCAGAATTTATCACATTGATTAGATATTGTTTAGAGGCTGTATCGGGGCAGAAGTGTACCAGAATGTTTATCGTCAGCGGTCCGCATTTTCGTCGCTTAGTAGTCGCTCAAACACGCCAGAGTAATATTTCCACCTAGATGTTAAGTCGATAATTAAAAGGGTTGCGAAGTTGAAAATAAAAAAACTGGGTATGGGATTAAAATTGTAAAGAAGTAGTAATCGTAAATTTTAAGTTTTGATTGACGCTGAACGGGAAAGCGCACTCGGATAGATTACGGTGCATTATTATTTCTCAGCCAGCGTGAGTACTAATCTCACGAGTTTTATTTATCGCTTGTATATATGTTATTGTACTCGGTCATTCGGTATATGTTCACTATTACTTCAATTGCAGTGAGATTTACGCGATGGTTATATATCATGATCGCGCGCTTTGGTCAGTCATTTCATCTCCGAATTGGTGTTTTTGGTGTTTTGGCCGGGAAGTTGTTTATTTCCTCAATAATGTATCTTTGGTTTACTCCAGTCGTGATAAAAGTGTTTCGAGGAGTCATGATATATGGGGTTGTACTACCTCGGTATCAGGCCTTCCATACGCTGCATAAGCAGCGGAGTCACATGTACGCTGAGTTGTATTATCTCGGCATTTGCTCATACCTCGGTATAAGCGTGTTTTTTGCTTCGCACTGCTACGATTCTAAGTGATAGCTTATGTCCACGGGCATAAGTTTCTCCCCGCAGAAACAGCTGATTATATGCGCATTAGCTGTGAACCGATATGAGTCATATGAGCTGTTATGAGTCGATGAGTCAATGTAGCCGACCGTGGCCGACATAGCTGATGCCCCCTCGCTGGCTGAGTCGATGTAGAGAGTCGCCGAGTCGATCGGTTTGTTTAGTTTAAAAGTTGTCGGGTAGTTTGGTGTTGTCGAGGTTGTGGAGCTGAAGTCTACGGGTTGTATTTTATGTCAGTTTAAACTTTCTATGTGCTTTCAGATCTGCTTTTATGACTCATTTATTGTTGATATTGTCATTATACTAGATGTCGCCTGGCTGTAAAATTATGCCTAATTATATGTTTGGGTTGATTATTGGTATTATTTGGTTTCTTGTGGATCCTAGGTTGATATTAATCGTTATACATCCCTAATGTTAAGATTTGAATGAGAATATTAGCACAAACATTATAAACCGAGTTCATGCTAATTTATCACGACGTTGGATGACATTTTATAAATGGTGGAAATTTGAATTCAAATGTGTTAGTAGATAAGTTAAGCATCTAACCACAACGCCATGTAATAAAGTCCAGATAATTAATCAAACAGTGAGATAATTCGTACATGCTTTACCTCGATTCAAGATATAAAACAAGTGATGTCAGGATATATGATAATGAAATAATTTGAAGTTCTTATGATAAACATCTTATGTCCTGGGGAGTGCAGGTATAGCTATATCTGGGGAGAAGACTTCTAAGCGAACTAAAAGACACACCGAAATGCATGGAGTTGAATACTCATGGGAATTTGCTATATACTTAAGAAAGATAACAACAGATAAGTTGCTACTACATGAAGGTGAGTACGTTGTTGGACATGGTGGGTTGTTGTATTAGTTGAAAGTTATTAAGGAAAGATTTATCTTGTCGCAGAGAGTATTATAAAATATAACTCTTTGGGGTATAGTTTTTAAATAGGAAAGAGACTCGAATTATCCTTTAAGCTCAGAAGGAGCTGGGTAAACTTCATGTATATTTATATTCACTCAACTTCATAAATTTAATTTGTCCCTAAGATTTTATATGCCTAAAGTTACAGGATAATTGAGATGTATCAAGCCGAGTACCGCACCTAGCTTAAGGTGTATATGGTTGAAGACCTCATCAGCTATAAATTTATCTTCTTTGGATATTTATATCAGATTCTAATAATTATTGTTGTCTCGAAAGTTGTAAAACGCATTGCTTGATGTCAGATTTATATTATTACTTTTTAAATATTGTAGCTTGCTAGTTCAATCTCGGCGGGATAAGTTGTAGTATTGTTTTATTTATGATGTAAATGAGTCATTTTTATCGTTATCCAACAAGCCATGATCATTATTCTATTATGATCTGGCCCCAACCTCGTGGGGGTCCACCCAAGTGGTCATACTCAATATGAAAAATATTCCTACCATCCACTTGTTCATAGTCAAGAACTATTTGCCCGACATATATGATATGTAAGTTCTGGATCCATAACCCCAATACATCAGAATGCAAGCATTCCATCGGGTAACTAATGTAGTTGTTCTCACCAACCATCCTCGGCCAACACCGGGTCCCTAATGCATTAAAAATCTGCCCTGCCTCCTTTCTTTGGGACAATCACTTTTCCAAAGACCCCTTCTCCTATTAATAGCTAACGTATCTCCTAAATACCAAATCTCTTTGTATGGTTTCGAAACTTGCCATCTTTGCCGGGGTTTACCATAACTCATTGTTATCAAGCTATAAAGCGTTAACCCGATTATCCGAACTAGTACTACTACAAGTATGTAGTATTTCTCTAATGTGAAGATCCGACCTAACCTTCTGTAGATAAAAAATCCTTTTCCATTTGTCAATGATTCTCTAAAATTCTCATACGACGGAGTGTAATGAGGCTAATAATATCAATGCAGTAGTCACCATCAATTTTGTCATCTCATTAATCGATCTAGATGATCTTATAAATGTACCTTCCCGATTCAAGACTCAAACAGACGCCGGCTCCAAGAGCAACTCTGGCTAAGCCTCATGGTCATGTAGACTCTCTGCCTTACACCACAACCAGCCAGCCGTGGTCTCTGCTCGTAACCCCGCAACGACGCCATCTTCCAAAATGAGCACAAGAATGTTGAATGTGCCTTCTCCAGATGCCATATTTTCGTGTAGGATCGTGCCAAGCTCAATGCAGGTGCCCAAAGCCCTTCTCGCTTTTGCACAATGCCCTAATCTCGATTCGCTAATGTTCAAGTGATCTCTCCCGAACTTCTCAACCTTCTGCATTTCTTTCCACTCATCTCTGCCCAATACGGCTCGATACCAATTTATATAACAAAGACGACAAGAAAAAATTAAAAGAAAAGAACACAAAGATTTTTATATTTATATCCCTAATAACGTTAAGTTGTGACGAACTACGGGTAGAGCCACTGTAAATTTCACTATAACAACGTATAAATAGAAAATGTAACCGAAACAGTTTAGGTAATAAGGCGTCAAGTAAAATCACTAACTATTTGGTGTTAAAAACTAAGAAAGGTACGCCTTTATTATCCAATTATCAAACTAAACCCTAAAATTTAAATACGATACATTAAGATAAACTTAATTCACGATTTTTATGTTAGCCAACCTGCAATCGGGGATCATATGATTTTGTAGTTGACAAGAAAGAAATCAATATTGTGACTTATAAACAACAGTAGCTACAGAGTGAGCATCAATATCTAGTTTCATTTGTTGAATGGAGCACATATGAATGATATGATAGGGAGGCTTCAACCAGGTACTAACGACATTTTAGCATAATAACAATCACAAGGATTGTCATTGATTGACCATTCTTGTGATTGTTCGAAAAGGGATCATTGGTTTTGTCCAGTGAAGTAACTGGGGATATGGTAAGTAATTTTTCGAAAAAATTAATTTTATTAAGTATTTTTTTAAAAACCATTCTCCCTAAAATTTCTTTGGCTATTAATAGACGTGGCTAACGGCCGGGCCGCACGGCACACGCCCATTAATCGGACGGAATCTGAACACGTCCATGCCCAACGAATCCGCTTTCTTAGCCGCTACCGAACTCGAACGGTACATCGCGACGACGAGGCCCACAACCCATTATGTGTCAAAGAAACCCGACCATTTCACCTAAATGTAAATTTTGTTCAACCAACTATCTTACTCCAAAATAGGGATTCTTTATTTATAAAAGGAAAACGGCTAGTTTTTGTGAACTGAACGTCTGCTTAGTTAAAGCGGACGTCCGCCAATAACAAATATCTTGCTCAGTCGATCAATGCTTAAATAGCTAATGCATTCGACCTGCTACACAAAGCTGACCTCTATCGTTGATACAGCCAATCCAACTTGCCATCTACCCAACCACCACTAACGAACGCAAGACGAGACAAACTTTTGTTAAAATCTAGCCCACCCCACAATTAGTTGTGTTGGGCCAACGGCGTGGCAGAACGTGGGCCTAATCTAACGCACTGACCTTCTCTCGAAGAGGCTTCAACGAACGGCCAACCGAACCCTCATCTACTTGCCACGCCTAGCCAATAACATTACCCCGAGATCAGCTTTAAGTGAAGAGGTCATTGTTGATTTGTTAAATGAATCATTTGACAAAGCCCTATTCATAATGACTCAACCAACGACTGCGGACGGAAATCCGACCTGCGCCCTTAACTAACTGCTCTACCTAATCATTAATATCACGTACTTATTCTACGCACTCCATTAACCTTTTATCCTTTAATAACAGCTCTGCAACAGATTTACTAATTTTGGCTGGGCCTGTAGATAAAAACTTTGGACCAAAGCCTCTAATTTGTGCTTACTTTGCCGGTAACAATATGATTCTGAAAAGTTGCCTAACCTCTTGACTCCTGTAAGATAAAAACGTAAAGACACAAACCGAACTAAGGTATATTTAACATCATATTATACTTTGTAAAGTACTCACATTTATAACAAACTATATGATGGTGTTATTTAATACAAAATATTAAATATTATATGGACAAGAGTACAACATGCAATTAATATATTATACTTTTAAATAATAAATTTTTTCTTTAAATATGCATTAATATATTATTTGTTATATCAGATATGTTCTTTTAATTCATAATGTAGTTTATTTAGCTAAATTTCCTTTACAAGATATTGATAAAATTACAAATGCATTAATATAGTATTCTTTTATATAATAAAGTCTTCAAGTACTAATAATAAATTTAAGAAATAACTTAAACAATCATGACTATTTAATGATTTATATCATGTTGATAAAGAAGTTATATACTCAAGTCTAAGTTTAAACTATAAAAGTTATTTAGTATTAAATTATTTTGTGAATAAAAGTAGATGATTAATATATCGCTCTTTTAAATAATAATAAAAGTTGTTTAGAGTTAACTAATATATTATTTTACGTTAAGAATTTGTTTCCAAATCCCACCTTGCTCCAAATCTTCGACTATTAAGTAACCTAGATAGTAAGTCCATACTCTAACGTATTTTTATAGCTCAATTTAATATTAAATTGATACTAACACAATTAGAAATGGTTTCAAGAAAAAATCAAGTTTTAATATTTTATATATAAAATGCCTCTTTCTAAGATCAACTACGCACCCATTTATCACACTTCACAAAAACTCGGCCAAAGCACATAAACTGCAATTCCGCTTTGATCCTAAAAGAGGGTCATTATGACGAAATAAAGTATTTCAAACAACCATGTAGTCCTGAACAAATTCAAGTGGCTCAGAACAAGTTTTTAAAGGTTGGTGGACTTGTAATTACAACTTAGAATAATAAAAAAGATTTCCAATTAAATAACTTTTACTATTTTAAAGAATTCACATATTATTATGGATATTTATATTTTAATATTAATAACTTTTATAATATAATTAAAAGAATTCACATACAATATTATTACTTTGAAATATTATGATGAATATTTCTATTTTAATACTATGGTATTTAAAAATAAATAACTTTTATTATTTGAAGGATAATAATTACAACTTTCAAAGAATATTTAACATTAATAACTTTCATAGTATAAATATCATTTATCTTTGGCTTTATTTGTTATATTATTAATATTATACAAGATTAATTATATAGTATTACGATGAATATTTTCTCTTTATCAATATTATTTGATATCAAACACCTTTATTATTTAATGAATACATTAATTAATATTATGTTGTTATCCGTTTATTTTATAATACAAAATAACTTTCATGATTTAAAAGAACTATTTCATAATTATTTTCTTAAATAGTTTTTAATTAGAAATATTCTTTATTATTTAAACAATAATATATTGATACATCTTATGCTTTTATTTATATATTATTTAATACTAAATAAGTGTATCAATTATTATATACATATTAACAAGTCATCATCATGCCAAACGTTAAGCACTTTCTTATGCGTCAGACTACTACAACCATTATTTAATTTGGTTTTAGGTGCTAGCAAGTATCATCCATATAAATCATTGGGCCAAAGTGATAAACGGCTCCCACCTATACCATAACAGAGCTTTAGCGAAGTCCGCCGACTGATCCAGCACCTTAATTAAGCCCACGACGCCTGTGCCCTGGGCTTATTTAATACGCCTAGACTTAGTTTAAATGAACTTATCCAGAAAACGGCCATTTTATTTCTAGATCTTCAAAATCTTGAAAAATAATTACAATGCTCATTGCTTTTGTTGATAAATGTAGATGGTTGTTGTGTAATGTCATGAATTTATGACACATCACGCCTTCTGGTGGTAAGGAAATCCAACCGCTTGGATATACTTACAATTTGGGACGCTCATGTCTTAAGACATTTTGTATTTCAAACCCATCACTGTCAGAATCTTTTGTTGAATTTGATCAGACGAATTTGGATCCGCCGGTTTATATAATTGAACTCCATTTGATAAAAAAAATTCAAAATTTAATTTACCTCAAGATTATCAAAATTTTCATTAAGAAACATATATAAAAATAACAACGTTTGTTTTATGGTGTGCCATAAGAGCACATTATAATACTTGTAATGCACATTATAGGTAATAACCCGCCTCAGTCGGCCACTGAGGTGAGAATCATTTATAATCCGGAATAATTGCAGTCACCAAAACTGGCCGGACGACTCAGCTTACAAACTACTCGTTTATCTAAAAATTGATTTCCATTAAGATTCCTTAAGATAAAAATAGCTTTTAAAATTTACAACCATCGTATCTTACCATCCAACTCCATATATATATACACAACATATCCCAACAATACAAGAATGCCGGCAAGGCTAACGGAGAATAAATACATCTGTAATAAATAATTGTCGCATACGCTAAAGCTCAAAGTGCCGTGAATACAACAATCAAAATCTACTGACACATAAATGATCAGATCTGTCACGCTGACGCCACCTAGCCAATTCTAAGATAACTTCCAAATTTCTCTCTGCTCAATCGTCACTAACCCGGCACAAATGAAATGCCGCCCATAAAGGAAGCCTGCTTAGTGAACACTTAACATGTGTCTCAACCATAATGGAACGAGTCCACAACAAGCATAGCAATATGAATAAAATATGTATATATATTAGTCCAGACTACCTAATAAGGCCATACAACATAATTCCAAAAAGAAAGTCTTTACATCACATACGGAGATATAATAGAGTATTAGTAGCACACACCTTAAAGAACCAAGAGACTCAACAACCATCATAACTCTAGTCATCAAACCATCTATCTCTCTCATATCCCCAATTATACCAACCTCTAACGCGCATACGCTTTAATCCGTCTACTCCGCAAGAATGACCACCGATAATCACAATCAGATTTATACCAAAGGAGGTGCCAACTCGACTTATACATCAAGATAAGTAAACCGCACTTATACAAAGTATAAGGCACACCGCACTTAGTTAATTAAGTATAAGGCAAACCGCACTTATACACTAAGCATAAGGCGCAAACCGCACTTACACTACAAGTGAGGCCACCGCACTTATACACTACAAGATAAGACAAAACCGCACTTATACACTAAGTATAAGGCACACTGCATCTTATACACTAAGTATAAGGCCAATAGCCACATCCTCGCAAGCTGAAGGAGAGTCACCTAACCCCTAATCATCCCAACTATAGGTCAAACTCCTCACTCAAGTCACCTCAAAGTCACGATAACTCCAATCAACTAATTCTACTCCCAAACAATAACCAAGCACACAACTAAAACATCTCACAATCATAAATCAATCACAAATCGACAAGCCATGACATACCAAAAGTGCCGACAAGGCCACAGAATACAAAAAAGCCGATAGTGCCACATAAATACAACACGATGCTTCACGTAAATCTAAATATAAGTCGGGAGTTCAAGCCATTACTTACCTCGCCAAATCTTCAACGTAATATAATCACATAAATGAATCAAATATAATCGTATTAAACCATTACATGTATACCCTCCCTCACATAATCATACCACATAATACTACCGTAACATGTATAATATCACACATAATCATACTACTACAACATGTTCACAATTCTAGTAAGTACTGTGTGAAAGTAACAACCGTAGATAAAGACTCACCTCTTCAGCTACTACACAAAAACCTTTCGCGAACACACGGTAATCGCCTTTCCACGATCAACGCTAACAAAACAATCTGGGAAGTATAATCAAGACCTACTACTATACTCTCATGCTTCTAGAAGATACATACTATCAACTCTAATGAACTATTTCTAAAATGGTCTAAATGACGGATAAACAACTACTCATTAACTCGTCGGATACTACCTCCAATCGATCCCCCGCTTAGAATTCCAATTCTACTTAACATTTCATATCAAATTATAAGTCATAATATTTAACCCTGGGTCCATAATAACAACCTATACCCAAAATATCACCTTATAACTCAACTTACAAATCGCACTTTTTTCAACCTAACTCCCTTTAATCAATTTACAAATCGTTACCCTTAACATCATAACTATAATAAGGTCCCAACAATTAAACTCCCTACACATTTAAGTTTTAAAAAAATATCAACCAAAAAAAGTCAACCAAACCTAGAAAAGTCAAGACCCAACCATAACATCCTCAAACAACCCTCTAAATCATGAATTAATCACTTATATACATCATAGGACCTATAACAAACTTAAAATCACTTCATAAATTTAAGTTATGACAAAAGTCAACAAAAGTCAAAAACATGAAAACTTAACTCAAACTCTGAATTTTTTACTCCCCAATTTTGTGGGCATGATAGCCTTCAAATCAACTCGGTTCTTTTACGATTTATGAAGATATTTGTGCTTTGCAGTTTGGACGATAAGACGGTAAGATGACTTACCACTTTAAGTCTTCGAGTCAGCATGTGAGTTCAGGCTCGAAATCACGCGAATCGAGCTTATCGAACGACTTAATGATCTAACTTAACTCAATTATCATCCACTGCTAATACGAATTATAAATGTAATTCGCCCAAATAAATTTTGCATAATTAATATTATTATCGAATAATACGAACGGGTTATTACAATCTACCCTCCTAATAAAATTTCGACCTCGAAATTTGACAACCCAAACAACCAAAAAGAACATATAATAACACAAAATCAAATACCATACAAAATAAAAGCAATACTAACTCACATCTCGAACAAATTGCTGGTAATCTGTTCCTCATCTCATCCTCACATTCCCAAGTTTCCTCTACACGCCGATTCCTCCAGCTGTGATTCTCTAACAAGGCCATCACCCTACTCCTCAAACCTTCTTCCGGTCTAGAATTTCCACCTATCAAACATTTGTAGTCCTCCTCGCTCCACCTGAGTTTAAGAATACGCGACTGTGATATACTGAACAAAGAGATGTTACGGAACACATTATGAATCCTATCTAAACCTCGGAGGCAACGCCAACCATAAGCCACCAGAGCCAACCTCCCAAAGATCCGGTCCAATATAACGATAATTCAACTTCCATTTCCTCCAAACCCATCACCCCCTTCCACCGGGATACCTCAGAACACAATTGCCACGACCAAACGACAAATCTACTCACGAATATTCAGATATTTCTTTCTCCCCGCCTATCCCGAGATGTCCTCGATTAATCAACATGATCCGCCACCTAACTCTCGACCAACCCGTAACCGTAAACTTTCCTCTCTCCTACCTCTAATTCCAATAAACGGAGCGACACCTCCGCCCCATACAATACCTCAAAAGGTGCCATCTCAATACTAAAGATTTGAAGCCGCTATGTAAAGTAATCTCTCATTCGGGGCAAATTCATCGCCCCAATTCCCCTGAGAAGTTCGTAACACAGTTCTCTAAGCATATCCTCCAATGTCCGTGACGCCCTCCCCGTGACGCTTCCATCCGTCAGGGGATGAAAATGTACTCAACCCACTCTAGTCCCCAAGGCCTGAAACCCTCCAACCTCGGTGAATCTAACAAGTGTCCTGAAATGACGACACCGAATCCCAAGAACCTCGGGCTAACTGATCCACATGTGATCTTCACTAGTCTCTCAGCCCATCTCAGATCCGAGTATGTGTGGAAATGAGCCGAATTGATAATCTGGCCCGGCAATCACCCATCCCATCATGTCGCCTTAAATCACGGTACATCTGCCACCCGCAAAGCGTACGTTATGTAGTGACATGAAGCCTCATCACAATCTCCTTCGCCTCATCTCAATACGTACACACAATCAAGTATTCATCTTCAAGGCTCCACTCATCAACCGTGTGAAATTTGATTCGACCTCATTTCTCACATTCCTACCGATACCAAGTAGCCTCATCCCGTCAATTCTAAGATCTGTCCGCCAAGCACCGGCCGAACCCTCGCATGGGCAAATCCCCGCCGCTTCCACATCAAAATCGACTCCCAAATTATTTCATCTCTCTCTGTCTTGATTTCCCTTTTCTACTCAAATGTGACGTTTACTTGCCTTCCCAAGTAGCTCAATATCAAGCTAATCACCGATGAACTCCATCCACCCTCTCGCCTCAAATTCAAATCTCTTTACGCCGGAAGATACTTCAAACTATTATGATCGCAGTAACCGCATTTAACTCCCATACAGATAAATAGTTTCCACAACTTCAACGCAAAAGACTATCGCCACTAAATTTCAAGATCGCTGGTCGGATAGTTCTTCGATTCCTCAATCAGGGGAAGCATAGACAATCACCCTTCCATTCCGAGATCGAACACACCTAACTCCCCTCGGGATGCGAAGATCAAGAGGCAATCACGTAGCCTCGCAACTTTAATTTCCAGACGCTAACAATCGGTTCTAGGTCAACTTCCCCTTTATTCCAAGCAGCCCTCACAATCATCATCCCTAAATAAACGGTAAACCCATTTTTGGTCAACCCGGGTCAATGACGCCGCTGACAAAGAAAGTCCTGATGAATCTCCCACAACCAGCCTAACCCCAAGAAACTCCTAACCTCTGGCCACACTCAAGGGACGCCCAATTGTCACAGCTCTCCACCTTCGCGATCAACACAAATACTCCTCATGTAGATAATACGACCTGTGAATTGCACTTCGCCTCAACCGTAACTCACATTTATAAAACTTGACATACAACCTGTGCTTCTCTGTCTTCAACACAATCCGCAAATGCCTCCCTGCGTTCCTCCTCCTCCCCTGTAATATATCGAATGTCATCAATGAATACCACCACAAACTCATCCAAATACTCCCGAATACCCGGTTCATCTAATCCAAAGGCCGTATCTGGCTAATCCAAATGGCAGTCACTATAAACTCATAATAATGTCCATAACGATCTGGAAGCCGATTTCTATCATCTCTTCTCGCTTTGATCCTCAATCATTGATAACTGCATCAGAATCAATCTTCGAGAACACCCCTGCATCCTTCACTGGACAAACAGTCTGTCAATTCTCAAGAACGGGTATCGGTTCTTACTGTCACTTTATTCAATCAGTTTATAGTCAACGACACCTCATCGAACCATCCTTCTTTTTTCACAAACAACACTGCGTGACCCCATGGTATACAGCCCGGTCCCCATTTAACTTTCTCCAACAACCTCAGAATCGAGTCACAGCCAGAAATTGGAATAACCTCATTAGCACCATCTCCCTCTCCTATATAACCCGGTAAGCTCCCTCGTGAGTATATGTCTCGAACTCTAACAACCCACATTCTAATTTGTTCTCTCTTCTCACTCAAATCAACCACATATCCCAAGAACCCAACACACCCTTTCTCTCTGACCAACCTCCTAGCCTCAAGTGTCATACAAAACTCAAGGCCAAATCTTCTGCCTCCCATAAATCGAGACCGGGTTCCCCCAACTCTAAAAGGTTCCCCCTCACGGTAATCAATTACGCATGATGTTTCCTCGAACCAATCCATACCCAAGATAAGGTCAAAATCGTAAAGCTCAAATGGAAGTAAATCGATTGCATAAACAACTGACCACATACAATCAAAGACGCTTAAATACAATCTGACTTCCCTACTCAAGTTATAATTCTAAGCTGAACAGTAAGTAATACAAGACATGTATAATGCAAAGAAACTTCCGTAAATAAAAGAATGTTAGAATGGGAATCAAACAATACCCTTAGCCTCAATATCATACGTAAATAATGTAAATTGGCCACCACTGGGGGTATCCCCTCAGGCTCCCGCTTTAGAATTATTCTGCCTCGACTACCGTCATTGCTACCAAGCGCACTCCTCCTCAGGTTCCAACTCATATCCCCCGGCCTCCATGGCCACCGAATCGACTCACCACTACCTCTGACAAGGCCAAGACAGCAGACCTCCCCTCAGGAAATCGGGGCAATCCTTCTCAAATGTCCGCTGCATCATAAAGATATGACCACTCTATCCCTAAATCCCCGCCCGTGACCATCCGACCCACAACGTAACAACGATACCCTCTCCTGGACCCCCCCCTAAGGCTACTTCCTGACTCACTGATCTCTTTGTGCGCCCACCGCCAGGCGAGCATGATAACCCGGCGACCGCCGAGTAATCAAGTAACTCGCCTAGACGACTACTGTCCGTCCTCCCTAAACTCTAAAAGTTTTCTAACTAAAAGTCTCAGTCGATTCTCCGATCCACTCGCCTGCTCTTTAACTCCATTTTCCATCTCCGTGGTCGTGATTCCTCACAAAGATGGAACCGTAAACCATCACCAGATCTCAGTGATTTATCTCCCACGCCAACCGTATCCCCTAACTTAGCGATTCTTTTCGGCCACCGATAAACAAAGCAGGAAGAGTCGGCACATATCACCGAACTAATCTCTCATACTCCACTGACCTCAAACCTCGCCGAATCAACTTCTCTCTCCAAGGCCGCCATGGTCTCCAAGCAATAATTCTCCGAAAGCTCAACAAACGCTCCCAGAAATATGAATCTCCCTCTCGGCAATTTCAAGGACGCACTCAAAGTTCTCCCACCAATACACTCTCGTGAAGTCTATAAGTAAAGAAACTTCACCTCTCGCCTACAATCCCCATCTGGGCTAAAAAATGACTTCATGTCCCTGATGAACTCACAGCCTGTTTCCGCGAACCCCGAAATTCTGGAGATCTCTTCTAAATCGGTCAAACAACTTACCTCGAATTCGACTCCCACCGCCGCCCACCGAGCATTTTGCCACCTCTCTACGAGGCTCACCTCCTCCTCCTCAACATGCCCAAGCATCACCTCCGATCCCGCCGGTCCACGCCTGCATCATCAACTATACTCCCCCTACCACCGGCTGCCTCCGCTCGGCCTACCCCGCACCTCTCGCTTCTACTCCCTTCCACGCACTCGACGACATCCCCAATACCACGAACAAAAGAAAAAGACTCACACTTTACAAAAAGACACCACTCACAACAACTAAAAAGAAAATGTCGACATGACAACCACATTGCAGTATAACCCGCAACTGAAACCTAAGTTCGATACCAAAATTGTAACGAGATTCCGCCTGTGTCGGCCGCCTTGGTAGAATCATTATAATCCCAACACCAGAAAGTCACCAAACCAATGGATCACTCATTTACAAACCACTGCTTCATTCCAAAATTTACTTCATTAAGATTCTCAGAAACAGCTTTTAAAATTTATAACCATCAAAGCGAGTCTTACCAACCACCTATATATATACACAACATATCCCAAAAGATGTAAGAAAGGGCAAGGGCTACAACGGAGAATAAATAATTTTGATTCTGAATACAAAATAATTTAAAAGTTTCATGAAAATAATAAATCAAAATCTGGCTGACAACACATAAAAACGAGACCAGATCCTCGCCCACGCTGACAGCCACCTAGCCACTCAGACAAATCTCCAACAGCCTCGGCTCAACCGCTACCACAACCCGGCACAAATGAAATGCCTATAGCGGTGCGGGGCCCATGGCTTAGGTGAACACTTAAATACGTGGGGAAACTTAAACCATACCTGAATGAGTCGACAATACATATAAATATGAAAATATGTATATATATATCCAGACTACTCCTAATAAATATACAACATAATTCCAAAGAAAGTCTCGCATCACATATGGAGATGAGTAATAAAGCATCAGAAATAACTTCACCTGTGTAGAACTCAAGAGATCTAAGAACACTATAATCCTTCTAACATCAAACCATCTATCTCTCTATATCCCCATCGATCACTAACCTCTAGCTTAATCCGTCTACCCGCAGAATGGACCAATCGAGAATCACACCAAGACTTATAACCTAAGTGGTAAGGCCAACTCGCACTTATAATTGGCAACCAGACTTATACACAAAAGAGGTTAGCAATAACTGCACGCACAAGGCAACCAGCACTTATATACTCAAGTATAAGGCAATAACTGCACTTATACACAAGATAAGACAAACCTAATTTCTTATACACTAAGTATAAGGCACAATTTAATTTATATAATATGGCCACAGCGCTACATATCCTGCAGCGAAGCGAGAGTCACTCAACTCAATCATCCCAACTATAGGTCAACTGATACTCAAGTCACCTCAAAGTCACGAGAGATAACCCAATCAACTACCTACTCCCCAAATAATATTGTTAACAACTAAAACATCTCACAACTATAAATCAATCACAACCGGTTAAGGCTGGCTGTAGACATACTAGTGTCGAATACATAAAAGGCCACAAGCGCCACATAAATACAACAATGTTAAATCGAATATGTTGAAATGTCGACATTTACACTATATTTATAATCATCATATAAATGAATCATAATCGTAGACAAACCATTAAGTACGATAAGCACCTCCTCACATAAATCATACCACATAATAATACCACTGTAATACATACTATTCACATAATCACTAATTGCCTCACAATTTAAAGTAGCATTTAGCAACAATCTTAGAGCAAGACTCACCTCTTCTAGCTACCACACAAAAACCTTCGCGAACACAATCCTAACCGCTCTTCCACGATCAACGCCAACAAAACACCCTGTATATAATTCAAGACTTACTACTATACTTCAAGGTTTCTAGAAGATACATACCATCAACTCTTAATTAGAACTATTTCTAAATTGCCTGAAATGACTATAAAACAACGAATTAATAATCCATTTGACACACAACCCAATCCACCCCGAATCTCCACCCTATCACTTTTCATTATATCAAATTATAGTCATAATATTTAACCCTCAAGTCCATAATAACAACCTATACTCCAAAATATCAATTATAACTCAACTACAAATCGCACTTTTCAAACTCCACCTCTTAACCACTAAATCTAATTTTAACATCACAATAACTATACAAGGTCCCAATTAAACTCCCCACACATTTAAAGTCTTAAAAAAATATCAACCAAAAGTCAATCAACCTAGAAGTCAATCCAAATTCAACATCCTAAACAACCTCTAAATCATGAATTAATTATATAACATCATGGTGACTTAATAACAACTTAAAATCATCATAAATTTAAGCACATAAAAAGTCAAAACATGAAAATCAAGTCAAACTCTAACTTTTTACCTCAATTTTGTAGTGGGAAGATGATGCTAAGCCTTTACAAATCAACCTGAGATTTTACAAAGGAACAGAAAAGTCAAGAAAACTAAGTTAAAAACTTTTGTCATTTCACGGACTCTCAAAGCAAGGCTTAGTTGATGAGGAAGTTATTTTGGCAAGCTTTTTTGGTGTTTGACGATAGCGACGAAAAGATACACTAGTCTGAGTCAGCATATGAGTCATGTCAAATCACGCTGAATCGAAGTTATCTAAACCACTTAACGATCTAACTGAACTCTAATTATCCCTAGCTTACTACTTTATTAATTATTATAAATGTAATTCGCCCAATAAATTTTAATAATTAATATCAAAATTAACTGAACGGTTATTACATTATAAACTTTATATATTTCTAAGAATTTGTTCAAAGATTCTTATAGATATCACCACATGAAAACTCTCCTTTTTAACTTTTTTCCTTATTTGTAATATTACTTGTCTTCATTTATTAATTATTTGTCATTTTCCTCCATATTGAAAATTAATTAAATGATTCCCTTCAACAAGTAAAACTGAACTTCACTTTTATTTTATTCTGTGTGTTCACGTTAATTGATATGCTTAAAATATTGAAAATTAATTTCTGTTATATACTATAAGATAAGTAAAACTCAAAATATTAAAAATATTTATATGTGATAAGGTATGTTATTTTTCTATAGAGTAGTCAGGAATTATGTAGTATTACATATAAAGTGGAGGGGAATATAATGAATAATTAACTTTTATGTATTAATGAAAAAATAAATTAAGTTTTATAAGTTGGAGAGAAATGAATAATTAAATTTAACATGGAGAAAAAAAATTAAGTTTTATGGTTGAACCATCAATTAACATGAACAGAACAAAACAAAGGCGAAATTACAATATATAAACCCCCACCCCCATGCATGACAAATGTCATAATGGCCCAGTTAGCTCATAGTCTAATATGAACATATGATCCAAAGCAGACCTATTCTATTCAGTATTAACATAAAAAACAAGAAAACAAACAAAATAAGCAGAATTAAACCTAAAAGTTTTTATGTTTAGAAGCTGCTCAATTTACTAAACTTTGAAGCTTTTTGCTTCTCTCATTAATCTGGTATTTTTTAAACCCATAATTAAGTTGCTCCCGTTTTGTTAACTTAAATTAATACTAATTCATATATGATTCAATTGGATTATTTTATCAAATTTATAGCTGAATTTACTAAAGTTTGAAGCTTTTTTGCATATATGTTCAACTTGGTAATTTTTCAAAGCTTAATATTGAATTTTAATTAAGGTGGTCATTTTTTGTTAAGTTAAATTGATACTAATTCATACATCATTATATTGGATGAGTTGATGAAATTTATAGCTGAATTTAGTTTTACGTTGTTTGGGTTTTTTATTCTGATGTTTGAAGTTAATTAAACAAGTTTTTGTTGTGGTTTTGGTTGTAACTAGTAAAGCTCTGGACTTTATGGTTGAAATTGTAGTTAAATTTTAGTAGACTGAATTTGTAGTCATATTTTAGTATAAACAGTGAAAATATACACGTGTTCATGTAAACATCATCATGTCCCAATGCCTCGCCGGCTTCCACCTAAGTGGGGTTGGATAGTATGTCATTGTTTTCGAATTGACGCAAGAGTGGAGTGCAAACACTATCTATTACTTCACAATAGATAAAAAGCGTAGGTAGTGTAATGAGCCATTTTGATTTGTTTTGTTTCATTATGTAAAAGAGCCAGAGAACCCTCCATAGGAAATGGAAATTAAAAAAAATGGAATAAATTAAAAAATGCTATAGTAGTTTAACTAAAAACATGTGACAAGGATAAACTAACACTCCTTTTCCGGTACTTGATTAATACAGGGATACAAATTTAATTGATTTGATGGAGATAGATTTAGGAAAACTTCCATTTGACATTGATTTTCATCCTTCCAATCAGCTTGTTGCCTCTGGCCTCATCACTGGTGACCTCGTAATATAAGAAATTATGTTCCCTATTGTTCTTGGAATCGCAAAGATAGGTTCATGACTGATAGCTTGTTTAACTCATAACTTCCACCTTTATTTCAGATACCGTTATGCTGCCGATACTACACCAGAAAGGTGCAATCTGTTCGGGTCGCATGCATTATAATTGAGTAATTCACTTAAATTTTTAATGAATATGTTGAATTGTAGGGTACTAGAAGTAAAAGCGCATAGTGAATCATGTAGAACACTCCGGTTCATCAATGATGGCAAAGGTAGTTATATCGAATGCTTCATTGATTTTTTTCCTGGTATATTTGCAGTGTGAAATTCATTATTTTGGCGGCTCTATGAAATTTGTAAGTGTGTGATGAATTTGTAAACTTTTTTATGGATGTACTGATGAAATTGATTTGAATGTCATTTAGCTATTGTGACGGGGTCGCCAGACTGTACCATTGTTGCCACTGATGTGGAGACCGGGGCTAATGTGGTTCGTCTAGAGAATGCACACGGGTGTGTAAATGTTTAAATAGTTATTATTTTGATAATGATTATCTTCTGATGCTTGATCAAATGGGGTGTAGGGGGAGGGGGTCAAATGTTGCTTTATATTGTTAAAACTCATGGAATATGGTGTTGGGATTGCAGAGCAGCTGTTAATCGAATTGTCAACTTAACGGAATCAACTATAGCATCAGCCGATGATGAAGGCTGCATTAAGGTAAATCATTTAATATAAGACTAGAATCAGACATCTTTTTTAGCACCCATGGTGGTTGTATTTATGAAGTTCTTGAGTTGATGAAGCTGATCAAAATATTGTTTGAGCTGTTCGTGATTCTTCCTTTTAGTTAAGTAATGCTCTTTTCATCTAACTGTTTATTGGATGCTTATGTCTATCACATTATATCTTTTGATTAAGAACGAATAAGGTTTTCATAGAATGTTGGCTTTATTTTTTTTAATGTCCTGGAAAGGGGAGATGTAGTAAGATCCATTTCTGTTGTATTGCAGCTGTGGGATACTCGTCAACGTTCTTCTTCAGGTTCCTTTAGTGTCCACGAAGAATACATTTCAGATATGACTTTTGCAGCAGACTCCATGAAACTTGTAGCCACGAGGTAGGCTATCTTTACACTTTTCTTTTTCCCTTCTACCTCACTATTATTTATTCGATCTTTGCTGTTTTAGGAGCAGTCTGTAAATTTCTCTGCTCCTTGCTTTGTTTAAGTGAAACTAGTATTTAGAAATGATGTAACACATTCCTTATGGTCCTTTTTTGGTATAGACAGCAAAGAAATAATATAATTGTTTGTGTACCTAAAAATTGTTTTACATTGAAAACTCACAAATTCATGCCGGAGGTGTGGGTAGGTACCATAATTTCTCCATATTGTTTTAGCAGTAATAAATGACCACTTGGGGTTTATTTGTCTAGGAACATGGTATGTTGGTTCCAAGTCATCGTATTTTGCATTCCCTACATAGCAACCTATCTCATTGTTCTTACAATCTTACCATGTTTTTTTTACCAATCTAGAAACATTGTATATTGGCTACAATAACTTTTTATTTTTGGCTTTGCTAAATCATGTGTTAAGCTTACTAACTTACAAGCTCTTAGAAAGAACTCAAGTTTTGCTGTGAGCCCATGAGAGGCTAGTGGTGTTTGCTGCAATTTGTATGTTTTGCTTCATATTAAGACTACATTTTGTTCATGTGTTAAAAATATGACTGTTCCATTCACTTAGATGTGTTATGTTTTTTGGACAATGTTGAACATTTTTGTTAGTTATTTTAAGAAATATCTACATGTTATGCGTATCAGTATGAATATATATTTTCTTTTTTTAATTTCAGTGGTGATGGAACTCTTTCAGTTTGCAACATTCGTAGCAATAAAGCGAGCGTGGTATTTGCTTCTGTATTCACTAGGTTCCTCCAACTAATTTTAATTGCCGTCAATTTTTTTCAAATCAATTACTACCAATTATTAATTGTCTTTATTCTAAAAAATATAAAATTTATATAATCAATTCGTCTTTTAAAATACTTCCATAATATTAATTTTTAATAATATAATTAAAGAAAGAATTAAAAGATAAAAAATTTATCTCAATAGCGAGAAAATGTTCCGACGGAGAGAATACATATTTTATAGAGGATATGAAATTTCATGCTTCACAAGTCAATCTAATGTTTATATCTCAATGCAGGTATCAAATCGCTCAGAGTTTTCTGAAGATGAGCTACTATCTGTAGTAATAATGAAGGTAGGGGCAACAGGATTTCAAGAAAAAATACCCACATTTGTTCAAAAAAGTTAAACTAACCTTATTATAGTTAAAACCATGGAGACAAACTTGTCTTCGGAACAGTTAATCACAATTATATTATTATCAAGAAAATGAAATTTTAATAGATAACATAAAATATAAGTAATTATCTCTTTTTGGTTGAGCCAGCCATCAATATTATATACTCCCTCCAATTCAAAATAATTGACTTTCTCACATATCGAGATAAATCTTTAATCTTCAATTACTCTTTAATTATATTATTAAAAAATTAATATTATGAAAGTATTTTAAAAGACGAATCCAATTATATAAATTTTATATTTTTTAGAATAATGAATAATCACAGTCGTTTAATTTCAAAAGCCAACGTCAATTGCTAGAGTCAGCGAAAGATTCTTCCTTCCATAAAGATTGTCTAGTTTTGATTTCTTTAAAAATTTAAGAGAACATATTTAATGCTAGTTATTTCATAAAATACATATAAACAAACATTGGTCAAATAGGACAAATTAAGGGAAATGAAAAAAAAAGGTAAAAGGATCATGAGAAGGGGAGTATTATTTTGTAAGCAAGGAAACACAAAATAACAGAACTCTTAATAATGAACAGTTCAAATATCATAATGACTACTTCCAAGTTCCAATATATGCTTTTACTCCTGCTCAAATTATATTCCATACCAAATACGTTCTCTATTGATTCTTTATTTCATCAAGTATATTCTGCTTTACAATTCGTTCCTTCTCGACTTGTATCATGGAATAAGTACTCGTGTCTATCACTTTTGACAGAATGGTCGTAAAGTCATATGTGGGACACAGGCTGGAACACTTCTATTGTATTCATGGGGATTCTTCAAGGATTGCAGGTAAGGGGGCGGGGGTGTGGATCTGGATATTAATATGCATCAATTTTCATGTCGGGTATCCTAATTACTTAACATCTGGATCCATGTCCTTCGGAATCAAAGATTTTATATTCTATACTTTTAGATATAATGGAATACAATTTTTAGATATATTATCTTAAGTAGTAGATAGTGTTGACATTTTACTCTTTGGGTTAAATTGGAAACATCCTCTCTGATATCGAGGGAGTGCGAACCCTCCTTACTCGCTTTTGTGCCATTTATGACGTGAAAGACGCTGACGTTGGCGAATACAACCACTATGAATGATGCAATTGTTCTGTAGATAACCACTGTTATTGGCATGTCTAATAATGTGATTCTTATATTTACCTGATATTAGTACTGAAATAACTGTCCTTGGTTTACCAGCGATCGCTTCGTTGATCTATCTCCAAACGCCGTGGATGCCTTATTAAAGGTGGTCTTTCAATTGTGATACAGTTTGGACTTACAAATGTCCCAAAGCTAATTTCCTGAAATATTCTTTTTGAACTCTTTTATTTTTGTTTTCAGTACGATGAAGACAGAGTAATAACTGGATGTGAGAATGGTCTTATCAAGTATGATACAAGTCCAAAGAACTTTTTGTAGTCTGATTGGACTTCCTACCTCCTATTGTGCACACTTGTGTATCGCTATTAATTTTGTATTCTATATTCTTTCCTATTTAGCCTTGTAGGAATTCTACCTAACAGAATTATTCAACCCATTGCTGAACATTCCGAATATCCTGTAGAACGCCTTGGTATAATTTCGCCTCTTCATCAAGCAAAATCTAAACGCTGTTTTCTTGCACGCATGGAGAGTTCTCCATTTTGGTAGTTTCTAATATAATCTAATTTTCACATAATGTTGGCAGCCTTTTCCCATGATAAGAAGTTTCTTGGCAGTATATCTCATGATCAGACACTAAAGGTTTTGTATTTTTGTATTATATTTATTTCAATATGTTTAAACAAGTTTAGAACTGACTTGAAAGTTGAAACCATGTTTGTTCTTTTGTAGCTATGGGACCTGGATGATTTGCTTCAAGCTTCAGGAAATTCTTCGAATGGTCACCTGGCTGAGGCAGATAGCGATAGTGAGATGGATGTTGATGATGGCCAACCAAAATCTTCTAAAGGGTAAAAAATTAATACATTCGTTAGCTTGTGACAAGAAACATTATCCTCTTTAACTTGATGCAGAAATTGATAATTACTTTACATGATCACAAATTATTGTATAAACTGAGATGACTACCGGAGAAAATTAAATAGAGACTGCATTTGTTAGTAGTTGCTTGAAGCTGTTCCTGATTTGACCTTATGTTAATATTTGCATCAAAATTGTCGCTATTCACCAACTCTTCATGCCTTAAGAATTATGATCGTTCATTCGTACCTCATGGCTATTTTACCTTCTAAAGGGACGAAGACCAAAAATGTTGCGAAAAGCAGCTCTAGTAGTTTCTTCGCTGATATGTAGTCGAATAGCGCTGCAAATTGGAAGAGAACCAAAACTTATGGAGGCTTGAAAGTTTCTGGCTTTAGTGTCTGTCTATGCAATCTCAATTTTGACTTAAAATAGCATTATTATTGGCTTATTGTAGTCTCAGTTTGAAACTGAAAATCTATTGTAATTTCCATTTCAGAATTGGATTTCGAATTCAGATTCATTCCAAGAAACCAACACTCGTAGAGGATTCAACGTCTAAAGTATTTGTTTCTTTTTATGCATTGTGCATGAGATGCTAATTTTTGAGTTACATCGCAATTGTAAATGATTATGCAATACGTCACAATTCGGCTTCATTACATGATCATCTTCAAATAAAAACCTAATAATAATATATCAAACTAGTCAACGACAATAATCTACTTTTTAACAACCTAGTTCATCATTAATTCATAGATTAATCGAAAAAACTTTAAAAAAAACAGTTAATAACAAACCTAACCACTATGCAAAATCCACTAGTGCTATTGATTTTTTGAGGGTTCTGGAGCATGCATGGAGGATTAATGCGAGGATGTGTCTTGAGTGATCGGGGGTAGAGTTTTTAACTAGCAGAAACTTGACGAGGTTCATTTCATGAGAATCAAATGCAAATGCTGGTGAGCAGTAGAGAGTAATAGTTATTAACAGTTTTTATCAGTGAGTTATCTTCGAGGCTCTGCTAATTACTTCTTGTTACTAGATATCATAACTTTAAACTCCTCGAAGCTAACAGACCCATCACAGGAGGGGGACTAAAAGCACACTCCAAATAGTGTTAATGAAAGCTTAAAATAGGCTATTTTATCGTACGTCAAACTTCCTCCCGAATACTATGCTTACGAATAGGAGGACAAACAGTGTTTGGAGTGTGATTATAGCAGCCATGCCCATCACTGGTAGCATTATCGACGGTCCTGATCATCGATCTGATCATACATATCAAAAGCCTCCTTAAGCTCATTAATCCCTCCATCAGAAGATGCTTCTTTTGGCTTTATGAAATTGGAAAATTCCTCGACACTTATTCACCCATCTTTGTCGGAATCCACCCTTAAAACCCGACCCGTGTCATAACCTTTGATACTCCAAGCTCCATCTCTTAATTTAAAAATCATTTTCTCAAAATAAAAATACTTTTTTTGGTTCCCTTTTTACCAAATTGAGTATGAAAATATGAAAGGAAAACTATATTTATATGATATGTTTGAATTTTTCTTAAACTTTGTATAAAAATAATCGAGTTTATATTTTTATGTTTTATGTACAAATTAACAGGTAATCCATTACTCACTCGATATTCGATCAAAAAACCTGACTCGATACCCATTCGAGATACGTGTCGTATTTTAGTAAAAAGAAAAAGAATTGTTCGATACCCAAAATAAATGAATAATTAATTGAGTAGATAAAATGACTACCTAGTTGGGTTACCGGTACGGCGGTACCTCCTCGAATACGATTCGATATTTCACACTAGAAGAGTGACACAACAACCATATCCATATATTAAGATAGCAGAACTAATTAATGATAAAAGAAATTTATATCAAATCGAAAATATCAATTCACGATTGGAATGGCTGAGCTATTATACACACCCAAATAGTGTTGGGTTTGGATGTGAAATGACTATTTTGCCCCCCTCTATTTGCAAGTGTAGTAGTTAGGAAGTTTCATTAAGGGCAAAATTGTCATTTCACTAAAAAGTTACTATTCTGGTGTGTGTATAGTGTTGTTCATGATTATGTAATTAATTAGTAATAACGTCATAATTCATCAACAGTACATAATCATCCTCAAATAAAAATCTAACAAATAAACTAATCAACGACAATAATCTACTTTTTAACAACCTAGTTCCTTGATCATTAATTAGTAGATTAAAAACAGAAACTACAAAAGATAACAAACCTAACCACCATTAAATTCCGCTAATTAAAACACCAATGAGTCCGAATCCTAAACACACATTAGGAAAGCGTGTCACATAAAGTATAACAGAGCATGATACAAAGTGAACCCAATTTATTTCCTTAGCTAATTATTTGTTGTTGTTAGACATCATAACCTTAAACTCATCAAAGCTAACACATCCATCACCATCAGCATCAACAGTCTTGATCATCTTCTCACAATCCTGGACCGTACAACTCTGTCCAATTTGATTAAGTATCTGATGAAGCTCATTAGCCGAAATCAAGCCATTATGATTCTGATCATACATATCAAAAGCCTCCTTCAACTCATTAATCCCCCCATCAGATGATTCCTTTGGCTTAATGAAACTGGAGAATTCTTTGAGATTAATGTAGCCATCTTTATCGATATCGATTTCTTGCATCATGAGGGAGATGTCTTCAGGGG
Source organism: Lithospermum erythrorhizon (assembly GCA_019722365.1). Taxonomy (NCBI): domain Eukaryota; kingdom Viridiplantae; phylum Streptophyta; class Magnoliopsida; order Boraginales; family Boraginaceae; genus Lithospermum; species Lithospermum erythrorhizon. The sequence goes on from JADFUC010002174.1 coordinate 146,390, forward strand.
AGGAGGTGGAGCCGAGGGCCTTTAGGACATCTTTTAATTCGTCCGCTGAGATTCTGCCGTCGCCGTTTCGGTCGAAACGTTGGAACACTTTTTCCACCTCGGAGGTGTCTTGGAGGAACATGGTTGGCTTTGAATTGGACATCTTTTTGGGATTTTGGTGAAGGATAGTGAAGGGAGGAGAGGGATGAGGAGTCTGTGTAAAATATATAGAGGTAAAAAATGGGTGGATGGGGTGGAGGTGGAAGTAAATAATCATATCCATTAATAAAAACATTGTTCAATTTAATTTTCATTGTTCAAAGTATAAATAAAATGAGTGGTTATAATTAATGTGTATGATCTAGAATATTCGAATTAAAATTATAGTGACGATAGTAAGTTAAATTGAAAATATTAGCTTTTTGATATATTTTTTATTAAATATTATGAATTATAATATTTTTTTATTAAATATTATGAATTATAATGTTAATGATATATTTTTTATTAAATATTTTTCAAATGTATAATTTTAATAATTTTAGTTGAAAGTTTTAAAACTAATAAATTTATATATGTCATATGATAATTGAAAAATCACAATCTTATTGAAATACATTGAAAAATATACATCTCTAATATCGAGTAAGAGAGTCTTGAGTCTTGACCATCTCTTTTGCTCATGGCCAACCTCTAATTCAGTAACACTACTTAAGACTTTATCTAGTTGTTTCACAGTTGACATTGAATTTTTTTTCACTAGTAGCGTGCTTGGTGAATTTTTTCGGCTAGTGACGTGCTTAAAGAGAAGGCAGCGAGTTGTAACCGTGTCAAAATTCTACTTCCACGTGTTTTCTTTTGAAATTCATTATTTTATGTTTCTCACTTTTTATATATATCTTTTTCGAGGAGCCTGAGTTGATTTTTAAATATAAATTAATATTTGTTATCATGAGTATTGTTTGATATTTTTGGATCCACAAAAAGCTTACATATTTCACATAGGATTATTCCCAACCTTCCGATGTTGCCTCTGCTTGCCGGTTTATGTGTTTTTAAATTATTATTATGAATTTTTTTTATTAGCTTACTTTGTTTGGAGTGTATTTCAACCATATAGGCTAGCGTACAGGATCCTTAAGCTCTGCATTCGGTCTTTCACATGTATCGCTCAAGCACATGTGTTAGCATTTAATTAGTTATTTAAAATTAGAAGTTAGATATATTTTTAAAAACTATATATGTATTCCATTTTTATTGGTGTGTCGCCAATTGAAACACCCATTGAGACAGAGGATCCGCACTTGTTTGTATTATGCATAAGCTATTGTTATATCTAACTAGTTGGGCGCCCGTCTCCGCTTTTAATAATTAGCCCACGTGGCTGGGACCAATGATTGTGCAAGTGTCCAAAAATATTTACCAAACTTTATAATGAGTGATAACGTAGAGTATACCTTTTGACATACCAAATATTTTTTAAATCCAAAATTATTTGCGAGCCTCATCTAGGGAAAAATTCATGAGAGTTGTTATCAAACTAGGATGAAATAATAAATCAAATGTAAAGGGAATAAATTTAAGAAAACAAATTGCTAAAGGAGGGGACAATAAAATAAGTGATTAAGATTTGTTGACTTATAAAATATATAGTGATTTTTTTAAAGAAATTAAAGTCTAAATGGGCCAGTGAAATATATAGTGATTTCTTAAAAATTAAAATCTAAATGGGCCAGTAGCATTAATAATAAAAGGCGTGTATGATTGAAATTAACAATAATTGGTATGCTTGGCATCAAATTGCCAAAAAAAGGACATGGTTTATGTAATCTTTCCGTGTCGCGATTCCTGGCTAATTGAATATGTTCTTCGTTTTTCTCACTTAACTTTATTAAATACTCCGATTATCTAACCACCGTAACTTCACTAATTCAAGCACAAATAATGGCAATAATAGCTCCGATTAATGATTATTGCAAGTGTCCAAAAATATGTACTAAACTTTATAATAGTCAGCCAAAACATATATTACTTAATTAGTAAGACGGAGGGAGTATAGAGGTGTCAGGTGTATGGCTATGACATAATGTCATGTAATAAGACTTAAGAGGTGTGAGTATCATTAAAGGTGTATGCCATATAATAAAAGGTGTCATTATTTAATTGCTTGAAAGAATGGCGTATAATAAGAAGGAATGTCGTTATTTAATTGGATATTACCAATAAGGGGCAGAAGCTACTTAAAATCTCGTTGTAAGAGAGGTGTATGGCTATTAGAGGTGTATGACATGTTGTAACTCGTGTCAAACATTGAAAAATAAAATAAGAAATGTGAATAAAATAATGCCTTTTATATATAAAGGTTAGAGGGGCAAAATGGTAATTTCAACCCCAAATGGATGACTGACCAAATTTTAGAGGGGCAAAACGGTAATTTCAACCCCAAATGAATGACTAACCAAAGGAAACATTCACTTTTTATATATAGAGGTTAATGAAATGAATTATATCAGTAGTAGTATTAAAATCGCATGGCTGCTGCACATGTGAATGGTCATGGGATGGACGCGTGGGTTTTTTAATAATTTTTACCCAATTACTCAGTACAAGTATAAAGCGATGAATTAATCTTGATTATTTAATAAAATTTACAAGATAATATTTTTTGGCGTCTCAAACTTTGTGAATATGGTCTTCAAATTAATAGTGCTGCTTTTGGTTCATTTTTCATTATTTACTACCTTGGTCATATCTGAATTTTTACCCAGTAGTAGTAGAAAGCTCGATAGAAATTAATATAGGGACATTGAATTAAAATTGCATGTCATTATATTTTACCAAGTTAGTTAAATCGCTGAGTCGAGGATAGGGTCTAAATTAATAATTAAATTGCTCTTTTCGTTTTTTCTTATGATTGTGAAACATGTGAATGAGTCATGGGATTTGATTCTTGGCGTGAACAATTTTTCCCTTTTTTAACGATTTTTTTACAATTATCATGCAGTACAGAAATTCGATAGAATTATCTCGATTATTTAATAATAAACTCTACGAATATATTTTTTTGAATTACATCGACTCGAAGGATAGAGATTGCTAAATTAATAATTCGAGCTTTTTTCGTTCATTTCATTATTTTTACCCGGCTTATTGTCATATCTTTGTTGTGCTTTTTCGTTCATTTTCACGTGAATATTTTTTCCTTTTTTTAATGATTTTTTGCATTGCTCGGCCCAAGTAGAAACTTCGATTATTTAATAGAATCTACATGATAATATTTTTGCCCAGTGACATTGAGTTAAAATTGCATGCCATTATATTTTACAAGTTAGTTAAATGGCTTATTGAATAGAGCATTCGACCAATTATTAAATAAATAGAATATCGTCTCATGTGCATCATTTAGCGGGCACTTTCGTTACTAGTATATCTCCTTCGTACTTTATCAGAACCATTTACTTTGCATAAAAAGTTAAGAAAATTCAACCACATCTACATAGTAAGTTTTCATAAAATTTTTCTTACTTAATTTGGTAAAAGGAGGAACATGAGAATTTCTATTTGAAAAAAATGAGTTCTTGGAATTAAGGATGAAGGAAGTATATATAAATAATAAATTTCATCTGAGACACCGAACTATGGAATATATTTCAAATAGAAACCTAAACATTTCAACCTTTCAAATATGCATCCAGTATGATTTTTGGCAAGCTAAACTACCTTAAAATCTTTTTTTTTACCACATGAACTCCACTATACTTGATAATCCTTAAGGACAAAACATACATTATATATATTACTATTATAGTGAAGTTCGAATGCCAAAAATATATTTTACGAGGAAATTTGGAAATGCCAAAAATTATACTTTCAGTATTTCGTTAAAAGTTAAAATGTTTAAGATGTATATTTAAAATATTTTCCATAGTTTGAATGAGTAGGAGGTTTAAAAAAAAAAAAATAGTTTGCGTACTGTTTGAAATATACATCTAAGCTTATTTTAACCTTTTTCAACCTTTAGATAGTTTAATTTTTGGTAGTGTACTAGATTAATAATGTAGATAGCACCAGCGTGTGACCAACTTGGCGATGTGATTATAGGCCTAATCTAATCACCCGAGCCTAAGCGGTGAGACAATGATATGCATGATAAGTGCGGAAAATAAATAACAACGATTTATACGGAGTTCCCCTGAAATGTGAAAATGCGTCGCATTCTTCTTGCGAGAAACACTATAAATCCAAGCAGGAAGGTGTGTTACAATTGCCTATATCAAGCTAGAGCAGCTCCCGATTGAGTAATACTTTTATAATAGTATTCTCGATTACAAAAGCCTGTGATATTATTGATGATGATTAATGATATTCTCTCAGTTGTTTTGGATGTTTATTTTGTGATATCAAACCTATAAAGAAAAACACATCTATTTATGGGAAAACTTGGCTCAACTTCAGTCAAATAAGGTAATAAAGAGTCAAAACACTTTTCAGGGGTGCAATGGCGTCACGGCGTTAAGCCGAGAGACACAGTGAGGCGAAGTCGATATCAGCGACTCTCGAAGGGCTCTCGACGGGTTAAAGCGAGCGCCCTCTTGCGGTGCGCCGAGGACCCGTGAGACCTCGGGGGTCACCGATGCCTCAATGCGGCGATTTTCTAGGCCCAAAAAATGCTCTTCATTGAAGACATTTTCAAATCACCGTCTTTAAATACCGTTCTCTGGCGGCCACCGCCAGTTATTATTACGAAGATTAGCGAAGTTGACGCAACTTGATTTCTCACTTATTCACCGCTGGATTAACATATCGGTTGGAACACCGTTCTCACGAATCTGCGAGCTTGAGAACTCCATTCTGTCTGAGAATAGTATAAAATGGTATTCAGTCTATATGCTTGGTTACAGCATAAATACGGGATTTTTCGCAGATAATAGCACTCGACTATCATGATCTGATACATTACTACCATGCTTTCGAATTCGGCTCTTTGGAAAAGTTTGCAACCGTATAAATTACTCTTTCGCGGCTTGACCATAGCGACATATTGACACTTGCTTGGCAGTCTTTACTATAGATTGCAACCGATCTCCGACTAATCGCGATGCCTCCAAATGTGAACACACACATATCCACCAATTAGTTTTACACTATCAACATCACCACCGTTGTCGGCGTCATATCCTACTCCCGACCCATGCTCAGTTTTTAAAACCACAAGCCTTTTGACAGCTGCAATTCGGTATCTTAAAATACCAACTTCCTGACTTCCCGATGTTCTCTTCTGGGTTAGACATGTATCTACTAACAACTCCCACTGCGTAGCGATGCTTAGTCCTAGTCGCATTGCATACATAAAGACTACCTCACTGCGGAAGCATAGGCACTTATCCATATGCGCTAATTCATCCTCGATGCCGGGCGTTAATCTGAATGGTGAAAGTGGCGGCGAAATTTATCGAGAACTTACCGGTTTTGCATCAGCATGTTGAACCGCTTGATCACCTTTTTTGGGTATTCTTCTGTGTTAATCTCGGAGAATCGATCTACGATTATTCTCGTCCCAATTTAGCTGCGTCATCCGTCTTTCATTGCAAATTCCAATGTGCTCTTTTCAACATATTTATTTTGTACCGATCGGCTCAATTTATCGACATATCATCCATAAAGGTAGAATTACATAGTCTTTTTTCAAACCTCCTCCTTAGCAACAACGATCAAATTGATGCGTCTCGCGAGCTTGACTTAACTTCATAAAATTATCAAAGGTTATGTTCATTTTGCCTTGGGCTTGTTTGAAGCCATACAAGCTCTTAGAAGTTTAGGACCAAATGCTCTTTTCCCTTTAGCCTCAAAGCCTTTGAGGTTGCTTCATGAATATTTCCTTATCCGGATCACCATAAAAAAGTTTTACATCCATACATTGAAGGTCGCGATTATCCGCACTCTGCGGCCGAAGCAGTTACGATTGTCATTTAAAACGACCGCTTTGGGTGAGAATATTCGATGTAGTCAATGCCTTCAGCCACATTGAAACCCTTTGACAACCAATCGAGCCTTGTAGCGTTTACTACCATCTGTTTCTTCCTTGATTCGATAGACCATCATTCTCTGATATTCTTTTAAATTTTATTCGGCCCAGTTTAACTTGACTCGTATGTATTTGTCGTATTGACCATCTCCTCTTTCATTGCTAACTCCCACTTAATTGCATCAACACATTGTCTTTGCTTCATCATAGCGGCGGGCTCGCCTTTGTCAATTAACAATAAAAAGTTAGTAGATGGAGAATCGCTTTGGAGTTGAGTACGCCTCTTCCCGATCTTACGGGACACAGTGTTTTGTCCTGCTTGTATAGTGTCCAGTGTTTTCCATATCCTCAGCTTCCTCTTCTTCATCAGTGCCAGCCCCTGCATCAGTAGGTGGCATGTCGTGAATCTTCAGGTTTATTTTCTGGAGTAGGGGCATGATCTAGATTATGCCATTTGGAAGAACCGAGTTTGTTTTCCTCGGGTGCATTTGTGACCTTTTCTCGCTTCTTTCTCCGACACCTTACGTCTATCTTTATATAACACCTCTTCATTAAAGATCACATCTTTACTACGTATGATCTTCCGGTTCTTTAAGTCATAGAACCGATATCCCATCTCAGCATCGCCATAACCAATAAAATAACAAATACTAGATTTTGCATCAAGCTTACTTCTAGCATTTGCATCTACATGAACATACGCTACACAACCAAATACTCTCAGGAAAGATAAGTTTACCTTCTTGAACTCCAAAATTCTTGAGAATTTTAAACTCTAGAAGGCTGAGGTCCTCTGTGTGAAAGGCTGGAGTATTGATTGCGTCAGCCGAATATGCGAGTAATCGAATGTAACCTCATACTCGAAACACGCTCATTTAGCGTTACTGTTCATTCTCTCGGCTACTCCGTTTTGTTAGGAGTGTTCCGGAATAGTCTTACGCATTAGATTCATTCTCGGCCAGGTATTGATTTGGAAATCACTATCTATATATTCACCCCCGTTACTTGATCTCAAACACTTCCAACTTTCGACCCGATCTGATTCTTAACCATGAAACTTTCCGATTCTTGAAAGATTCCATAAACTTGATTTGTGTTTCATGAAATAAACCCAAACCTTCCTAATTATGGCATAAATCCAATGAAAGGATTTACATAATATAGTGAACCTCCTTGAGGCTTAACCGGTGCGGGTCCCCGTACATACATTGTGAACTAACTCTAACATATCGAGACTTAGGCTTGATCAGTTTATAGCCCGACACTTCTTTGCTTTCGGCACACAACTCTACAGATATGATGATCAACGGACTTCCATCGGTATTAAATCATTCGAGAACCAGCGGTTTCATACGCTTTCTCGCTTTCGTGTATTGTCGATTGTGCCCATAACTTTGTCTTCCGGAACTTCCAGCGGTAAGATCATACTTTGAGAACCTCCGATTGGAGTACAAACGTGCCATCTTCGACCACAGGAAACTCTGATCATTGCTCCGTGCTCTTTCGGTTGCCGTCACGAGCGTTGTTCGATAGCCATCTCCGTCAAGCGACTAACGGAGATCGAAAGATTTTCCGCGAACTTTGCAATTACGTATCTCGCTTTTGTCAATTTCATGTAAGCCGGTTGTGACTTCAAGTTAACATCTCCCGTACAATCTTGGTGGTTCACCATCGGCCAAGATGAACCCGTCCCGTAATCTCCGGCTATATAATTCATCATTATATCCGGCTGGGAAGTAGTATGAAAAGATGCACGAGAATCGAAATCCAAGAATTAATAGAAACGATCAAGCGCTTAAGTAGTGCATCTGCGTAGTCACCGGCAACATTGGCGTCATTTATGTTGTTGTCCGACCTCGAAGCTACGCAATGCTTCTTTATGTGACCGCTTCTTGCCACGGCCACATGCTCCAGTGCGTCCTCGAGTCTCTCATTTTACCTCGCTTCCTCTCGATTTTGACCTCCGTTTTATCCTTTTCTTTCTTTGTCCGGTTCTACCTCTTACTATATTTAATCACGAGAACCGCATCTCCCATATCAGTCTTACGAACTTCTTCAAACAAGCAGGCGTTCTGCTACCTTAAGCTCGACTTATCTCATTACTGCGAGGTTACTAACCCATGCGACCATTGGTTCAACTATTTGTAAAGATGCCAATAATATCAATGCTTGTAACTGCGTCATCGAAGCTTGAGTAGGCTTAATTGAGGTTTATCAAACTATTAAGTCATTTAGGTTGCCTTGTTGTAGAGGTATTTTGACATCCTTAAGTAGAAACTGCTTTAGCCGTTAGTAAGTACACTTATTGTTGGGCATTAGGCACCATATAATTTTGTAGCGCTTGCATCGAGACCTTTTGTTGTAATCTCATGGCAACGGCCTTAGCAACCACGTTTTGGACAAACATGTGCGATCACACCTAAGACACAATAGGTCTAACTCTTTCATTCTTCTCGTCCATCTTTCGACTTTGTCGCTTTATTGGTTTGTTCGAACTTTTTACCGTATAGATAATCCTCATATTCATCTTTCAATGCGAGAAATCTATCACGTCAAACTTCTCACAACATGTAAATGACTCACTTCGTTCTTGACATTGAATCTCGGGATTTCAATCAAGAACCTAAGCTCGTGCAATTTGAGTATGATTATAGGCTTTAATCTAATCGCCCCGAACCTAAGGACAATGATACTTGTGAAGTAAATTGCGGAAAATAAATAACACCACGATTTATACGAGGTTCCCCTCGATATGAAAGATGCGTCTGTTCTTTGCTGAGGAAATCACTATAAATCAAACCGGAAGATTGTTACAATTACCCTATCAAAATTAGAAACGCTCGATTGAGTATCACTTTTTATAGCAGTATTCTCGATTACAAAGCCCTCATGATATTATTGATGATTATGATATTCTCTAGAAGTTGTTTTTGGATGTTTATTTTGTGATAATAAAACCTAAGAAAAACACATCTATTTATAGGAAAACTTCTAGCCCTAACTTGAGTCAAATAAGGTAATAAAGTCAAAACCGCCTCGGATTACGTCTTTGTCTGGCGTTAAAGCGAGACCCCCATCGAGGCAGTCTCGATAGGCCTCAACGACTCGAGGAGCTCCGAGCCAGTCCAAGCAGGCAGCCTGCTCAGTTGCGCCAGGGTTCCCGGGGCCTCGGGGTCACCGTGCCTACCGGCCTCGTTTTCACGACCCAATGCTCTTCATTGAAGACATTTTCAAATCACCCAAATCTTTAAATACCATTCTCTGGCCGGCCACCCCGCCCGGATTATTCATTACGAAGATTGGCGGGGTGAGCACAACCCGATTTCTCGCTATTCACCACTTTGATTAACTACTCGGTTGGGTTTCGTTCTCCACGGAATCTTACCGAGCTTGAGAACTCGTTCTCAATCTACGGGCAGAGTATAAATGTTATTTCGGTCTATATCTTGGTTACAGCGTAAGAATCACGGGATTACCGCGAGATAAATAGCACTCGACTATCCGCAGTACAATGCATTACTACCATGCTCGGAATTGATATTTCGAGAAAAGTTTGCAACATCATCGAACGCGGCAGCGGTGCTCGCTATGATTTGCAGCGATCTCGACTATTAGCGATGCCTCCAAATGTGAACACATATCCACTGGTGGTTTTCTACTATCCAACATCACCACCATTGTCGGCATCTACATATCTATCGACCCCATATCGGATTTTCGAAAACACAAAGCCTTTTCGGTATTTACCCGTTTAGGTATCTTAAGAAATACACTTATGACTTCGATGTTCTCTTCTGGGTTAGACATATATCTACTAACGCTCCCTTTGCGTAACATGTCGAGGTCTAGTGCTGCCATTGCATACATAAGACGCTTCTCTTTACTTGACATGGCGCACTTATCTATGTACCTTAATTCATCCTCGATGCCGGGTGATTGATCTCGAGATAATTGAAAGTAGTAGGCCACTGTTAATCTCAGGAGAATCGATCTACGATTATTAAATCCCGAATTTGCTGCATCGTAGTCTTCCATTGCAAATTCCAATAACTCTTTTTCAACATATTTATTTGTGCAATCGGCTCCTTTCTCGGCGTATCATCCACATAAGGGTAAGTGCATAGTCTTTTCAAACCTCTCATGTAACAACGTTAATTCGGTCTGCATCTCATGAACTTGACTTCTTAATAAAATTATCAAAGGTTATGTTCCAGCTGCTTGTGGAGGCTTTGTTTTGAAGCCATCTGAAGCTCTTAGAAGTTCTGCGGACCAAATGCTCTTTCCGCTTTAACCTCAAGCGCAGGGGTTCTTAATGAATATTTCCTTATCCGGATCACCGTACTTAAAAAAGTTTTTATCCGTACGATGTGAAGGTGCAGTTATCCACTTCACAAACCCGAAGCAGTTAGATTGTCATTGTAGCTTGATACGGGTGAGAATATTTCGGTGTAGTCGATGCCTTCCTTACTGCTTTGAAACCCTTTGACAATAATCCCAGAGCCTTGGCGTTTACTACCATCTGTTCTTCCTTGATTAAATGGGCCAAATACATTCTGATATTCTTTTACGGCTGTTGGCGGTTTAACCAACTCCGTGTAATATTTGTCATCAGCGAAACAAATCCTCCTCTTTCATTTGCTAACTCCACGTAGTGCATCAACACATTGTACTGCTTCATCATAGCAAACTTGGGCTAGCGCTGTCGAGTTAACAATAGAAATTAGTAGATGGAGAATACCTTTTGAGTTAGTCTTTCTCTTTCGATGTACGGGACACGAGGTGTTTACATCTAACATATGAATAGCCGGAAGTGTTTTGCCACTATGACCCCTCTTCTTCATCAGTGCCAACCTCCTCGATGGTGGCATGTCGGCAAAGGATCTTGAGTTATTTGCGGAGTAGGGGCATGATCTAAGTTATGCCATTTTGGAAGAACAGGTTGTTTTACTGCCGAGGATTCTGGTACTGTGACGCACCTCGCCTTTCTCAACGCATACAATACATCTATATAATACCTCTTCATTAAGAATCACATCTTTTACTACGTATGATCTTCCGGTTCTTTAAGTCATAGAACCGATATCCCATCTCAGCATCGCCATAACCAATAAAATAACAAATACTAGATTTTGCGTCGAGAACTGCCACAGCATTTAAATACACATGAACATATTCTGCTTGTTGAATACTCTCAGGAAAGATAAGTTTACTTCTTGACTCAGGAATTCTTGAGGAATTTTAAACTCTGAAGGCCAGATTCCATAAGTAATCAAAGAAAATTTGCGGTATTGATTAAATGTTGAGAATATACGAGGTAATCCAGAATGTAACCTCGTACTCGGCCTTTAGCTCATTTAGTGCAATTCATTCTCTCGGCCTATAGTTTTGTTGGGGGTGTTCCCGGAATAGTCTTACGCATTACGATTCCATTCTCGGCCTGATGTTGTTTAAATCACTTATCTATATATTCACCCCGGGTATCGATCTGAAACTCTTCACTTTCGGCCCGATCTACCGTTCTTAACCTACTAGCTTTCCGGTTAGCGAAGATTCCGTAAACTTGATTTGTGTTTAAATGAAATAAACGGAAAAAGGCGCTGGTAGCATCAAATAATAGAAGGTTACATAATATAGTGAACCTCATGAGAACCAACGGTGCGGTCCCATCATCTGTGTGAACTAAGCTACTATCGGACTTAGGCTTGATCCAGTTTTAAGCGACCTTCTTTTCTTTCCCGTATGCAACTACCCATGGAATATGATGATCCAGCAGACTTCAATTCAGGTATTAAATTATTTGAGACAAGCAATTTCATACCTTTCTCACTCATATGACCCAGTCGATTGTGCCATAACTTTGTCTTCTGAACTTCAGCCAGCGGCTTCTCATGCTGAGAACCTCCGATTGGAAGTACAGCGTACCCGTGCTTACGACCCAGGCTCTGATCCATTGCTCCACGTGCTACTTTCGGTTACCCGTCACGACGTTGTTCGATAGCCATCTCAATCCAGTGACTAACGAGAGATCAAGATTTTCACAAGCTTTGGTATGTCGCTTTGTCAATTTCCGTATGAAGCCTTGGTTTGTGAGGCTTGAGTTAACATCTCCCACGTACCGCAATCTTCGGTGGTTCTACCATCAGCTGAATGAACCGTCCCACATAATCTCAGGCTATATAATTCGTCATTATATCCCATTTGGGAAGTAGTATGAAAAGATGCACGAGAATCCAAAATCCAGAATTAATAGAAGCAATCAAGCCCGGCCAAAGAGTAGTGCGTCTGTAGTCGCCGACAACGTGGCGTCGGTATGTTGTTGTCCCAAAATATCGAAGCTTCTGCCGATAACTTCTTTATGTGACCGCTAACGCGGCCAAGCGCTCGAATGCGTCCTCGATCTCGACTTACTCCTTCATACCGATTTTGACTCCACGTTTATCGCTATTTCGCTTTGTCAGTTCTACCTCTTTCCCCATGTTATCCAGAACCGCCTCTCCCGCGCCTCCCGGTCTTGAGCAACTTTAAGCAAGCAGCGTTCTGCTACCTTAGCTCCAACTTATCATTACCTCTGAGTTACTAACTTGCCGGCCACAAGCCGGGAACCAGTATTTGGCAAAGATGCGATAATATAAATCTTTATGGCTAAATCGCCGAAATTCACGAAGCTTGATGAATAATTGGTTATCAAACTATTGAAAGTCATTAGGTGCCTTGTTAGCAGAAGTATTTTAAAATAGCAAGTGAAACAAGCTATGCATTAAATTAAATTACCTTATTGTTGGTGATGGCTTCTCATATAATTTTGTCAGCCTTTGCGTCGGGCGCTTTTGTTGTAGTCTCATGGCGGCAGTAGCAACCACGTTTTTGGACAAACATGATTACGTCGCTTTAAGACACAATAAGTCACAACTCTTTAATTTCTTCTCGTCAATCTTTTCGAACTGTCGCTAATGGTTTGTTCAGCTTTTACCGTATAGATAATCACTCACGTATTAAATCTTTCGATGCGAAATCATCGTCAAACTTCTCCCATGACATGTGTCATCGCTCCTTCGTTCTTGACATTGAATCTCGGATTTCAATCAAGAACCTAGCTCACGTGCGATTGATGTGATTATAGGCTGTCAATCTTAAACCTAAGCGAGACAATGATGCTGACAGTAGTGCGGAAAATAAATAACTTTGCGATTGCTCTGGGGTTCCCCTTTCGATGTGAAGGTCGTCTTTTTGTTCTTTCTTCTTTGAAATCCACTATAAATCAGAGCGGAAGATTGTTACAATTACATCGGCTAGAACCTTTCGATTGAGTAATGCTTTATAACTTAGTATTCTCGATTACAAAGCCTCACAATATTATTGATGATGATTCAATAATATTCTCTCTAGAAGTTGTTTAGGATGTTTATTTTGTGATATCAAACCTATAAGAAAGTTCATCTATTTATAGGAAAAACTTCTAACCTAACTTGAGTCAAAAAAGGTAATAAAAAGAGTCCCAAAACAAAAGCCTCAGTTACGTACGTCTGGCGTTCATCGAGACATCGAGACGGGGAATTATGATGAGCTATCGAACGACTCTCGAAGGGCTCGAGCAGTCCAAAGCGAGCGCCCTCTTACGGTGCATCGGGACCCCGGCCGAGACCTCGGGGTCTGGAGTACTTTTCTCGATACGGCGATTTTCACGGCCCAAAATGCTCTTCATTGAAAGACATTTCCAAAATCCCCGTCTTTAAATACCATTCTCACAGCCACCCTTGGATTATTCATTACGAAGGTGCTTGAGAAGTTGGCCTTGTGACCGATTTCTCTGTTGACTTTCGTTAACATATCGGTTGGGTTTCGTTCTCCACGGAATCTTCTCGAGCTTAGAACTCCATGCTCAATCTGAACCCGTATAAAATGGTATTTGATCCATATGCTTGGATTTCTAGCATGAAATACGGGATTTTCGCCGGATAAATAGCACTCACGACTATCATGATACAATGCGTTACTACGTACTCAAGATTATTTCTTCGAGGAAAAGTTTTTAACCGTATGTCTCTTTGTGAGCGGCCGCCATGACATATTCAGCTTACATGACTTGGCCGATTGCTCATAGATTTACCTTCGATCTCCGACTGTCGCGGTACCTCCAAATGTGAACACGCATGTCGCTGAGTAAGTTTTACACTATCAACGTCGCCCACCCGTTGTCGGCGTCTACATATCTATCGGCCATGTCAGTTTTCGAAAACACAAAGCGCTTTTCGGCGCTACCATTTAGGTGTCTTAAAATACCTTGCGGCTTCCCAATGTTCTCTTCCTGGGTTAGACATATATCTACTAACAACTCCATGCGTATGCGATACTCGAATCTAGTCTTGGCGCGTGCGTCACGTAAGGCCTCTTGCTGAAGCATAAGGCACCTTATCCATATGCACTAATTCATCCTCGATCTCGGAGTGATTGATCTGAGATAGTGAAAGTGGCGGCTATCAGGTACTTACGGTTTGCATCAGCATGTTGAACCGCTTGATACTTTTTTGAGGTATTGCTTCTGTGTTGTCTGGAGAATCCCGATCTGCGATTATTCTCATCCCGGAATTTGCTTTGCATCATCTAGGTCTTCATTCTGAAATTCCAATGATAACTCTTTTTCCAACATATTTATTTTGTACCGTCGGCTCATTATCGGCATGCTCGTCACATCAAAAGGTAGAATTACATAGTCTTTTTTAAACCTCTCGTATAACAACGTGTTCGGTCTCGCATCTCACAAACTTGACTTCTTCATACATTATCAAAGAGTTATATTCCCTTGCCTTGGAGCTTGTTTGAAACCCTCCTGAAACTCTTCGAAGTTCTGAGACCAAATGCTCTTTCCACTTTAACCTGGCTTGCGGGGATTTCAGCATGAATATTTCCTTATCCGGATCACCATGTAAAAGTTTTTATCCATCTGATGAAAGGTCGCAGTTATCCACACTACCAACCCAAAATTCGATTGTCAGCAGAGCGACGGGGTGAGAATATTTCGGTGTAATTGATGCGCTGCTTACGATGAAACCCTTTGACAACCAATCGAGCCTTGTAGCGTTTACTACCATCCTGTTCTTCCTTGATTCGATAGACCCATCTGTTCTGCAATATTCTTTTCTGGCTATTCGGCGGTTTAACCAACTCCGAATATGCATATTTGTAAAGCCCGATGACTCAGTCTCTTTCGTTGCTGCTCGGCAATTGCGTGACCACGTTTATCTTTGCTTCATCATGGCGGCGGGCTCGCCTTTGTCGGTTAACAATAAGAAATTAGTAGATGGAGAATACTTTGAGTTAGTGCGCTTTCACCCCAAATCTTACGGGGCGCACGGTGTTTTACTGTCCTCTTGTAATTAATCGGAAGTGGTAAAAAAACCATATCCTCGACTTCCCTCTTCTTCCGTGATACTGACACTCCTCAGTAGTGGCATGTCGACTGAGATCTTGAGTTATTTTTACGGGTAGAGGCATGATCTAGATTATGCCATTTGGAAGAACCGAGTCTGTTTTCCTCGGAATTGCAGCTGTGACTTTTTCTCCCACTTAACTTTCTCAGCGCCTTACATGCATCTTTATACCATGCCTCTTCATTAAAGATCCCGCATCTTTACTACGTATGATCTTCGGTTCGTTAAGTCATAGAACCGATATCACATCTCGCCATAACCAATAAAATAACAAATACTAGATTTTGCGTGAAAGCTTACTTCTGTTGCATCTACATGAACATATTTACACAACCGAATACTCTCGAGGAAAGATAAGTTTACCTTCTTGAACTCCAAAATTCTTGGGAATTTTAAACTCTAGAAGGCGAGGGTCCTCCCCGTGTCAAGAAAATTGCGGTATTGATTGCATTCGGCCCGAATATGCGAGGTAATCGAATGTAACCGTACTCGAGCTGCAGCTCATTTAGCGTTCTGTTCATTCTCTCAGCTACTCCGTTTTGTTGGGGTGTTCCCGGAATAGTCTTCTGCATTCGATTCCATTCTCGTACTTGATATTGTTTGATATTTTATATATTACTTCCCATTCTCGATCTCCAAACGCTTCACTTTCGGCTTGATCTGTTCTTAACCACTTAGCTTTCCAGTTCTTGAAGATTCCACTAAACTTCAGATTTGTGTTTCATGAAATAAACTGAAAGCCTTCCTAGTGGCATCATGGCTGAAGGTTACGTAATATAGTGAACCTCCCTTGAGACCAAGCAGAGTGCGAGGTCCATAAATACGTGAACTAAGCACCACAGCCTACTCGGACCAGAGCGGTCAGTTTTAACAAAGCCCAACATGCTTTTGCTTTCGGTACAACTCTAAGATATGATGATCAACGAGACTTCAAATCGGTATTAAATCATTCGAGACAACGGTTTAAGCCACTTTCTGTGCCATGCTGACCCAAAATCGGTGTACGCTGACTTTGTCTTCTCGGAACTTCCAGCGGCTATCATACTTTGAGAACCTCGATTGTTCGCATTACCCATCTTGACTTGAGCTCTGATCATTGCTCCACGTGCTCTCTTTCAGTTGCCGTCACGAGCGTTGTTCGATGGCCCCATCTCACGTCAGTGACTAACAGTCAAGATTTTCATGGCTTTGGTACATGTCTCGCTTTTTATCAATTTCCATGTAGAACCGTTTGTGACTTCAAGTTAACATCTCATACCCGCGATCTTCGGTGGTTCGCCATGGCAAGATGAGCGATCCCATAATCTCCATTTCATATAATTCATGGTTATATCATTTGGGAGTAGTATGAAAGATCACTTTGAGAATCCAAAATCCAAGTGTGAGCAATCAAGCTGACAAAGTAGTGCATCTGTAGTCCTCAACAACATTGGCGTCATTTATGTTGTTGTCCCGACCTCCAAACAACGATGCTTCTTTATGTGACTGCTTACTTGCATTGGCTAACAAATGCGATCACTCAGTCTGGAAGCTTACTCCTTCCTCTCGATTTTGACCTCAATTTATCCTTGCTATTTCCTTTGTCCCAGTTCCTACCTCTTTTATATTTGTCACGAGACGCCTCTCACTTTTCAGTCTTACGAACTTCTTCAGACAAACAGCGTTCACTTATGACTGCGCCCAAGCTCGAAATTTATCATTACAAAGGAATTCACTAGCATGACCCTCATGAAACCCCAACTATTTAGCAGATGCCAATAATATCAATAACTTGTAACTTCATCACAGCCGAAATTCACACGAAGCTTGTTAGATAATTGGTTTATCAAACTATTGAAGTCATTTAGGTGCCTTGTTATGGGAGTATTAATCACTTACCTCTTTAAAAGTGACTTACAAAATAAAATAAAATTTAGTGTTAGTAGACAACAAAATTATGAAAATGAAATTAATAACATTAAAAAAAGATGACTTTATGTGGTGGGTTTGGAAAAATGGTTGGAATGATGATAATGTGAGATATATATAAGGGAATGGTGCGGAATCTGTCTCCATCCCGTCTCCAACCCGTCTCCATTTGAAAGTTACTTTTTTAGTTTCCACCGATTTTGTAGGAGGCGGAAATACGAAGTTAACGAATCTCCGTCCACGTCTCGTTTTAATACACCGTCTCATTAAATTATGCTCATTGCGGAAAAAAGTGTTCGGGGCATTTTATTGCAATTCCGTCTCGTCTGTCTCATCCGGGCTACATAGGTGAGCTAGGGAAAAAAAATCTGGTTTGCAAACTGAAACTCCTGTCGCCGCCTTGATGTGAAGAAAGCGGTAATCCCCAACCAACCATGATTTTTTGAACACAATACCAAGAAGCATTAAATACAAAATACCATTCTGCTCATTTTTACATTTCAATATGAAGTTTAATACAAAGTTGCAAATTACTATATGACTTGTAACTAAAATGTTTGACTACTAATGTCATTAGATCGAGGAATTAAATGTACCGCCATCATCGTCATGAGCAGCGTTAGGATGATACGATTCGCCGTCGAGACCATCTCCATGATCGGATACCACATAGTTAATCATCTTATTAGCAGCCAAAAGCGCCCGGTTCAGCAGCGGCGTCGTTGATTGAGTCGATAGGAATAGGAGGAGGTTGTTGTTGCTTGGAAGATGCTTGATATCCCAAGCGGAGACATCCACATTTTGCATAGCAGGTCTATCGGCTCGACTTCTCGCGTTCGATCATTCCCCAATAGCACTTACTGTCTATGATCATTAGCATTGATACATACTTGGAGATAGTATCTTGTTGTGCAGGATGCTAGGATAAGCGGGCATCTTTAGAACCTCTTGCTTTTGTGTTTTGATTTGAACCAATTTCCATTCTTGGGACTGCACTTGCGTCCACTTGCTAATGTCAGGCAAAACATTTGAAGGGCCGGTAATGTAACTCGAGCATAATGACTCTAGTCTCACAAGGCGCCATAGTAGTCAACACAGTCATCATCTTGGTAGCATGAACCCTTAACACAAACACCGCTATTGTAGTGCTTTTATTACCATCGCCTGCACGATGATATCAAAATAGTACGGATTGGCGTACCGCTTTATACGCTTTTGATTTAGTGCGGGACCTAATGAAAGAGTTACCGGATGTCCGTGTGTGTCCATATTTATTTCATCATCTTTAAAACCATTAGGAGAAATTGTGCGTGCTTGTCTCGATTTCTACTGCTACAAATGCATCGCGTCGGGATTGACTGTCAACCCATCATTGATAGTTCCAAAAGCAAAGGTTTCGTTTAGTTAAGTATTATATCACGCAAGATTTGATTAATTGAAATGCTAAATATACCTTTGCGAAAGTTTCATATACTTGGCGTATTGCACAGGGGAATATACACATGGCGGTGTTGCTTGCTAGTTCTTCCGTCAATATACATGCTTCGCTCTAGCGTGCGCGTCTGAGTGAAAGCAATGGCGAAGCGAGTTGAATTAAATCCATTCAGTCTGCAGTGCATCGTGCCTCGCTTGAGTCGATTTAAGTTGGTTTCAATCCACTTCCTCGTACATTGAACAAAAGTTTTGAAACCTCTTTGACCAAATATGCCTCGCATATTGACCATGACTCGTGCCTTTTGCACTTACCAATTTCTTGATCCCCTAAATATACGCATAAGCGTTTGTAAGGTTAGTTAGATGAGTAAATATGAGATAGTATGAAAATACAATAAAGTTAAAAACTCGACTAGAAAGGGTACATCCATCTATCTTGCCGGGACCTCCGTATAAAGCTTTGTATGGCAAATGTATCGGTAGGTGTTCGATTTACATCAAAAATGAAAGGTGGGAGATCTTTTCCATTTTACAAATTATAAACAATAATACGCCCCAATTACTCCCACCCAGTTCCACATTTTGAGTTATTCTTGTGCATCCTTGAAAGAAATAACCACCACTCACAGCGATTGTTTGCCATATTGGATTGGGCAAGAGATGGCCAGTGCTAAATAACCGTTGGACAATAATACGCATCGCTGACTTTTAGTCATTTGAAATTACATTTCTTGCACATCTTGCGATGTTTGAAGCGTATCCATCGGGTAATTGTAGAGCGGGGCAGCCATTTCCTCGGAAATCTTTACATTTGCCACGGGGTTAGTATAAAGTCGCTTTTGGTTTATGTTTACTCCCGCGTATTTCCAGCGTATGCGGCTACGGTCTCGAACAATGAATCAAAATGTCAAGCCTCGACCGTTCATTATCTTTTCGTCTTCCGGGAACATCCATTCTGATTATGTGGGGGGGGGGGGGGGGGGGGGGGGGGGGGGGGGGGGGGGGGGGGGGGGGGGGGGGGGGGGGGGGGGGGGGGGGGGGGGGGGGGGGGGGGGGGGGGGGGGGGGGGGGGGGGGGGGGGGGGGGGGGGGGGGGGGGGGGGGGGGGGGGGGGGGGGGGGGGGGGGGGGGGGGGGGGGGGGGGGGGGGGGGGGGGGGGGGGGGGGGGGGGGGGGGGGGGGGGGGGGGGGGGGGGGGGGGGGGGGGGGGGGGGGGGGGGGGGGGGGGGGGGGGGGGGGGGGGGGGGGGGGGGGGGGGGGGGGGGGGGGGGGGGGGGGGGGGGGGGGGGGGGGGGGGGGGGGGGGGGGGGGGGGGGGGGGGGGGGGGGGGGGGGGGGGGGGGGGGGGGGGGGGGGGGGGGGGGGGGGGGGGGGGGGGGGGGGGGGGGGGGGGGGGGGGGGGGGGGGGGGGGGGGGGGGGGGGGGGGGGGGGGGGGGGGGGGGGGGGGGGGGGGGGGGGGGGGGGGGGGGGGGGGGGGGGGGGGGGGGGGGGGGGGGGGGGGGGGGGGGGGGGGGGGGGGGGGGGGGGGGGGGGGGGGGGGGGGGGGGGGGGGGGGGGGGGGGGGGGGGGGGGGGGGGGGGGGGGGGGGGGGGGGGGGGGGGGGGGGGGGGGGGGGGGGGGGGGGGGGGGGGGGGGGGGGGGGGGGGGGGGGGGGGGGGGGGGGGGGGGGGGGGGGGGGGGGGGGGGGGGGGGGGGGGGGGGGGGGGGGGGGGGGGGGGGGGGGGGGGGGGGGGGGGGGGGGGGGGGGGGGGGGGGGGGGGGGGGGGGGGGGGGGGGGGGGGGGGGGGGGGGGGGGGGGGGGGGGGGGGGGGGGGGGGGGGGGGGGGGGGGGGGGGGGGGGGGGGGGGGGGGGGGGGGGGGGGGGGGGGGGGGGGGGGGGGGGGGGGGGGGGGGGGGGGGGGGGGGGGGG
>JADFUC010000644.1:0-82666 GCA_019722365.1 Lithospermum erythrorhizon
ATATTGTACTTCGTTCAGTTGCGTATTGCTCGAACTTCATTGGCCACCCATCTGGGCGTCCTATCTTCCTGCCACCAACTAGACACTCGGCCAATCCATCTACACACCCATGGGGCGTAATTTTGCACTAGTTCTTGAAAAGTTGCTTATAGTGCTTGGTGACAACACCAAATGCGGATACTCGGTTCATTCGTCCGAACCTCTCGATCCTCTTTCCCTCGGTAGGATTAAGCACTCCGGAGTAGACGGCGAGATCAACTGAATCTTTTCTCATAGTCACTTATGCTTTTGCCCTTGGTGGATCAATACTCTATCTAGAGGCTGACATAGCTACTTTAAAGACAAAAGCTCCTGAAATAATTCCACGGGCGATCCTGACACGGTGTCCGTCCGCTGCATGATCAAACATCGGTGTACATTCTCCCCACCAATCGAGCTCCACCGTGTAATCGCTGAAGGCTGAAGATAGCATAGTGCCAACTCCCGATTAACTCTATGGGCTCAAATATTTGAGAATCCTGTGGCCCGGCAGCCCAGGCTGCATCAACGCCTCTGATGCTATCCACATTTTAGCGACTCACGGCACCTCTACCTCAAAGCACCTCTCGTGGCTCCCCTGTTGCGCCCACTTACAGCTGCGCCTCACAGCGATACTGGCCGAGCAGACCTCGTGGTGGCGTCCCCGACGGTCTACAAAAATAACAAAAGAAGGAAAATCAGACCCATAACCAAAGCCCCAACCTCGACAACTCCTAACAACTATCAACCTAGGCACATAACACACAAGACACCATAAAGACCACGGGCCTAGGCTCACGATACAAGAAAAATTGTAATGACCCGTCAATTAAAGCCTTGCAGGGTTAAGATCTTTAATAACTTGTACACACCGGCGTCACCAATCGATAGATACAATAACAAATAAACTGGCGACATTAACAAAAATAACACTCTCTATTCCATGCATTGGTGTTCTAATAACTACATCCACAAAATATGAGACAACTGATCGATCCACGGAATAATACAATTTGAGATACCTGAAATCAAAATACAATACATAAGTCACAAAGAGCCTTACAAATCGACACAAAAGGAAATAGGCAGTGAGGACTTCCTACGCCACCACCGCCTCACCTATAGAATATGACTCGGCCAAAGCAGATCCTCGGCCACCTGTGGCCCAGCTCGCAGAGACTACGCATGGCCGCCGCCCATGAGAATAGGGAGTGACTATTAAAATTTGAAATTGAATACAAATACCAGAGACTTGATTCCATCACATATATATTCATAGCATATATATATATATAACCTATGCACACTCACTTTCTTCAGGCCACAGACCAGCTGTCCGCATACTCACGTTTCTTATACGATGTTGCCTTTAACACACATGAGGTTATAACCACTTAAATAATGCATATTCATTTAGGAAAAGCAGGTCTATTTTTCAAGATCATCAAATGAGAATCCACTCCACACAGTACACATATGAGGAATCCGCCTCAAATAATACACATAGAGATCCACCTCAAATAATCGGATAGGGGCCTCGCCACGTCCCTCCCGACCCCGGCTTCACGCCCACCGATGTATATCGCTTTCAAACCTCCGAATCACGAGTACCCACACAATGCACACCACTTTGAACCTCCGGTCGAGAGTCACGGCGCTACACAAATAACACACTTAAAACAATCAAAACTCTGTCTACTTGTGACCACCCAGCCCCATGTATTACGCAGCCATACGATCTCATAACATGAATCATATTCTAACTATCCCATACTATAAATCATAATCACTAATATCTCATGATATGAATCATAATCTCAATTATCTATTAAGCCTTATAACTAAATGATCTGAAATTATCTAGTAATATCAATTAAAATCTCAATTGTTTCATAACATGAATGTGATACAATTTTCCACGTAATATCAATCATAATGCCACAATACACATATTAGAATAAGTAAGGAAACGGCACATACAAAATATATAACTATAATATGAAAGGTCCCATTAAATGAGATTTGTACCATAAGAGCCCAAAAGTAATGATAACTCTAAATTTCGTGCTAGATCAGGAGAAACAACTTTCCTATTCAAAAGAAATTATACATTTATAATACATTTCATAGAATAACCTCCTCTTAACATCTATAAGCGAGTGTTATACATCTACATGATTCAAATTTACAACTCTCTTGCTGATAATCCCCCAGAGATTGATATACACTTCTTTGTTCAGCATGTTTCAATACTTCTTCATTGAATCTCTCAATATTAAGTCGTCGCTTGTACTGACAATAACGCACCTTATTACATTCTAATCAATCCGACAATCCAATTGACAACTTAAAATTAATCCATTCGTACAACCTCCATTCAAGCATAAATGCTATAGACTTTCCCCAAACTTTCTCAACTAATCTCTACTGTCATATCGAACCAATAATTCTATACCCAAAACAACTATTTAAGTCCCTCTAACTATAAATATTATCATTTAAAGTTATTTAAGAAAAGTCAATAAAAGTCAACCTCGACTTATACCACCTTCTAGCAATAATCACTCAAAATGCGTAAATCCACAAACTGCTTAGATAATATTTTATCACATAATAAAGTCGAAGTCTAAAGTCAATATAAAGAGTCAAACTAATAAATAATAGTATTTATAGCCTCAAATAATGAGAGTTTGAAGATTAAACTCATACACCTCTGATGATTTCAAGATGGGAAACAAGATTTGAGGAGTTGGATTCCAATACTACTTGAAAATGGAAAAAAGAATCAAAGTTTGGGGATTTCGGCCCTTGAGAAGAAAAAGAGAAGATAAGAGTTGGTTTTTATGAATGGTGATAAAAGTTGATGCTTAGTGGTGATGAAATGAACATTTAAGTGATTTTAGGGTCTCGTTTGGTTCACAAATTAAACTTCTCTTCTCGGTTTTAATAACATAATTGAACCAGGAGATTAATTTTCTATTCAGAGATATATTATTATTCAACCCATAGTAATGGTATTGGGTGAAAATTTTAAACAACATTAAAACACTCAGCTTCGGGCAACTAAATCATATAAAAGAAAAACATTTCTTATACGGAGCAGGGTTTATTTCAACCTAGTAAAGGATCATATATAAATTAATTGACTGATCTAAAAGTGACGAGCCAGTTAATGAGCCGACTCGTTTGATTTAATTAAACCGTTAAAGTAAAATCAAACACTAACAAAGGTTGTTAATAGTAAGCTAACAAGTTACTACTTTCAGCTCTAACTAACTATAAATTAATTCTAATGACTAGTTAGTGGTGGGTTCATCATTATTTACATTATCAATGTAAAATTTCCAGTGAATGGGTGAATTTACAGTAATATAATTTTAAAGCAAATATAGTTTAATTTCATACATGAAATATAATTCAAACGTCACTATATGTGTTTTGACCTTTACAAAAGGCTCTGAATAATAATGAAATTCAACATAATAATAATATTCACTATTATTATAATGATTATGATAAGATCTAGCAATCGCTCGCTAACCCCTTAAATTATCATGAGACACACTAGTAATATATACAATTACTAAAGTGAACACTGCTTTAAGGTAATCACATTTAACCAATCAAGTAAGAAGTTGAATAGATACACAATTATGCATAATGGGCATAATAAAGGGCATGAATTTTCGGTGATTTTGAATTAATTCTATTGACTGATTAATTAAGTAGGGTTCATCAATTATATTTACATTATCAATGTAAAATTTCAATTGAGAATATTAGATTGAATTACAATCAACTCTCAATTTAACAAATATAGTTTAATTTCATACATGAAATACTTAATTTAAATCGCTATATGTGTTTGACCTTGGGCTCGGATAATAGTAAGTTGTATAATAATAATAATTAGGCTAATTACTATTATTATAACGATTAATAGTAAGATCTGGCAATCGCTCATAACCCTTAAATTATCATGAACCCTTTTATGTGTATATACAATTACTAAAGTGAACAACTTCCAGTGTCGCATTTAACGATCATTAAATGGGCAGATACCTGATTGTCGCGATGGGCATAATAAAAGGGCATGAATTTTCATTGATTTTGAACAATTATATATTATTTACTTCCCGATTAATAACATCCTCTATATTATTAAATAAATCCGAAATAAAGGTAAATGTAAGCGACCCGGTATCGGAATCTGATCCATGAAACTACCCGATTATTGATATAGCTCATAAAATATAATTTTCCTTAAATCGATTATTACCTGAGATCACATAATTTAGGAATGAATACCATTAGAAATCATAAAAACACCAAACTTGTAAGCCAAAAACTTCTAAATTCCCAACTTTTATCAGATTCTAATTGCCAACTTAACAACTCTAGGTGGAGCGATTACTACGGCGTGTAGCGACTAATAGAACGGCAAAACTTCAACCATTTCAATTCTCGTTTGGGCGTCATCCCCTACCTCAACCATAACACTTTTTAATCAAAATCACAATCGATCGATAATGATTCCCCAACTAATTAATCCATTATAATAATCAACGCTTTAATTCAAAATTCGAAATTCCTCTTTCAACTTGGATATTTAACTCAACGATATCCTCTGCCAAAACATCAACATATAAAACAACTATATTAAAGCCCGTAACACATGTTAATACAATTTAAGAAACTTAGAAAAAGTCAACTAACTTACGATCAATACACTTCAACCCCCAAAAATCAATTATAATCACTTCCTAAATCACATAATTCAAGCTTAGAGAGTTATTTCTATACCATTTTCAAACTTTCAAACTCAAAAATCCAAAAAGTCAACAAAATTATCTCAAAACTTAAGGAAAATCACAAAGCTAAAACTTTCTTACCTTAGTGTAGAAGAAGATGATGAAGTATAGAAAATCAACTTTTTATGTCTTGAGCCACAAAGAATTAGACTTGAGATGGTGGACTTGGATTTGATGTAGTCTTCGACTTGATTTGAATTTGAGTCTTGGTTTTAAGGGGCGCCCTCACACATAGGGGCTGAGCCTCATTTTATTACTGGACAGTTGTATGATCCCAAAATTTGGACTTGATTGTGTAGGCATTGTATGATCCTAAAATTTGGTTTGTGCCTCAATTTGAAATTGAGGCGGATATGAGTGCGGATCGATGTGATCTACAGGTAAAGGTAGAAGACTTGAGTCTTTGGACTTTGGTCTTGACTTGGATATGGTCAAGCGGAGGAGCCTTAGCCGTATGCAGTGTGGGTGACTTGATCTTGGTCTTTAGACTTAGGTCGTGGACTTAGACTTGATTTGGCTATGTGTCTAGCAAGAGGGCCTTAGCAGCTTGATCTCGTACAACTAGACTGAGTTCAGGTGCTTATCATTCAGTGACTTATCCGGGCCGGATACTAGTACTATCCAGGAGGATATGCTTGTATTGTCCGAGGATACCTTAGCGGCTTATGATATTTTCAGCCCATTAGACGGGGGCTATGCGGAAAAACATATGTTGTCTATGATTTATTACGAGGGGCATTTATAAAGCTTAATCACATAGTTTATTTGATTTATGAGATTTTAATGATCATATTTCTCATCGATTTTTAGGTGTGATCCACAGAAATTCTTGCGTTTGTCTGACAATTCAATCTAAGTACCTAATTAGGGCTTTATTTTTTATGAAGTTGAAGATTTTTTGTATTAACTTAAAACAAATTCTTTCAATTTAGGCTTTTGTTTTAGGCTTATAGGTTGAAGATTTGATGTTTTAGATCTTGAATAAGCAACAATCTTGAAAGGTTTTCTGAAGAAATACATACGAGTTGTTCTTATGCTAAATTCTCTGAGGAGCTTTTTGTAGTATTTTTTTGTGTGTTTCAGGATGAATTTTCGGTTATAATAATGGGGTATTTATAGGCTTTTGGGCTCTCTTCTAATTGTTTGATCCATAATCACATGAATTACGATCTTGAGCATTGCATTTTGAGGCAAGATCTGGAATGTCGGATATTTAATAAAGTAATAATATATTATAAAAAGTCGGCCGACTTTTTCTTGGGAAGCTCACCATGCGCCGCCTAGCTTTTATTCAAAGGGCCAACTTTTACCCTATTTTTTATCGGATCGCCATTTTTAGTCGTTTATCACAAAATCTCATTTTAATCCGATTTTTCTCCTATGGAAATATTATTTTGATCCTCGGGGAATTTAGGGGAACCCTAATATTTAATATTATAGTTAGGCTTTATTAATGATAAAATCAATTTCACCATTTTTAATTAATTCAGTGGTTAAAATATCGAGAACCCTTAATTTATACGTGTTCGATTTTTATTGAATTTTTAAGGTAAAAAATACAATACGTCACGTAACTTCGAACAATGGTATATTTTATTAATTAATTTATTTAATTCAAATAAATTGAATTGAATTAAATTAAATTAAATTTCGACTGTCTACGTCTACAATTAGTGTCCAGGATTTTCCCAGGAAATATTTGTACATATACATGAATGTTGATTGCAGTTTCTAGTTGGTACAGGATGGCAGGATGCCTCTAATTTGACAATTTGCAATTATTCAAAGTCAACGTTTTAGTATGAGGCCAAATGTACAATTTTTTATAGATCATTATATTAATATACATAAGAAAATTACAAATTATTTCGGAATACTGTTGACTATTCATACTATCAATAAATCTAGATAGATCTACCTCTCGGGGTATTCGGTGCGAGGGGCTTCGAGGGCGGCCGCTATGATAACGGCTTCATCGTTTTTAATAAATCTAGAACAAAAGTCTTTAGGCGTTACAAATCGGATCTAAAGGGAGGCAAAATATCATATAACTTCTTAAAATTAGATATAGAAGTTTGCTTCAAAAAAATAATGCTTTTGTCTTCCACCAACATCTTAGTATCCATACAAAAGGTCTAGAGATAATTTGTGAAATCAATAAATCAAAAATAAGATATATAGTGTGAGGGGAGGTGGTTGCTATGTTACATTAAAGATAAAGGCTGCTATCATATGTGTTTGAAATTAAGTGGTATTTGAGTGAATATGTGCTTCATTCATGGTAATATTGTCACAAAAAATGATTGTTTTGGTTTCCATAAAATATTGTATTTGAATCTGAGATTATGGTTTATGCTTTAAGGTTTGGTAAATTGTGTATGTGGAAGTTGATTGTTAAGAATCATGGGGGTTCATACTAAAATTAATTGGTTATAGATGGATGAAACTCAGAATCTTATAACCACCGTATGCTTTTGTCATATTCAAGTAATGGGATGGGACGGCCTCCTTCAATACCCTCCCACACGTGGAACCCGGTTTTCGGTGATCACGTGGACGAAATCGAAGGACTGGCTCTAATAGCATGTTAAAATATAAATATAGATTTTATTGATGAATAATTGTGATGTTGATTACAGTAAAGGTGCCTATATTTATAGGCAAATACTAACACTAAACCTAATATAATTGGACCAACAATCACGGCCTAATAATAATAAAACCTAAACCTAGTAGGAATTATAGCTTCCAGATCTTTCTTGAGAGTGTCTCGATCTAGCGATATGCTTGAGATCATTATTATCTATGATGATATGGTAAGGATACGATGAAATATCGAGAGACCTACGTATTTAATGATCCCTATCTGGATTGTCGCGAGTCAATATACTATCTACTATCCGGCGAGATAGAGGAGATTTTTTATTATGGCCTTGAGGTTGTTGCGGTTAAACAATCAATTGGCCAGCGATTATTATCTCACATTTTGATGTGTTGGGCATTTACGTTGTGCGTACTCCAACTTGAGGGAGAGACATTGAGATAGGTCGAGATATTGGCCAATAGAGGGAGCAGTCCGGGAAGCTATTATTCCTATTAGGTTTAGGTTTTATTATTATTGGATGATTGTTGGTCAATATATTAGGTAGTGATATTGCTTATAAATCAAGAGCACCTTTAATGTAATCAACATCACAATTATTCAAGTAAAATAAGAACCCCATATTTATAAACTTAACATTGATAGTCATACTTTTTTTTACATAATTGGATATAGCAATTAGTAGTAAAGGTAATTACTTCTATTATTATGGAGAAACTTGGTTTATATTTCATTTTATTAAGGAAGTTGCTTATGTGAACATGGTCGGCCGTCGGAGGTGAGAATCATTATAATTGAATACGAGTCACCATACCGATGGGCGACTCGATTTTAGAACACAACTACGTTCATTCAAAAAAATTGATTACAATTAAACTTTCCCAAAAGCAGTTTTTTTAAAGTTTACAATCCATCTTGTGATATCTAACAAGCCAACTTTGGATATATATATACACAACATATCCCAAAGGCGATGTGCGGCAAAGGCTACAGGAGAATAAATCACTATGTCGAGAATACAAAATCTTGACAAGGCTAAAGTTTGAAATAAAGTACAACCAATCCAAAAATAGTTGGCGACACATCAAATCGGTATGAGATCCTACGCCACGATGCTCACCTAGCCCTCGGAACAGCTCCAGCAGTCTCACAGCTCGCTAGCATTCATCCAACTTTAGCACAATGAAATGCCGCCCATGAAAAGGGGTATAAGCCCACGAAACTTAGTGAAACTAACACCGGGGTGAAACTTAAACCATGCGCCACGACACAACAAATTAACATAGGAGTCAAAAATACGGCGTATATATATGAATGGCGTCTTGGGACTACCTAGTAGAATGTATTTATACTTTCAAAAGAAAAATTCTCATACATCATGGCATAACACTTAGAATAGAGGTTTGATAATAGATCTGACTCCTTTGAATAAAATCACCAAACCACATGAAATTACAGTCCACGGAGACTGACAAAGGCACTTAGTCATCAATCCTCATCCACTAGATGCAAATGATTCTAATCCACGATGCACATAGAAGCTCAACTTTGTCAATCTCTGGCTGACTCTTGCTGCGAAGTATAAAGTTGATAACCAACGCTCTTATGCAGTATAAAAGGCGATAAACAACGCTCTTATATACCAGTATGATAACCAACGCTCTTATACCCCATTATAAAGCTCACTTCTTAGCCTCTTATCACAGAAGTATAAGGCGGAAGTAAACAACGCTCTTATACAGGAAGTACTTAAAGGCGATAAGCTCTTATTTGTTAAGAGCCACAACCGGCTGACCTTCCCAGCTACAAGTCGTATCCTGTCTTTCAGTCACCTCAAAGACACGTACCAACAAAGCCCATCTTTCCACAACAACCAACTACTCAGCGCTAACAATAGTAATGCAAACAGATAAAACGTCTCCCAATCACAGTTCAATCATAAACGCCGGCCAGGCCATAGAAGTACAGAAATACCGACAAGGCCAATCAATTACAAATGCCTACAAGGCCGCAGAACGGAAAATACGTAAGTCGAGAGCCAAGCTACTACTTACCTCGTGCAAGTCTTGATGCCACGTAATACGTTAATCGCCCAATAGCAATATCATAGCTCATATAATTTCAAGAATAACATATACGACATTCTCTCACACAATGCACACCTGGCGTTCGAATATACATTACAATATTCTCACATAATCATGGCTCGCGCAACATTCGGAAATAACATATCCACCCGTGAGTTAAAGTACTACGCCTTTCTTGCTATCCACAAAGTCCTCACGAAAGAGCAGCGATCGCAGGCATTGTTGCCGCTTCCCGCAGTGAGCCTAACAACACCGAAATACTCGGGGAACTAATACAAAAATTGCGTTTTTAGAATAAACATTACCAACTCAATCGGAGCGATTTCTAAGCAGTCTAGCATGGCCGGGTAACTATGCGAATTATAATCCCGTCGGACTATGAAAGCCAAATTGATGCCCCTTTAAAATTCCATCTTATTACTTTATCATTACAAAATCAACTTATAAGTCATTCTGATTAATATTGAGGTCCCTAATTAACAACCTTTACTCCAAAATGTCAATTACAACTCAACTTGGGAATTAACACTTTTTCAACCTAACTTCCTTTAATCAATTTTAAATGCAATTTAATATAAGCTACAATAGGGCCCCATTCTAACTTCTGGCATTTAAGGTCTCGAGGAAAATATCACTTGAAAAGTCAACTAAAAATCTAAAAAGTCAACCCAAAAATCAACCAAAACTCTATTTTCTTACCTCAAAATCGTAGGGAAAGATATTGGGAAGCCTTAACAATCAACTCGACGATGTTTATTAGCAACAAAGTGAAGAATCGGAAGAGAAAAATCTTGGGTTTTTTTGCTTTCGTAAAGGGGTCTCGGCCATGAAAAGAACAAAATGAAGAAGATATTTTTGTGATTTTGTGTTGATAAAGGATGAAAGATAACTTAACTCTTAAGTCATGAAAAATCACACGAGGAGTTAGGTACTTGAGAAATCCGCCTTGTCGAGTTATCGAGCGACTTAGCGATCTAACCAACTTTCGAGAATTATCCCGGCTAATACTACTAAATTGTAAATGCGTCACGGCTCAAATAATCACAAAATAATATTATCATCGAAATTATTTATACTATCACCGGGTCCCACCGCCGACCGAAAAATTTAAATTTTTTTTTCAACGTAGCGGGTTATTACAATCTACCCACCTAATAAAATTTCGGCGAAATTTCGGCCAACTTTCGACTTCTGGCGGTAACCACATAATGCGCATGCAGTGCAAAAACAAAAACGCCCTAGATACCTCGCTGCATAAAGAAAGTTGCAGTACTGACTCCTCGAACACGGCGATTACAACCCACCATACATCCCTCGAAACCCGTTATCCGGCGGGTTCCTGCCAAAATCTTTAATTCTTCCAAGCTGCACTAGAGCCGTTTCTATCTTATACATCCTACACTTCTCTAGATTTGGCGGTAAATACAACGGCTCCCGGGAAAAACACCAATACCTTCTCAAATAATTAGGACATCCCTAATCTAATCTCCTCTCTCTCCAAATCGACCGCATGCTCAAAAATCCAACATAACATCAATCAATTCCTTAGCTAGTGTTGGGGAAGTAATATCCGACGGTAGAACCTTCCTATCTCCCCTTTGACAAAGGTTACGATACACCCGACCCACAAAGTAACATCCTTTATGGTGACAATCAATCCTAATTGTGATGTTTTCCCAACCAATCCATACTCGGCATAAGATCAAAACCTATCGGCTCAAGCGAGTAGTACTACCAACGATGGGTGGATTCGCGTTCAAAGGGCCATCCCACATATATAAATGTCACAACCCTCGATTGACCTCCCAATGGAAACATAATAAAAGTGGAATTAAGCGGAGACTCTCTACATGCCGATAGAATGTCAACATAAACTCAGAAAATAATTGAGTGTGGCAGCACCAATATAAAAATATTCCCTTGGCATAATCACGTAGAAGAAATGCAGTACACAGCCGCTGACTCTGGAGAATTAAATTACTTTTCATCTTTGAGTCGCGGCATTAATGTCATGCACATCCGGCCCTTTGTTTGGTACCTACTACTTCATGAGGCCTCCAACTCCTCGGCCTGGTCTCCGGGTTTCAAACAAGTCCACCCCTGCGAATTCACGATAACGTACATGGTAGGCAGTGCAAAGTTCCATTTTCATCCTGGAAGCGGGAGCAATCCTAGCAGATTACTTGCTAGTGCTTGTGACTGTAACATAATATCACCCTCTCCCGGAAATCGCTTTGCATTTTTGGCTAGCCACATGGAAACAACGGATATCTCTACGAACCCAATCCCACTCACGAAACTCAGCCGGATCTGGGGTATGCGGAAAGGGCGTAAGAATAGCTTAGTGACTGGCAGGCGCTGCTTGAAGTAACTTTGTCTAGGGCCGACTTCTGGCTGAGTGTCCTCCTCTGAACTCTAGGCTGGTAGGACTATCGGTGCTTTGAAAGTCTCAGGTGGAAAGCTCCTCCCTCGATCCACTCGCCTCATTTCTGGTAAACTCGTTTCCATGCTTACAGTGCATTCACCGCAGCATGGAAACTAGTGATGAAAGTCATGGGTGAGATTTGGTGGCGTACCTCCCGATCAAACCATCCACGAACCTCGTGATCATCTTCTTTGCCTCTACGGATAGACATCGAGGAAGTAGTCGGCACATCTCATTGACTGTTTCGTGCTCACCAGCCGGACACCGTCCACGAGTCGGTGAAAGTAAAAGCTCCTTTTTCTCCCAGAAAGGCTGCCATGTAGGGTGCCAGGCATTATTCTCCCGGAAGAGCTCAACAAAGCTGCTCCCGAGACACATGAATCTCCCCTACCGCGATCGAGGGGGACGCGCTCTCCAAGTTCTCCCACCCGGTTGCGGGCACACCGTGAAGTCGATAGGTACTTGAAACTACTCTCGCCTCACCCACTTGATCCCTTAGGCTCAAAGTGGACTTCATATCCACGGATGAACTCAATGGCACGCTGCAGCGAACCTCACGAAACCGGAGGATCCTGTGAGAAACCGGTCAAACAACACTGCGGGTCGGCCTCACTGGCTGCTTTCGGCCACTGAGCATTCGCTGGCTCTCCCTACGAGGTCTACCTCAGCTTTTGCTCGAGGAAAGAATGCCTCGGACCTGGCAGATGCTGGCACTCATCACTTGGCTATACCCCTACAAACTCATACTTGGGCTACCTCTCCCAGCGCTCTCGCTGCACTTACCCGCGAACTCTAGAGTGGCGTCTGTGATCTACTTAACCAAAACAAAAAGATTCAGATTTTAACAAAAGACACCAATCACAGCAGCTCAAGGAAAACAAGTGGGCACACAACCACGAGATAGCTTAAATAATGCGAAACCTAGCTTTCGATACCAAAATTGTAACGACCAGTTACGGCCGCCACTGAGTGAGAATCATTATAATCGAACACGAGTCACCATGCCGATGGACGACTCGGTTTAGAACACAACTTCCGTTCATAAAAATTGATTACAATTAAACTTTCTCAAAGAGTTTTTTTAAATTTACAATCCGAAATACGGTGATAACCAACTTGACCGGATATATATATACTCTGACATATCGAAAAGGCGGTAATGCGGCAAGACTACAACGAGGAGACCATCACGTAATCAAAATATAAATCATACGACAAGGCTAAAGTTTGAAAATAAAGTACAGCAATCAAAAAGCAGTTGGCGACACATCAAAATAGGCGCAGGGATCTGCGCCGCCCCGATCTTTCACTGCCCACTGGAGCGACTCTCGGCAGTCTCACACAGCTCCGACTGGCCGTCATCAGCAACAATGAAATGCCGCCCAAAGCGAAGGGTGTAAGCCACGAGAAGCAGTGAAACTTAACTTACCCGGGGTGAAACTTAAACCATAGCCCTGACGCAGCAAATTAACATAGAGTCAAATCTGGCGTATATATATGGAGGGTATATAACCGGGACTACCTAGCGGGCCATATTTATACTTTCAAAGAAAATTCTCATACATCACATGGCATAACATATAATCAGAGGTCTCAATAAATAGTACAACTCACTAAATAAAAAATCACACACAACCAAAGCCGTATGAAATTACGGTCCTGTGAGACCCAGCAAAACTATACTACGAGTCATCAATCACTTAATCGACTAGATGCAAGTCAGTTCTAATCCACGATTCACATAAGCTCGGCCCGTCAATCTGGCGCTCTTATACGAAGTATAAAAGGCGATAACCAACGCTCTTATACCGAGAGTATAAGGCGATAAACAACGCTCTGCTTATACCGAGTATAAAGGCGATAAACAACTCTTATACCGAAGTATAAAGCTGATAACCAACGCTCTTATACTGAAGTATAAAGCTGATAAGCAACGCTCTTATAGAGCCACTTAACCCATAACCATCCCAATATAGGGTCAAATCCTGATACTCAAATCACCTCAGAAACCGCGTATAACTCACAACCGTCACCGCAACAACCAACTACTCGGCAGCACTGACAATAGTAATGCAAGCAGATAAAAATCTCCCAATCACGGTTCAATCATAAACTCCGGCGAGGCCATAGAAATCTGAGAAATGCCGACAGGCGATCAATCACAAATGCCTACAAGGCGCGAATGGAAAACACGTAAAGAGTCGAGAGCGAGCTACTACTTACCTCGTTACGAAGTCTTCGATGCCACATGTCTGATCATAACCAATAGCAATATCGCTTGGCTCATATAATTTCAAAAAGGAATAACATATACGACATTTCCTTGTGCACACCTGACGTTCGAATAACACATAAAATATTCTCGCATAATCCATAGCTCCATAACGTTCGAGAAATAACATATCCTTGCATTGAGTTAAGTGCTTTCGCTCTCTTTTAATTATCACAAAGTCCTCACGAAGAAACTAGCGATCACAGGCATTGCCCTTCCCAGCAGTCAAGGCCTAAACACCGAGAAAGTATACTCAAGAACTAATACCCAAAATTCGTTCTAGAATAAGCATTACCAACTCTAGTAGACGATTTCTAAGCGATCCTAACATGTGGGTAAACTATCGAATTATAATCCCATCGGACACAACTAGAGTGATCCTCCGCTAAAATTGATCTTATTACTTTATCATTACAAATCAACTTATAAATTAGATTTAGTTGTCAGTAGAGATTCACTGATGGCAAACGCCTATACTCGAAAATATCAATTACAACTTGACTTGGAATTAACACTTTTTCAACCCTAACTCCTTTAATCAATTTAAATCACCAATAGGCCCCATTCTAACTTCTACATTTAGGGTCTCGAGGAAAAATATCACTTGGAAAAGTCAACTAAAAACACAATCATTTCTTGAAACAACACTAAATCATGAATTCATCACTTATATACATCATAGAACCCATAACAAACTAAGATTCATCATAAAATTAAGTTATGGAAAAGGTCAATAAAAATTAAGCCAGCAAAAATCAACCAAGAGCTCTACTTTTATACCTCGAAAATGGGGTAAAAGGAAAAAGATGTTGGGAAGCCTTAACAATCAACTTTCGAGAAGATGTTTGTAGCAACAAAGTGAAGAATCGGAAGAAAAAATATTGGTTTTGCTCATAAGAGTCTAAATCCATGAAGCGAAATAGAAGAAGATATTTTTGTGATTTTGTGTTGATAAGGATGAAAGATAACAACTTCTTAAGTCGCGAAAAATTGCGGGAGTTCGTGCCCGAAATCACTTGTGAATCGAGTTATGGAAACGACTTGTTGTAGCTTCGAATTATCCCAGCTAATGCTACTAAATTACTCAATCTGTCTGACTCAAATAATCACAAAATAATATTATTATCGAAATTATTTATACTATCACGGGTCTAAATGTACGACGAAAATTTTAAATTTTTTTTTTTCAACGTGGCTGATTTATTACTGAGAGTTGGATCTCATAGCAATAATATGGGAAAGTTTTGTAAGTAGCCTGATGAAAGATTATGTCGTTGCAATAGATCCAAATGTTCCCTAAGTTACATACTAGCAAAGAATAAAGATAGTGTCTTGATTGTGATTGTGGGGGTTTCCATTTCATTTGTAAATAGTCACTAAGGATTTTTACTATGCTTTTATTTGAGGAATGGAACTAGAAAGAAGAAAAGTTAATCCACGAACAAAAGAGATGATCAATCATTTCTTGTTCAAGCTCACAAAAAACATATTTTGTATTGATAAGTTTTTTGTTTTGTGAGAGATGTTAATGTTAAGATTGATATGTTTATTATAGTCATGTATCTATGATTTGGTGTAAATAATCACTTAGTGTATGGACATGATCTTGGACAGATCCGTTGGATTGATTGTACCAAATCATATAGTAGTTATTTGTATCCTTATTTACAGATTCTTATATTGTGTAAATTTTATAAATACGAGTCTAAAGCCATGAGAGTTTCATGAGCCAATCAACTCTTTCATGGTATAGAGCAAAACGATTCTGGTAACCTAAAACCTCGCGCTGCTCACTACTGTACAGAACAAAACCTTTCTTTCATTTTCCCCGGAAAAAACGGCAGTGATTTACCTCGGCAAAGTCGCCGATTATACATGCTTTTCGGTCCATGAGACACTTGTAGAAAGGGCTACCGGGTCTTCTTCAACTTCAATGCGTCTCCCGGCGAAAACACATAAAAACTCAACCGAGGGTAGCGAAAGTCTCCGATGCCTAAGTTAGAGCAGCCGGGGAGACCGGTGCGTCAGCCTAAAGAAATAAAACACGACATTGATAATGAGCAATGGGTAGGCATGGATATCTTTATTCACGATGATGTTACTCTTAAACGGGAGTGGTGACAACCGATGGCCTATGAATATAGAATTTTCAGATGTTGAAATATCGAGAATCTACTTAGATGGTGATTTAAATATATGTCATCCAGAGCGGTATGTAAATATTATTAAGTTTGAGATGGTTTGTAGTGATGGGTGATGTAGGACCCAGCTTCCTTTTTGAGAGAAAGGAAGAGGAGGTGCCTACTTTGATAAAGTGGTGGAAATAATATTTAAAACAAATTTTTTAATATATAAATATATATTAAAGTCTTTAATTCTTTTATCCTTAATTGATCCACTAGTGGGTAGGAGTCTACTCTATATATATAGAAATAGACTAAATATGAAAGCTTGCAATTATTAGATGTGGGATGTGTACACTTATAATAGGCATCTAGATGAGAAAATTAGTTGTTTTCCATTATGAGATATTAGAGTTTGGCTAACATCATATCCATGGCTTTTTCCTCTTCCATTTCACAACCTTAGACACTTTGTATAGCTTGTTTCGGATGTAACACGACATTATCATACATTAATATCCACAACTATACAACAGTCAAATGAAATCATTGAATAATTACCTGCGGGGACATGTTGAACGTCCATAAACTCACCGTGTGTGATCACCAAATTGTTCATAACGCCCCCACACCTTAGAATCTCGACCACTTGAGGCTCCATCTCTTCAGCCTCGTCTCCCTTCCACCACTCGATATCAGCCCCACCCATACGGATATGCCTTCCCACTCAACGCTTCCCCTTTGTCACCACCAACATCAATGTTAAAAACTCCGTACATACACTAATTACCTAAATTGGAAAAAGGTTTTTACCGTTTCATAGCGATAATCATTACATAGTTTAACTGCCGTGGATGGTTCATTAACATGCCCCAATGTCAAATCCGAAAAAAGTGACGGGATTCTTGGTCGTTCACAGGCTCTAGCCCCTCTAAATATCCACAGTCAATGTTAAATCTGCAAACAATATAATCACATAGCTATGGAGTGTTCTTAGTGTTTAACTCATACAACTTCTCAAATCTGAGTTACTTTGTGACTCTAGCATCCACGGAACCACCATGGATGTATGGTACTGGGTGAGGTGGCGCTTCATATCCCACATGGCCAATTAACCTCGATCTTTTGCAATCTGTTGTTACGTATAATAGTAATCAAAAGGTGATAGTTGGTAATGGTAATCTTTTCTTTTATTTATTTCTGAGGAGGTTTATTCGTACTTGGCCGTGGCGTGCAAAGCACTACCGCCCGAGGAGTAAACCGTGAGGCCTAAACCCCGTATTAGTGCATTATAGTTGATCAAGTATTTCGCTTGTCACGACCGACCGTCCTTGACAGATGGTAGCAACTATTCAAGAGCCGACATGATCTTTCACGTGAGATTGTGTTACCATATTTGAAGAGGATCTCGGAGGATCCTAGAAGATATGATTTGATGGAGCTTATGGGCAAGACTTGTAAATCAAGGAGCGAGATACCGTAAAATAAATAGATTATATTGACCCGAAGGATTTATTAATTGCAAGAAAATGATTAATTTGTATTAATGTACAAGATGGGATTTTTTAGTTTATAGCAATATTTCTATTTATAAACTGATTGCATGTGCCTACACTATATTGTAAGCTTCATTTGCGGACTGAGAAGAGAAGTTCTGAGAAACAAAATTAATATTACGCATGTTGTATTGAAGCATAAGAGCTTTGTGTGAAAGGATTTAGTGTGTAAGAATTTGGAGATATGCAGTGTTACTATAAACTCCATTAGTTTTGTACAATATACTTGTGACACCTAGTTCTTGATTTTTATTCTAATAAAGTATTGTGGATTTTACACATACTAGGGATAGTAGTGTGTAGTGAAGGATATGGGTGTTACATAATTCGGGGGCACGAGGAAAACATACATTCGGATTGGAGTAGAATAGGCGAAGAGAATAGGGAGCATTAAGTAAGACCTATTTATGATCTTGTCGTATTGGAATCACTTGTTGTGCAAGCTGCCTCTAGATGTAGGTGATGTTTTGTGAGCGGATTACCAAGCGTAATGTTTTTACTTTTTGAGTTGTTTACTTTCTGATTGTTGTTGTGCTTTGATCATTGACGATTCAATTACATCACATTTTATTGAGGAGATTACACAATTTCACCCATTAGCACGCTCAACCGGCAGGTCAATCCTGTGTTAGTTTGATGAGTGAGATTCTGCATATTGAATCACGAATATGTTTCCTGAATTGAACTGCCTTTTGCTCAACTTCACTTCACAGCCCAAAGCTTTTACCAACTACTCCACCCTTAGAAATTAATGGTAATCTTCTTGATATAACTCATATTGGTTCTATCACTATTTCTCTTCCTAATAAATCAATTCACTTGAACAGAGTGCTAGTTGTTCCTACTCTATGCTAGAATCTCATCTCCATTCAAAAGTTATGCCTCGAT
This sequence comes from Lithospermum erythrorhizon, assembly GCA_019722365.1. Classification (NCBI taxonomy): domain Eukaryota; kingdom Viridiplantae; phylum Streptophyta; class Magnoliopsida; order Boraginales; family Boraginaceae; genus Lithospermum; species Lithospermum erythrorhizon. The sequence continues at coordinate 18,783 of JADFUC010000644.1, forward strand.
AATGATTGTATGGTTGAATTCTCATCTTCTAAATTTCTTGTAGAAGGATATCAGACCATGATGCCGCTTCTACAGTAAAGTAAATAAAAAACAGCTCTCTATCCAGTCACCTCCCCGCATAAAGCTTTTTACTCTGCATCGGCTTCCATTCCTTTAGCTATCTCTCCAGTTTCGGCTACTCTATGACATCAACGACTAGGACATCCTAGTTATAATATTTTACATAGGCTATCTAATAATAAAGTTATAGGTTTACTTCCTTTCATAGACCTACACTATGTAATGTTTGCGAGTTATATGTAATGTTTGTGAGTTAGGTAGACACCTTTTCAATTTCTAATACTATTAAGATTTTTCATTTTAATTCGTTCGATGTGTAATGTTTCTCTTATCTCCCTTTCTGGATATCGATATTATATTATATTTATTGATAAATGCCCAAGAAGTTGACTGGTATTTTTTTCACCATGAAACTCAAATGGAAATACTTTTATCTAAGTCGAGCGATTTAATTCTCAAGTTAAAAATGAATTTAATACCTCAATCAAACTTTTTCAATCCGATGAAGAGGTGAGTTTCACAAACTTGAACCATACTTCATCAAACATGGTATTAAATTTCGTTATTCTTGTCTTGCGCCCCCTCAACAAAATGGTAGTATTGAGTAGACATATTGCTAACAAAATGGTAGTATTGAGCAAAAGTAGACATATTGCTGACAAAGTTCGATGTCTCTTATTTCAAGCTCAATTACCATTTTTCATTTTCGGTCAAAGATCTCTAATACGCCACTCATCTCATAAACATTCTTCCCACTGCTCTATTAAACTAGAACTCCCCACATCAATCACTTTACAATCAAACCCCAAAGTTTGGATGCCTATGTTATCCAAATATGGTTCGTCCTACCACCACAAAATTTTCTCCTTGTTCCCTACCTTACATCTTTCTCAGCATATGCCCACTTCAGTCCAGGGTGTTTACATCAATAATCTGAGACAGTGGCGTATTCGAGGAGGTCTAAGATCGAATATCGGCCATGGCTGAAGCTGCGTCTCCCTAAAAATCCTTCAGGTTTTTGGGGTATAGGGCCGTGTCACCGTGGAGATGAGTCGGCTCTAAAAAGTTTCACCTATCTTAATTTTTGTCCGAGGTTGTTGCCCTGAGGCACAAAAAGTGACATCGTTGAGGAGAAGGTCTGAGATCGAATACCGGCACAAGCGGTGTGACTCCCTAAAAAATCGCCGGGGTTTCACAGAGTATGGAGCCGTATTGCGGTGGGACTCGTCGTTATAAAGTTTCTGTCTTAGTTTTGTCAGGGGTTGTTGACACTTGATGGCACAAATAATTGGCATGTTGAGGAGGTCAGGATCGAATCTAGAGCACAAGTGGAGCGTATGCTCCTTAAAAAATCGCCCGGGGTTTTAAGGGGTATGAGGCGTCTGTGATGATGGAGTCATTATAAAAAGTTTACCCTATCTTAGTTTTAGCACGGAGGATATAAGTACCAGTGGTTGAGAGAACTTTTGGAGTTGAGGTGTTGTGCTTTCGGTCTGTAATTGATGAGAGTTGAGCTTTTCTGAGGATGTGTCTTCGATCTTTGATGTTCTTGATGTGCTTGAGGATCTTTCAAAATCTGTTTGACGTTAAGCTCTACGTAATTCATAGTAATGTGTAGCAAGTTATAGCGAGAGCGCGATATTTGGAATCATCATTTTTTTAGCATATCCCCACTCCAGAAAGGCTTTCGGTGCTTAAATTCTGAAAACCAAAAGTTCATGTATGTCGTCATGTTAAATTTTCGTAGTCTGTCTTCCCCTATTCTACCTTTTACAAATATCTATATAACATTAACTCCACTATTTTTCCGACAAACATGGATTTCCCGTATCCTCGCCATGCATTTTAACTCCTCTTCGTAGCACTACTTCCACTGTAGAACACACTCCCTCAATTATTCTGCCAATTCTGCCCTTAAGTGCTACTTTAATTCCTTCCAGCTCTAGCACAAGTCTTCAAGGATGTGTTACAGTAGGAGCTGGACACAACCTCATCATCCATGGTACAACTACAACCTCATCATCCACATCTACTACATCTACTCGCCCCTCACCTCCTTCAGAAAATGTTCACCCAATAACAACACAAAGGAAAGTTGGCACTTTCAAACCTCGCCACATCGTATCTCTTGTTATTACTTCCTCTATTATCCCATCCTCGCTTGGAAATGTTCCTGCAAACTACACCGAGGCATTAAAACTTCCCCATTGGCGTAAAGCTATGAGTGAAGAATACAATGCCTTAATTAAAAATCAAGCATGGACTCTTATTCCTCCTGCCCCTTCCCAAAATCTTATAGGTTGCAAATGGATTTTCAAAACTAAAATGAAGTCTGTTGGCACAATTGAACGGTATAAAAGTGAGATTAGTAGGTCAAGGTTATAAAAAACTACCGGGAGTGGACTTTGATCAAAAGTTCTCCATGTAGTTAAACCCACCACCATTCGCTTAATTCTTAGTAAAGCCTTCACAGAAAACTGGTCTATTCATCAAATGGACATCAAGAACGCCTTCTTGAATGGCCAGTTACACGAAAAAGTCCACCCTCAAGCAGCCCCTGGTTTTGTTCATCCTGACTATCCCAATCATGTATGTTTACTTCAAAAATCCTTACATGGTCTCAAACAAGCTCCACGAGCCTGATTTCAAACATTCTCTTCATTTCTTAATTCTCAAGGCTTTTCTCACAGTAAGGCCGACACTAGTTTATTTATCTTTAGTGATAAAAGTCATCTAATTTATCTACTTGTATATGTAGATGACATTATCTTTACAGGTTCTTCTCCCCTTTTGCAAAAATTTACTCAACACTTGAACTCTACTTTCTCCCTCACTGATCTTGGTCCCTTATCTTATTTCTTAGGTATTCAAGTTAGTCGCACCTCCAATTCCCTTTTTCTTTCTCAACAAAAATATTCCAAAGATCTCTTAATTCGGTCGCCACACCCATTAGACCTAAGACCAATTCTCATATTTTAGATACTTCTCCTTTATCTGATCCTCATGAATACAGAAAACTAGTAGGTGCTTTTCAATATTTGTGCATAACCCGTCCAGACATTGCCTATTCAGTTAATTTGGCTTCTCAATTTATGCATTCCCCAACTTCTGCCAATCTTGCTTCTGCTAAACGTATTCTCAGGTACCTATCATTGACTAAATCTCATGGGATTGTTTTATGTGCCTCAGCTAATGTGAACCTTCGTGTGTACACTGATTCTGATTCTGATTGGACATATTGTCCCATGTCGAGGCGGTCCACCTCGGTTATTGTATTTTCTTTGGTGCTAATCTTATTAATTGGTCATCTAAGAAACATGCTACAGTTGCACGATCGAGTACATAAGCAGAATACCGATTTTTGGCCTCGACAATTGCTAATCTTATTAATTGGCAATATCTTTTTGACTCATGCCATCACAAATTATGCCTTTTACACATAAGTTATGCTTTTTATGGCATTCAAAGTTTTCAGATATTATGTGGAAGAAAAGGAAAGTTGGTAGGCTTGATCGTCACACACTTATGTGTAAAAATATATTATGCTAAATAGTTTTAATGGTTGGGATAATTTGTTTATTGTTACATTATCATTGTAGTTCATCGAGTGTACCATCTACATATTTGTTGGTGATAAGTGATATAATATGAAAAGTAAAAAGGAAGACTAGAAGGTACATATTCCAAGAGGTATCATTAATTGTAAGATTTTTAATTAAATTTATGGTGTTGGATTGTGAAAATTGGTTATATAGTGTTAATTGATGGAGTGAAGTTCTTGTGGGAGTTGGTAGCCAATTGTCTTTTCAAATGTTTATTCTAGATCCTGTGTGAGGAATCCAAAGCAAGGAGGGTTTAATTTGTGAAAAATTTGTGGAGGCATTTCCATACCCTATATCTATGGTGTGTAGATGTTGTATTGGTAATGAAAGTAATTCGATTTGAGAATAATACTTGTAGATGTATTAGGTTTCCAACTAGATTAGTGCTAGTAGTTAAAACTTATTGATTTTAATCCCTGTGCTATCTGATTGTGAAGGAAATTGTAAGAATTATCAATTAATCCAATGAATTTTAAATTGTTGGAATGAGTCAAAAAGATATTGCCAATTTTTTTTTTTCAAGTTTATGGATGATATTTATATTTGTATATGGGCATAGGGTAGATGCGTATAAAGACAGATTTAATGAGTGTAATTCTTCCTTTTTGGTTAAGAAATTTTCTATCCAAGAATTGAATTTTGGAGTTGATTCGGCCAATATATTCTTCGAATAATTCATGTTTATGTGTAGCTATATCTTAAAGGATACCTAAGTATTTACCAACGATTTCGATTCAAAGAAGGGTAGAAAAGGAGTGTTTGTTGTATTTTGATAGGTTAATGACATGGACAATCATCTATGTTTACAAGATGTTACTAAATGATCACCTATTTTAATGGATTATACCATATTTTTTCATAACTTTCAGAATTAGTAATGGTTAAGTTAATTTTAAAAGTAAAATTAAAATGTTCTAACTTTCAAGTAATAGTAATTTAACTAAAATCAAAAGATATGGGATCGATCGGGGGTCATTTTGAAACATAGGTGATCGACTGGTGACATTGTACAAACATAAGTTATCACCCATAATACCCTTAATAACACATGTTCCTCACGTGCAAGACTTGACGGTGTGTTGACAAAGCGGGTGATCAACTAGGATATTTTAATTTGGGAAGTGGTAGGGCTAAAGATAATTTGTGATTTGTCCAAATTTATCTTTTGTCCTTAATCAAGCAATAAGTTTCAATTACTTCTTTAAAAGATGGTAATGATTTTTCTAATTTAGTTTTAGAAAGAAATAACTGTCATCACAAAAAATGGAGATGTCTTAATTTAGAACTATTTCGAGATATAAAAATTCCTTTAACATTTTAGTTGTTGTTGATATTGTAGAAGTGTGGTTAAGATGACTGCCATACAAAGAGAGAAAAGAATAGGCCGAGAAACGGACTACAATGACGCTATTAAGGTATCAGTTTGACAAGCTTTTCTAAATAACCTCAGCCATAATAGCTTGGCATTCACTCTACGGCACGGCGGCTTTATTATCTAGGACCAAAGATTAAAACAAGAAGGCGGTTTTCGGATGTCTCACTTGCAAAGATCAAGCCAAGAGATACGCATGTAGATTCGGGTGATATATGAAGACTTCAAAGATATTCTCAAGATCAGACTGTTGTGATAAGGCAAGCCATTAAGTCAAGAACGAGACTCTTGTGTTTATGGAAAGGTTGTTGATCTCAAATCAAAGACCTTACCATATCAAAGGCTAATTAAAAACCCTGTGAGAGCCTACACTATATAAAGTAGGCTTTATATCAAGAATCAAGTGGCACCCTCACATATTATTTTCTACTAAAAGATCAAACATCTCTTTGTTGAAAACATCAGAGTACTTAGTGTAGGCGTATTTGTGTTAGAAGAAATCTCTTAGTCATCTAACTAATTTACTGTCATAACAATTATCAGAGTCAGAGAATCAAGATCATTGTAAGCCTAAAATTGGGAGTAATGTCGACAAGCAAGAGAAGACATGGGATCCTAGTTTTAGAAACTATATCGGGAGCAGAAGTTGTGGCTTAAGTAGAATGTGGAGCATCTCATATAAGACCCTTCAGACTTCCTTCATATCATAGTGGAAGTTCTTCCAAAATGCCCCCAAACCTAGGGGCGCTTATATTGGCACCGAATCAAGGCCATTTCCTCTCGTGTTATGTACTTTAATGCCTTTTTGGTTTTTTAGTTAAGTAATTTGTTGTGTGAGGCCGCGTTAGCGACTAAAGGGTTGACACTTCAATCGCTTTCTTTTTGAGTAAACTCACTTTTTCAATTGGTATCGTAGCCGGGCACTGAGCATAATAGAGAGCGGTGATCAGAAGAACTCTCGAAGTATTGGCAAACAGTGGCGGATCACCACGACCTCCACTATTGGATGGAAAGAATGATCCATATTGGAAGGCTGTAATGACCGCTTCTCTTAAAATCGTTGATACTAAAACCAGAAGGTCAGTTTACGGGATGGAATTGCTGGGCGAGAGGAAGAGTCGCGAAAAGAGAAAAAGACCGGACTCTGTGCGTAAGATGAATTGGCTTTGGGAAACAGCAAGGCACTAAACTCCATTTTCAATGTTGTGGACCCAAGTGTGTTCAAGTTGATTAGAAAATTCATTGTTGCAAAGTATTAACGTGGAAATACCGCAGACGCGACGTAAGTGAACCACGCGTAAGGGATGTCATGTTCCAAATAATTGACCACAAAATGGGAGACAACTACGATGGAAGAAGATGAAACAATTACTTCCTACAGTACAAGAATTAATGACATGGCAAATGAAGCTTTTGCACTTGGAGAGCCTATGACAATGAAAGCAACTATGAAGGTGGCTGTATCTCACTAAGGTTTGAAAGTAAAATTACGGCTAATAAGAGACAGGATTTGAATGATATGAAGCTGTATGATCTAATTGAAATGTCATCATCTCGAGGATGAAATTTGATTCCACCGGTATGGCCAAGGCGAGATGAAGAGAACCTCAAAGAAACCATGAGTCTACTCGCCAAAATTTTTAATAAAACCATGAAGAGATTCAACAAGAAGCCTTACCGCTATGCATAGCTCAAATGGGGAATGACAAAAGGTTCGGCCAGCTTGGAATAAGAACAACAAAAGCCATTGAGGAAACAACCGATCAAGCAAAGATAATCAAAACCAAATAGTAACTGGGGGAAAGTGTATACATCGGGCAGAGCGAGGATTTGATCAATATTCAAAGAATTACCAAACTATATTAAGAAGCACAAACCAGGAGTTACTATATCACTCACTCGAAGGAAGATTTGACGGAAGAAGAAGTGACAATGAACTAACACTTTTGTGACTTTCACTGCACAAATTCATGAAGAATTGATTGTCCCTCCAACTCCGGTGGTTCACCACACCGACAAGACAAATGGATGACGAGGAAAGAATCACTAAAAGAAGAACCGATGGCAAATTATCAAATGCTCTTTCAGAAATGATCAAAGCTGACACAAACCTACACCAATGTGGAAGAAGAGAGGAAGAGCTTGACTAGACAAATATGGGATCAAGCAAGATTGGTTAAGATCGTAAGGCTGAGATTGATTTCTGTGAGGAAAGATACAATCTTTGACAAAAGGTATTAAGGCGATGAACTCTAGCATTGAGATACTTGATGAAATTCTGGAGAAATGAAAAAAGGGCACATGCACATCTAATCCATGATTGGTCAGACTACAAGGAGGCAAAGAGAAGAGCCCTCATAATACAAAGCATCGGGTTCCATCGCTAATAACAGAGAATAGTTTCCAAATGTCACTGGAAAAGCTATGTCCAATCATCAGAAAAGTCAAAATACTGAAAGAAAGCACATCTGGAAATGTTATCACTGTGGAAGAAAAGGTCATATTGCTCCGTATTGTTACAAGGTTTATGGTAAGGTCGAAGGCATCACCTACCCAAGCATTTAACGGGCGCAGAAAGAACCCATTCCGAGTAAGTAACGCGGGTGTCTACTTCTCTCTAAAGGTGACAAATACGGGAAGGATGGTATTTTCATAGTGGACGCCAAGGCATATGACAGAAAACAAGTCCTATCCGACCAAGATAGAAAAACTCATGGAGATTCTTGCTATATATTTGGGGAGAGGTAAAAAGGAAAAATCACTGAAAAGCGTCAGTTTTAGTGTCGCTGATTGCCGAAATGGAGAACGTGTTGTTAGTTGATGATCGACGTCAATCTCATAAGTATCACCAATTCGCGCGATTAAGTGATCAAGGTGGCATTCACCAAGGAGACATGCGGATGCCCGGTGACAACTCAGAATAGAGTACAATGAAAGCGTATGTATCTCTTTGACAATCAAGTATCTTGGACACCTCATCATAAGGTCGTGTCTGCAATCGCAGAGTGACGTGAAAATGTAGCACCGAAGGCGGGCACTAATTGGCGTAAATATTCAAAGAACTAATCTCTAAAGAAGCAGGAGAGGTCTTCCAAACTTGACATAAAGGAAAGATTCCGCGCGAATGTCAAGTAAAGCAAACCAAGTGTCCCACCAACTGCTACAACAAACGGTCACACTTCAGAGTTTTGGAACTTCCCCATGAATCTCGATAGAGCCACGCAGTCGAGAGTATCGTGTGAGCATATCTACTGTGATGACTTCTCCAGATATACAAGTATGAATACCACCTACTTTAAATATGGAGCAAGCCTAATATTCAATATTTCTATATTTTTGCAGTGCTTGCTATACTCTTTGTTGATGTGAGAACAAAAGACAAAAAAGTTTGACGTCAAAGGAGATGGAGGTATTTTTTCTTGCTACTATAGAACAAGAAGTTCTCGGTATGTGAAACATGCTTCCTATCCAAACCGAGCCGCGGACGGGCGTCGCCTACAAGATGAAAATTGGATCAATGCAATGCAAGAAGAGTTGATACGCTGGCAGGAAACGAAGTATGGGAACAAGCAAGGCCTAATGATCATAATGTCATAGGTACAAAATGATCTTCAAAAATAAATCACGAGACAGAATGTAATCGAATAAAGCTCATCGTTGCTCAAGGGTATACTCAAGTTGAAGGCATTGACTTTGTGCTATATGATTTGCATTTCTATTGCCGACCGAAGCTATTAGATTATTACTTGCTCTAGCCTGTTTCTTGAAATTCAAATTGTATCAAATGGATTTCAAGCCCGCATTTCTAAATGGAATAGTGCAAGCATAGCATGCTGAATGTACCCCTAAGGGATTTGAGGATTCTGCAAACCGTGATCATGTGTACAAGCTAAAGAAGGCACTCTATGGATTGAAACAAGCTCCAAGGGTATGGTATGAAAGGTTGACCATCTACCTTTTGAAGAATGGATATGTACGCTGAGGAGCCGGACAAGATTGCTCATAAAAAAGGAAGAAAAATTAGTTGATGGTGGCTCAGATATATGTCGATGATATAGTCTTTGGAGGAGTGTCAAACCAATTGGTCAAATACCATCCAACCGACGGAAGCAGTAATTTGAGATGAGTACGCGGAGAATCCCAAATATTTCTTGGGTATCTCGTATTAGTTTAAATAGAGGACAACATATTCATTTCACAGTCTAAATATGCCAAGAATATTGTGAAGAAATTTGGTCTTGAAACAACTAAGTCAAAGAGAACCCCACTGGCTACTCATGTCAAGATTACCAGGGATGAAGATGGTAAAGAAGTAAACATCAACAACTATAGAAGTATGATTGGGAGTTTATTTTATCTAACAGCCTACAGCCGTGACATTGCTCACTCCGGCTGAGTTTCAGGCTAAATATCATGTTCTCTAAGGAGCGCCATTTAAATCTTGTGAAGAGAATTATCAAATATGTGCAAGGTACTCTCAACCATGAATTGTTATATACTTTTGATACTAACAACTCTCTTTGTTGATATCATGGGACGCTTTCACTGGCAAAAGAATGCCGAGGATAAAAACACTTCTGGAGGATTTTTTTTCTTCGAAATAATTTGTTGTCATGGTTCAATAGGAAGTAAAATTCTGTATCACTATCCACAGCTGAAGCTGAATATATTGCCGGGCTGAAGTGGATGTACTAATCACAGGGATTTAAACAAATGCTAGAGGAGTACGGTGTCAATCCAGCATGACACTTATCGATAACACGAGTGCCATAAGTATCTCAAAGAATCCTGTCCAATACAGCAGGACCAAGTACATTGACATAAGGCATCATTTTATTAGAGAATTGGTTGAAGATAAAGTCATTAGATTGGAGCATCTAAATACAAAAAAGCAGGTAGCAAATATCTTCACCAAAGGACTGGATGTGAATCAATTTGAGTGGCTAAGGACTAACTTAGGTTTATGTGTTATGGATAAATAAATTGTTTCCTCGTTATAACACTCTCGTGAGAGCCAAGTGTTAAGCGACACTGACGGCTAATGGCTCAATGGGTATTTTTAGGAATTAGTGCTATCAAGGAGCACTGCATGCAGCCTTTTATCAAGGACGGCATTTACGCTTTTCTCACCACTCAAATACAAGGTGGCACTTCTGGCACAAGCAAGAAAAATAGAGGCAGTCAAGAATCAAATTTCCCAAGACCTATTAGGATTAATGAAGTGGAGAACCTGCACCTTTCTATCCTCATTCACTGGGATCAACAGTGAGGTTCATGCCAAGTAAACTCGAGATTTCTCAAGCACAATACAAAGGGTACGATGGAGGAACGGGCATGCATGTCCGGCCCAACGGGCGATAACTTTGGTAGTTAACCCTAATCCTCGACTCTTATTTCGACCGAAGCGGCTAGTACTCGAAACCCTAATTAGCCCAACAGGAAAATCGTGAGGGTAACTGTATTCTCAAATACGTAGCGGATCGAAAAGGTCAGAGGACGCCAACCCGAGAAGTGGGTCTCGAAATTGTCGAGAACGCCCAAACTGCCGCCAAGGACACTTGCTAAGACAAAATTCTACCGCTAAGCAGTCATAGTTCGGCACCCCACCGTGGCCGGAATTCGTTAGGTTGGAAGTTAAGAACGCCAGCGTGGTATCTAAGAAAGCTTTTAGAGAAAAATAGCGCACTGTTGTGCATAAGTGCCAGTGGATGCCGAATCCATCTATCAAGGAGACGATGTTAATTCTACTGCAGCACCGCGCCGCGATGATGACAAGCCAGGTCCTCAACCGCTAGTGCGAGGAGAACTGTGGCCGCCGCTTGGCTGTCCCTGGAGCAGAGGCCGCACTAGGCATGGGGGGAGATGGCTTCCAGTCTGCTGAGGCCGATGAGCATGACCTGTAGAAGCTCGAGAAACCGAAGTAGTTAAGTGCCGCCAAGAAGAAAAGTGGTAAGTGCCAAGAGGCCTAGTACTGATGATTCGAAGCAGGCGCCTCTAAGAGTAGTGAGTGACTATTTCTTAACCTTACACGATAGAAATAAGGACAAGTTTGTTGCTCATGATTTAGAGGAGTCTGGTGGAGAGGATTTTCCTTGTATTGCTAGGAGAAAATCCAAAGGAAAAATGAAGCTGAATGATGATCGAAAAAGGATCAATAATAGGAGGATTGCTAAAGGGATTGAAGAAATGTCTACAGAGGGAGTGGATTTCAATTTTGGAGAACGGTTGTGTGGAATTGTGCAAGGAACATCCTCCCTGATAGGTATATTTCGAGGCCACCACAAAGAACTGCATCTACATGAATATTATCGGCGGAGTCGTGGATGCCGTCATTTCTCGACGAAAATTAGGCCTCATTGGCCAAGCATTAAGAAGCAGTTCATCTCGCAACCTATGAGATTGTTGATCCATCAAGTTCCATATTTCACAAAGTTAAGTTGGGAGGACATGTATTTGAATTCAAATCCCCGCATCGATCATCAAAGCACTCAAGTGGAAGACAAAATGAAGGCATCACCGTTCACACTTCAAACCGGGCCGACAAGATCAAGACACCGATGTGGGAATGCCTTATCTGTGTGCCCAACCAAGGGATAGTTGCAAGCTTCCTCTCTGAGTCTGAGGTATGCAAGCATGCATAAGACGGGCTATTGCAATCTCGTGCCTACCAACAATACTTCACGTAAAGGGAAGAAGTAGGGAGAATGGCCAGATGCGCGATCTCGATCAGAGTTAGATTTTGGAAGGGTGATTGATCACCATGGATCACTCCAGACTGGGCAAAATTAAGCCTATTGGTTTTCCCCCAAATTTTAATCAGAAGATTCTCATTCACCAACATCACGAGATTCCAAAGGCGAGACGGTTCTAAAGAAAGAAAGCTGCCTCATAACCATTACTGATAAGCTGATAAGTGGGAAGAAAGTTGTGGACGCGAGATCAAAAGAGTCGGTGAAACCTCGGGCCGCTACACCTAAGTGGGGGCTCTCGCTTCTATTGATCAAAGCCCATGGCTAGGAGCAGAGCATGCTGTGTCGACATCCCTGCTAGCAAGAATAGCCGCAGAGTCGTTGAGGCCAAAATCCACACCTTGAAGGTCATCGCCTCTAACTGCCAAAGATCCAATTTCCGATAAGCTGCTGGATGGCATATTTCCGCCTCATGTGTAATCTTTTGGGCTCATGAGCAAGACAAATGTGGCAATATGTGTTTGTGTGTTTAGCCCCGCATTTGTTCTGATAATCTTTACTATTTTGTTTTTTGTGTTTTTCTGACTTCGGTGACTACTCGCTATCGACGGGGTTATCTTAACTGCTATCGTGGAACTAATGTTTTCTCGACGACGTGTTGTTTTAACACACTTAATTCTTGTTTTCGGTGAGCCAAGCGCATCGGGGATTTGTCATGAGAAACTTACCCAAAGCGGAGAGTTTGTTGGTATAGATCGTTGGATCAAGTTTTAAGAATCGGTATACTGGCACGCTTGGCATTTGTATTATGGCACGGATGCCTTTTTATTATTCCGCCACCAACTCTAAAATAGGTGGTTTTCGGATGTCTCACTTGCAAAGATCTTTTTCGAAGAGATACGCGATGCTGTAGGACGGCGATACATAAAATCTGAAAAGATATTCCTTGAAGATCAAGTTGTTGTGATAAGGCAAGTGTTGAAGTCACAATGGGACTCTTGTGTTTATGGAAAGGTTGTCGATCTCAAATCAAAGACCTTACCATATTGAAGACCAAAACCCTAGAGAGCCTACACTATATAAAGGAGGCGATATCAAGAATTGAAGGGCACCTCACATATTATTTTCTACAAAGCATTCAAACATTCTTGAGAGCAAACATTGTAGTATTTTAGTGTAGGCCTATTTGTGTTAGAAGAAATCTCTAGTCGTCTAACTAATTTACGGTTGTTATAACACATTGCTATAACAATCATTGAGAGTTGTATAACTGCTTCGATTGTGTCGAACACCGGGAGAATGCTGACAAGGAGAAGAGGAGATATGTGGATCCTAGTCTTAGAAACTATATTATAAAGTAGTTGTATGGGTGAGAACGTGAGCATCTGATAAAACCCTTCTTGTAATTCCTTCATATCATAGTGGAAGTTCTCCTTTAGGCAACCGCCTCCCGTAGCTAAAGCGCTACATTGGCACCGAATCAAGCTACCATTCTATGTGTTATGTAATTTTACCGGCTCTTTATTTTCGAGTTAAGTAATTTGTTGTGTGAGGTCAAGTGTTAGTGACTATTGGTTGGACATTTGACTGTTTTTCGAGTAAGCTCACTTTTTCAGATGTAACCTACAAGAAGGATTAAGAGGAGGAGTGACATGTCCGTTGATTATAACAGTACCGAATAAAGAGTAACACATTTGGTGAGATGATGTTTGCCGAAAGCGTATGGGGAAATTAAGTGGGAACAAATTTCACAATGAGGAAAGGCCAAGAAATTCTATAAACAAAAAAACCTTTATTCATACCTATTTTTATTGCCGATAGACCGTATTTCTTAGATTTCGGAGTTTTAAAGAAGTTTGTTAATTATGACCCAAAATAGATCGACCATGAAGGAAGTCATTTTGGAAATTGAAGATGAATTGGGAGAGGTAAGGTTTAAGTTTGTTTAGTAACATTACAAAGGCAAATATTATATATGACATATCAAAGACTAATATATATGACATATCAAAGACTAATAAGCCGGATGTAACGACCCGCCCCGGGCCGGCTGGTCTCGAGGTTGATTGTCAATAAATACGAATGCCTGGATCACCATATAATTGGACAATTAAAGTAGGGATAAATAACAATAAAAATATTTGTCCATTATAATGAACTAAAAGTCTCGAAACATTACATCAAAATAAACATCCAACCATTCATACAAGTTTCTCCTTAAAAATAACAACTTCTAAGTTTTCAAAAGGAAACGCAGCGTGACGAACAAAAGTGATCGTGAGATTCCTAGCAAATCCCTCGCTACCACCGACGAGCTTATTCAATAACTTGATAAAAATAAACTTCACGAAGTATCTAAATCAAGACATACATGAATACGTATAAAAGTATATTACTAAGACTATAAGCATAATAATATAGCAATTAAATATGTCTATCATCATATATTCAAGTCGCCTTTATAAAAAGTAACAATTAAATTCAACGCAACAAGTATATCATTTACTAATCAGGAATACAATCAATTACTCTATTAGTAAGCTCCAAACAAATAGATAATGCTTAGCCAATACAATAAGTAAGAACTCCAATTTAAGTTTCAAATATAGTAAATAAGCAAACACAATCTCTCATTCACCCCCTCGTTGATTAGCACCAAACCAACAAGAGTAAAAATCATAATCAACCATCCCTCTATTAGTTACACTACTAGAAAAACGAGCAAATGTGACATAATTATAAACCTGCCACACAAATGTCGCAGTACCAGCGACATTACCGCAACGGTCCACGCACAATAAACCCACAAAAAATTTTACAAAAAGTATCAATATAAGGATATTTATGTGGCATAAGAGCCTCAAAGAAAATACTATGACGTTATCAGGCATAATAATTGCTCAAAACATCCCGCCATAAAACGTCATAGAGTTTTTTCCGGGTAAACACAACGCCACTAAAACGTCACAGTCTCTTTCCCGGGTAAACAACATGCCACTGAAACGTCACAGTTTTAATAACCGTATGACATAATTGTGAGGTTTTACATATTATCTTACAAATTCTGATAAGCTACACCAAACTAGTAGTTAGCACCAAACTTTGTAAGGCAAATATAACATAGTATATCAATCACCGGCCAAGACTCAAGCCAAACGAGGAAAAAATCTAAATACGCAGATTCAATATCTCGCTATCATTTTGAGGCCGTCATCTGCAACTCTTTAACTGTAATAGAAGTTCACACATATTCACATATATCACAAATCACATAGGTAATTATTTCATAAAAATAAACTTTTAATTGAGTTTTTCTTTGTTTTCTCCATAAAAATCAAAGTAATTATCAAAAATAGGTTAAAATTTTCTAATACTTTCATGATAGGTAAGAAATATAATAATTGATTTAATAAAAATTTGTAACTTATAATTAAAAATCAAAATTAGTTGTTTATTTATCAATAAATTTTATATTTTAAATGTATATAAAAAATACCCTAAATAATATAATAAAAATTCTGAAAAAAATTTATGATTCAATTTATTTCCATTTTTAATTTAGTTTTAGTAAATAATGCTTAAAAATTCGAAAACAATTACTTATAATATCATAAATTAATTTTACAAATTACATTTATAATCAGTCAATCAAGATCTTAGACAAAAATAGAAACTTCATCTAAAAATCCGAATTTAATTATTATTATTGTAAATCCAAAAATCAAATATTTTTCATTAATAATTTTATGAAAAATCCTGACATTATTGTTTATAACTACATATGCCTTATTCTAACAAAAACTTTAGTAAGAATTATTCCTTTTAATGTATTTAAACCCGAAATAATATATATACATAATAACTATACACTTTAAAAACATAATATATATTGAAGATACAAATAATAACAACGATAGTAATTTAATATCTCTTCTTGAATGTTTTGGAGGATGATAAGCAAGAAAAAAGAAATTTTTGTGAGGGAAAAAATGGAGAGCGGCGGATCTATGAAGGAGGAGATACAGATGAAATTTTTTGTTTGGTGTAAAAGGTTGTTTGATAATCAATTTCAATTTTTATCTTATTACATTTTTTGAGAAGATTCAAAATAATTATTTTCTTTTTTGGTGTAGCTTTGGGCACGTGATGAATCGGCGGCCGCCATTTTTCCAAGAAGTGATTGGATAACAAACCAAACCATAATTGCACCTAATAACTTCATTTTCTATACTTTTGCAATTTGGTGAACTTTGACCTTGAAACATTTTGTTAGATGGTAGAAATAAAGATGAAGAGAAATGGTGATGAAATCTTGAGTAAATGATTCTGGAAAGGATTGGTCTTTATTATAGTTTTCTAAACTTCATAGTTAGGCCACAGTAGCATCATAATTTCACTATATCTTCATCGAAATGGTCTCACACGCGACGTGCGAAGCATATATATAAATGTCACAAACACGGCATACTTCCACAATAATATTGAAATAGTAAATAATACGAGATAAATATAAATTGTCATGATATGGTGGCATATAGAGAAACAAACACGCCATTGTAGAGATTTTTTTAAAAATATAAAATACAACACAAGAAGATGAAATTAAAAAATCCAACATTATTATTCAATTTTAAAAAGCTAACATTATTTAATAAATCAAACAAAATTATTCGGTTCTCTCCCACATCCATCGCAATCAAAGATGACGATCGAAATGCAGGTAATCTCTAGGCTATTGAGTTCTGTCTCGACATTGAAATGTAGCATCTCACCCTTTATCACGTTGTTTGCTTGTACAAACTGAAGCCAACCATCCGTGTAGACCAACAAGTGTTCTTCATTATCCTCTAGGCTTTCCATTTTTAATATTTACGATATATGTGAGGGTATCGACTTGAGTGTACAATTTCTCGTACTAATAGTCACCATCTACGAACAGCACCGAGGTATACGCCTTCGGCCGCTAAGGAAATGATAATAACTCAATTAACAAAAATGAAAGTATGTATTGACATGACAAGTACATAACGTCAATTAAAGTATGACATATTACCAATCGATGGCTTGAAGTATCTGTGTAAAAGTGTGCGAAAGTTTCACCGATATATTAATCAGGAAGCGATAGATGGCTTTTTAAATTAGACAACGAAGTTGAAAAATTTCTGAAAACGAAGACAGAATTGTCTTTAATTGAAGTGTACACCAAAACGTCATTGTTTTGCCACATTCAAAATTCTACCAGCCAATATTATTTATTAAGGACTAGCTGTTACTCTGCAAGAAATTAATTGACATTAATGAAGAACACGCTACGGTATCAGCTGTGAGGTAAGTTCGTAAACGTCACAATCCCGCCATCCAATAAGAGAATATCATTTATTATGCAGCAACTAATACTGTGAAGAATTTAATTGGCTTTTTTTTTGTTTAAACTCTCGCCTGGTGATTTCGTGTTAATTAAAATAAAAATAATTGTTAATACATCGTCTTTGGGTTAAACCCAAGTAAAATAAAATAAAAACCTTAAATCGTATCTAAGAGTAGGGCAGGGCTCAACCTCCAAAAACATAAGCCAAAAAGCAACAGTAAAAAGAAAATAAAAATCCATAAAATTAATACAAAGATACAAAAATATAATAACACCCACATGCGGGTGACCTTCAAGTCTTCGAATTCGCAAACAAACAAATTGAACCAAAGATACCCTGTAGTCAAAGGCGAACATAGTGGAACAATCTCTCACTCTGAGAGTACATAAAGAGCTTAAGCTTTCCATCCAAATTATCCGGTCGAAAGTGGGAAAGATTGTTGTTCGTGTGGCAAATGCTATCCACCCAATCGGCCTATCGGGTTTTGTTCACGCTAAACACGGATCACCCACTGCTAACCGCAAAAGAAATAACCTGGACCACCATATTATGTCTGCGTCAATGAGCTTTCTTAGTTTGTACCTACGCGGGAGTGAGTAAGTGAATCGCTTCCACCCGAAGATCCGTGAAACCTCTAATGAAACACCGGGCCCAAAATATGATAATCAACGAGTTCTCAAAGATCCAAAGCAGAGGGAAGCAGAAAAACAAAACCCACAACCATAACAATACACCTCTGAAATTGCCCTGACGATACCTCCAAGGCCCCCCAATCATCCTTAAAAGCACCATCAATATTCAGTTTAAAGTGACCCCTCGAGGTTTGATCCACATCAATTTCATCAAGCCTGGGCGCCAAGCTGCAGGGGATGGATATTGAACAAGGAAGCAACCTCGAGGTCCCCCTTCCAATGTTTATAATGCAGCATACCAGAGTGGATAATGATAGAAAGACAATGATTAATGCGCCTGACAGTCCCATGAAAACAATACCATTGTTCTCCATGTTTAACCTTATTACGGGCCACCCATAACGACCAAAGAATTAACACAGAACGAAATGTAATGGACCTTCTCGATACGTAAAGGCTCCAAGCCTTGAAAAAAAGATGGACTGAAGGAAAATCTACTCCGTAAACCAAACATCCCGCATAACGATCCTGCACTAACAGCAATTGATCGGGTGAGGAAGACATGTTAAGGCTGACATTACTTCGACAACATCGACATTTAGAGGGGGGCCTGATACCCTTTTTCTGGAGAAGAGTATCAATAGGAAGCCAATTTTCCAAGATTCTCCGCATGTTAAAGACATCTTTTAGAATGTGAAATGCCCGTATAGCATAATAAATAGGAGACAACTCAGTAGAAACCCGGATCTCATCAAAAGTATCCTTGAAACTGAACTCGCCATTATTAGAAAGCTTTCTCAGAGGAATATCATCAATATCGTAAAACAACTGAGCCGAGGATCTCCTCCTCCGATCCTCGGGAGAAATTAAACGACCGATCTAAATTCCAAACTCGATCAGCCCAAAAATCACTAACGCAACTCGGCTCGAACTCGGCCGAATTGATAGACCTGCTGGTGGCCAAGAGTCAACTCCAAAGAATTACAAGCCCTCGCCAAGCCGCCAATGTACGTGTTTTTCAACTCTCCTTAATACACGAAAGCAGAATTTAGCGTATTTAGCAAAGACGTATTTTCCACTAGGTATTACCAAGAACCAAACCACGAATTAAACATGCAAGCATCCGAGACGTCCTCCATAGAACGAAAATTCAGCCACCCTTCTTCAAAGGAACAACACATTTGACCCCAACGACACCAAGTGACATTAGCCCAAAGGAATTTGTTCAACATAGTTTCCACTTTCTCCTGAACCATTGAAGGCATCTTCATAGCTTGTAAGAAATAGAGGGGGAAGGTAGATAGAACCGACTGAATGAGGTATTCTACCACCAAAGAGCATCATTATGCCGCCATATTACCGTGATTCAAGTCTATCCTTTAAGGTAGTCAAACAAGAAACACTGCTTTTTGCCTTTGAAGATCGGAATGCCCATATAGATAAAAGGTAGTGACTCCTTCTTAAACCCCATCGCCATCAACACCACATTGGCACGATTCACAGAGAGCTTATCAGAAATAATGCACGAACTCTTCCGACGACACTCACCGGCCTAAACGGATTGATATGATCTAAGAACCCCATGATTTTATCGAGAAAGTCTTTTAACCCATTATGTAACAACAAGCGCTCATCCCAGTTGCCAAACAAGGAACCGGAAGGTCATACCAAGTTATAACTACACATGAGGATTAGCATCCCGCACCAAGCAGAAGCCCCCGAGATGATATTCCCGAGCAATAATAAACAGAAGGAGGTGGTCACCTCGACGAACCCCCCCGCGGACTCGAATACTCTCAACCACCATTCAAAGATAATCGGTAACCACGAGCTACTCAATACCCATACTTATCTTCTATCAATCCAAGCATCAAGAAACCCGAATTTACGGGCCGCTTAAACGAAGAAAGTCCCAAGATAACATGTCGAACGCCTTAGTCATATCAAGCTTCAAAAGCACATTACCCCCAATCTTTTACCTTTGGTTAACGCTGTGAACCAACTCCCGAGCCAAAGAATATTATTCGAATGAGCCGGCCTGATTTAACCTATTCCCGAAATAATCTCAAAGCAAGAGCTGGAGAGTCCGAATTCAAGAGTTTTGTCATAATCTTATTAGTGAAGTTACATAAACAGATAGGACGGAAATTACTCTAGGTACGGGCCCCTTCACATTTAAGAATCAAGGTTACAACAAGAAAGTAAACCCCGAGGTAACTCAAACACTGCAGTAGTTAAGTAGCAAACTACCAGAGACATCCTCCCAGATTAAATCCCAAAAGTCTGCTAAGACCCAAGTAAACGATCCGACCGCCAGCCACTATTTTTGTCCATTGAGAAAACCAACTCACGTAGTTTCTCCATTGTGGGCACAACAAGCAAAAAATCATTATCCTCCGCTGTGATAATGGACGGAATACACCGATTTAGATCCCCCCTCAACCGGAGAGGCAATATTATTCCGAAAGCGCATCAGTAAAATAATTAACAACAAAATCCGCAATGTCTCTTTATCAACCGACCAATCCCCATCAATAAGAGTGCCAGCAATAGACTTTTTACGACGACGCTGCTTAACCCAAGAGCGATAGGAAGGCAAGAGACCCATTCCCTTTTAATCCTAGCGAATACCACTTTTTTGTTGCCAGTAAGCCTCCTCCATAGCCAAATAACACAAGTGATCAGCTCTAGCTTTACTCAAATTTTCCCTATCCACCTCCAAGCCAGAAGTTTCAAAAACACCCTCACAAATCATCACCTTCTATTCTGCACTTTCAACCATAGTGAAAACATTACCAAAGACCTCCCGATTCCATTTTTTGAGGCAATTCTTGAGAGCTCTTAATTTGTCAAGCACAAAAAAGTCGGGACGCCCAACCACAGAACCCACTGTGATTTCTCAACAACAAATGACCAAATATATCACTTTGGTACCACATATTTTGAAACGAAAAGACCCCCTAGGGAGCCCCTTCTACCATCCGGAAGTCCAATAGTTAGCGGGGCAATGATCCAACCAGCTTTAGCCACGAATATTCAGAAAGTGCATCGATCAATACAAGCATCGACACAACCCTCGTCTAACCTCCGGTAATAGTTCCATTAGTCCAATTATATTTTTACCCCACAAAACCATCATCCAAAAGATTACAATCCAGTAGACATTGATTAAAATCAGCCATTGACACATCGTTAGGGGCATTCCCACCTATCTGCTCCTCCCCACTAACAATAGCATTGAAATCTCCCATCACAATCCAAGAAGTTGAATTTTGAGCATAATTCCGAAGGTCCACCCAAAGATTGCGACGCTCAGCCACATTACAAGCTGCATAAACTACAGTTAGGAAAGAAGTCTTCAGAGTAAGGTCATGGACAACCTTTAAATGCACATGTTGACAAGAATTATGCAAAATGGTCACCTCAAACATAGAGTTCCAAAATAACCAAATATGACCAGAAATACTACAAAAACAATTATCAAAATTGAACTTTTTACGATAGCTATCAATATTGTCATGATTAATCTTAGGTTCCTGAATAGCTAAAAAATCAAACTTATGTGTCCTTTTGAGATTTTTGATCCTCCTGCAAGTTGGATTGTTATCAATCCCCTCGTGTTCCAAAGATAAAAAGCTTATTCTATTGATCGTGAATAGTTCAAGAGACTTTTCGATAAGGTGCGCCAGCCCATATCCCTACGAAGGGCCCGACATCCTTGCGCCCACATTTTCTGTGTAACAAGTATTATCCAAGCTTTTCGGATCTTTGTGTTAAGTGGGCACTATCCACATGAAAAGTCACATTAATCTCCGCAAGATCAATAGCTGCAATCTCGACCTTTGTGTCTCCAGATTGATCAACTATCTCCCCACATTGATTAACCTCAGAACCATTCACTCCAACATGATTATCACTCCCATTCCTCTACGAAGGGTCAGTATTTTGATCAACTATCGGATCACTCAACAACAAAGCATCATCATTTTTATCCTTGATCCCCCAATGAGCATTGCACTCAACGTAGACTCCGGCTTTGGACGCCCCCGTCCACCGGCCAAAGGATTTTGGTTGTGACGACCGTGTCAACAATAGTTTTCTTCTGATAAAGTTTTTCCATCCATTTGAATGTTCTCCTCTATGGATCTGGAGTTTAGAAACTTCTCAAAATCGAATTTTTCTCAGAATCAAGCGTCGCAGGTGGACGCAATACTATCTTCGGCTTAGAATCGGCAAAGGTCAGTTTCTTTGGGTTTGTAAACCTTCTTCTATAATCAAGGACGCCTCGCATAGGCGAGTTTAACTCCCCATCTCCATCTTACCTTTCACGCTCGGGGCAGTTTCTTCCTTCAAAGTCACGCCTACAATTCTCAACCAACGAATCTATACGAGAACATTTACTACAATATCGGGGATTTCATCATAATCAACACTCTACCAAAACCTTCATTAGTATCGTGGTAATCGACGTCCTCAAAACTGACCCAAACTTTATCAACCAAAAGGCGAGACATCCAGCCCACACACGGGGTTGAACCTCCTAATTTCACACAATTAAGATTAAGAGAACTGAATCCTAAGGGGCTTACCAATCGACTGCACCGACGGCAGACCTCTTCCTATTAAATATAGAAGCCCCGGAAATGAACCTGCTTAAATGGGAAACAAAGTCGACTCCTTTCCAGAGTCAAAATCCGCCCATTTAAAAATACGCATACGAAAACTTTAACAAACCCAATAAGCTGCACTCATAAACAAGAGCATCTCGCTAGCAGCGTCACGCTCAATAACCGGGCGTTTAGCATCATAGAGAGATATCAGACGACTTTCAGTTTTAAAGGACAACGCCGTAATTCGTAGAAAAATTCTTCAAATTATAATTAGATTAGCTAGAAACGAATACGAAGAATTTAATTGGCATTAATGAAATAAAATAAATTAGCGCCTCGCCACCACATCTTTATATTCTACTTACTAATCGTTATTTATTAAGGATCAGTTGTTACTCTGAAAGAAATTAATTAGTATTAATGAATAACAAAAATGTCACTATTTTGTCAAAGATGAACTAGTATTAGTTATAACATAGATTAATGTATAATGAGTACTATTATTTTTATGTTAAACATTAACTAAGTAAGAACAGGTCATATAATTTCAACACCGGCCAATTAATTAGAATGGACAAACTTTTGCTTATTAAATATGTAACGGTCACGTATATGTCAAAGGTTTCACTCTCTCGAAATTATTAACGTGACAGTTTCGCCAGGACCTTTCACCCTCTAAATATTAAGAGTCACAAATCAATCAGAGAGATTTCCAGGGAAATAGAATGTCCAACTTTCGCCACAATATTGTTACCTCTAAATATTTAGTGTCACTCGTCCATCAGAGAGATTTTTCGGAAAACAGAATGTCAAACTTTTGCCACATCCATTTATCAAGTAAATATGTAAGGTCATGTCCATCGTGAGTCGCTACAACGTCACACACTCGCTGGAAGGTTTCCTTTCGACCCGAACTTTAGCGGGGTCAAGCTCCTTTTCACAAATGTTTAGAGTAGAAATCCCGCCACAAGTGGCTTTTGGCAACCCCCCTGTGACGGTTTGCTGAACATGGTAAATGCAATTTTCTCTACTAGTGTACGGTTCCTCATGAACTTTGAAAATACCCAAATATTTTGTAGGTTTTTAACTATTGCATATGGACTTAAATTATTGGGTGTTAGCCTGTGATTCAACCTTAAATGGTGGGGGTGAATAAGGTTTGACGTTAAATTATTCCCTTTTTTGAGTTTTAATTTAACAACGCGGAATTACAAAATAAGAATATGTTCTAACGTGATAACCCGATAACCTTAAGCTCTAGAATGATTAACAACAATAAACAAACAAAATGATTAGTAATAATATAATGACGACTTGAAGTAAAAGAGTGTGGGAAGAAGAAATACAATACACAAAATATTAGCGAAGCCTCGGCTCTCTATCGCCGACCGCCTATTTCCAACCTCGGGATTTCGCAAAGATAAGGCCAAGAAATGTTTCCGATTACACACAAGCAACTTCTCTCAAGCCTATTATCAAAACACTTAGTCTCCACTAAACGACCCAAGCTACCCGCTAAGGATTTCTAACCCCAATCCCTAATAATAAGGACCACCCAAACAATAAATGTCTGGTAGCAACGAATTGTCACACAACTAGGAAACCTCAATAAAGATTATGGCGAATAAATGTGAGAGTTATGACTTTTTGCCTTTTGCTTTTCAAAGAATTAAATGCTCAGAAATTAGGGTTCAAAATAGTTGCAAAAGTTGTTTAGGTTTTGAAAAGAGGAGGCTTATATAGTGCACAAATTTTGAGCTGAAGTAGCTCGGGGCGGACCCCATCGGCACTGTGGGTCTCGATGAGCCCTCGACGGACTGCAGCAACGCTATAAGCCCGGGCCTGCGTATCTTTATCGGTAGGTCCAGGTTCGACCATCGGACTTATCGGCACTGGGTCTCGGGCGGGTCTCGATCATCGGTGGACCGGCATCTCCTCGGGGCAATCTCGATGGTTCATAGCGCCAATTCCAAATAACGATCGTTTAAGCTAATTAAACAAAATGCCACACAACCATTTGTACGACTTAACTATGAATCAATCTATACTTAAGATTCAAACTACTGACCTTCGCTTTTCAAACACAATCTCGGCTTTTAAATGGCAAAGTCTATACCACAAATTTAAAACGACAAAATACTTAAAAAGTTTCCTTTTACAACGCCTATAAAAAAGGAAGAACACGAGCTCCTCGAAGGCTTCGCTTTGTTCGACTCCATCACCGAGCTCTCCGAATTTCCCGATCAACAATTTTAGCACTTGAACTTATTTAGGAATAAACCTGAATACATGTTCACTCGAAAACGGATTACCATTAAACAATTCTCATATCTTCAAAATAGGTTTTGAATGAACTCTTACTATTCAACAGCTATCGATTCAAAAAGGAGCTATTTGACTTTCAATTAATAAAAGGCTTACTCGGGAGTTAAATGAATAATGCAGAATGCTGCTGATAGTAAAGGAATCGAATCATCAAGCCGACCGAATTCAAAAGTTGTCAGTATCAAGTTATATAAATTGTAAGACTACTTACAACGGGCATTAAAAAAAAAATTCAATAGTTTAAACTATCAGCAAGGGGCGCCAAAAAACTGACGCATGATTGGGATTAAATCGAATTTATAAAATTAAACACGTTAATTCCTTCCTGCCTGCCACATGTCTCTTTCTTCAATGTACCGCGCCACTTGCGCCCACACCGCCTCGACAAAAGAAGTTTCGCATCCGGAGACGCACCACGCAATGTTGATTTATATTAGTTATTTGTATTTCAAATCTCTATCTCATTTTACCTTATTTCATGATTAATTATTCGATAATAAATTAATTTTTATTTTAATTTTTTACCGTAATTCATCATTTTTTCTCTTTATAAAAAGCAGTAGTCAGTCCATTTGATTTGCATATAAAAAAAATCAACCATTTTTAATATAATTATTCTATTATCTTTTACTAAACTCTCTTTTTTTTTTTTCAATATATTTTAAATAAACGGATACTAACCAACCTGGTGGATTATTTAGAGTTTAATTATAAAGGATAATTGGTATGATTATTTAATATAATTATTCTATTATCCTTTACTTATTCTTATTTTAATTATAAAATGATGTGGTGCCAACAAAAACATAAACCGAATCGAACCGACCGAACCGAACCGAAAATAACAAATTTTTGGAACCGACGGAATCGGTCCTATTTAGGTTCGCGTCGAGAAATCGAATCTAATTTAGGTTCGCCTTTGAAATAATCAACCGAACCGATTTCTAATCTTTGTGTAGATTTTTCAAGTTTTATTTATTATCCTTTCGCATCTTTGTAGTGATTTGCATACGCATATTTTAAGCATGGAATTTACTTAACTTTGCTCAAAACTTCTATTTAAATAAATATTTATATAATTTTCTGCTTTTTAAAAAATCAAAATAATTTATTATTTGTTAATTATTCTATTTAATTATAAATGCTATAATTATTTAATCATAAAAACATAAAATATAAGTAAATGCTAATATTGTATAAAAAGTTCATGTAGAAGTTATTGAATTTTATTAAACAACCATCAGAATAACAGAAATTCGAAATGCTGTTAAATTATTACGCAGGAGACGATGCGAGCTAATGGAATCAAAAAGAGTACATAAAAGTCATAAGATTGCATAAATTTCAAGAAACCTCGATGAGCCAGCGTATTTCGTGTTAATAGTTGTAAGGTTGTTATTGGCATCAAGGAGTTCTAGAATGTTATTCGATCTAGTTCTACGTTTAACGTAAATGCATTACAAAAGCGAGTATTGGTGTGTCCATTTGCTATCCACGCTAAATCCGTTCTTTGATGTCAAGAATATTCTTCACAAGTGAGTAAAAAGTCTAGGCGACTACGAATATTATCTTGTAGCTATTATTAAAGATTTTATGATTGGTTTCATAAAAACATGAGAAAGAAATTTGTATGTTTTGTATTTGGAGGTGAATATTATCAATACAAGTGGCATTCCAAAATTTTGTATTTTGTTTAAAAAGTTTCAATTTCTGAATTTAGAGAAAGTAGAAGTGCTAGTCGGAAAATTTTGATTACAACTTTGTTAAAGTATAATTTTAAATTCAGGAAAAAAAGATAAAGAAGATTTGAGTTTGAAAGATTTCTGTGTGGGCTTATAAGAAAAAGGCTTCTGATCCTTGGCTATGGAAGATGGTACTGCAGGTGAGAAGTTTAATGCATGATAAGTTCAGAACTGTGATAGCCAATAGAGCATATCCTTTTGGCTCAAGTTGAACTTCCAAGAAGTAGAAGGCAAACTCCTTATATTTTGCAAGTGCATAATGAATTTCAACTTTTGCAGTTGGTTAGTGACAAAGAAGATGAGTATATTTGGCTTGATCCACCTGAGTTTACACAGAGGTTTATGTGGAATGAGTTAAGGCAGCATGACAGCAAGAAGCCATGGGCTAGCTGGCTTTGGAGTAGGTGGGGTATACCTAGACAATCCTTTATTGTGTGGTTACTATTTCATGGTAGGATGAGCACAAAAGATAGGTTATTACAATGGAACAATAATGTCACTCCAGGGTGTTTGTTCTGTTCTTCACCTGAAAGTCAAGAGCACTTGTTTTTCCTCTGCTCTTATGCTGGACATACCTGGAGACTTATACTGCAGAGTTTACATCTTTATAGAGCCAACCAGGGATGGTCTCTGGAGCAACAATGGTGTGCAGAGCATCTAAGGGGGAAGTGTCTAAGGAAAAGGTTGATGTAGCTATGCTTCACAACAACTGTGTATAGTATATGGTATGAAAGAAATGGAAGAAGTTTCAATAATATTTCCAAGCTGGTAATAGTGGTGTATCATTCAATATTACCCACAATGGTAATCAGGGCCAACACATGGAGAAAGGTGGCACGGACGAAGGAAAACTGGCGCATTTGTGTAGAATGGGGTCTAGACAGTTGAGCCGACTGTTATTTCTTTTTTAGTTCAAGGTTAGCTGCGAGATTAACTCAACGCTTGTTAAACTTCTGTCTATCTTTTACTTGTTTAGCCTCTCATGTATTAGAGATGGCTTTTCGGGGGATGCCCCTGTAGAACATTTCTCAGTTTAATAAAAAATATTTCTCGAAAAAAAAAAAAGTTATTTTATTTTGGATAAAGAGCTTTAGTTGAAATTAGTAAAAGACCATGATCAACGTCTTGTATGGACAAGCCCTTAAAGTAACTATCCGGAAAAAGGACAATCCATTCAAAATTCCAAATCGCTATACGAAAACTTCATTAAGGAGGGAGTAGTATATTACGTTATTTCAAATTATAGTGAAATATAATGTACTCAGTAATGAATTGCATGATAATAAGGGAGTAGTGTATGAAAGAAAGAGAAGAACAAGAAAAAATAAGGGATGGAACGTAAAGAGTAGATTTACCTTCATAAAAAAGGGGTGATAGTTTTCATATAAAAATGGATGTTGTGGGACGACAGGACGGATCTAGCTTTTATTCGGTATTGTACCAAAATATACATTAAACTTTTGGGATATTTTTATATTATCAATAATATTTAGGCTTTCGGGGTCGACACCTTCCTATAGCTATCTATTACCCTTTCTGCTGGCCCCCGAACTAAACTAAGTGACAAATATAAAAAATTACGCGATATTTTACGGCATTTTTGGCCAAAATAAATATTTACAAATAAATTTGTTATTATGGTATAATAAGTTGATTTAAATTTAGTCTTTCAAGACCTTAATAAATTATTAATTTCATCATAATGAACTATCAAAAATGAATTCTGAGTACTTAAGGTTCATGAATTGTTATAATAAATTACTAAAAGAGAACTTCTAGCTACTAATGAGTTAATAAAATAAAATTGTAGTTGATAAAAATTATACCATGACCTCAATGTTGCACATAAAACTTAATTATCAATTGAAGTATCCACTTTTTTTTTAACCATCTTGAACAATACCAGATCTGCCCATGGTTCACGGTTGACTCGAGAAGTATTTTACCAAATTTCTCATTAAGCAGACACTATCACTCAAAACACATTGGGGTTTCAGTATTTCAGACCAGGGCAAAGCAACTCAATAACAAAAATATTTGCTCCACAATCACATAGGCGTGTTACTTTCTGATACTTGTCACTATCAGCAACCATACAAGAATAACATGACAATCATTCATACACTTGACGGCCATCTCTACAATAACCTGCTGAGCGACTTGATTAGCAATTTTAAGTTGCGCCTTGTAGCTTCATCCCCTGTAAATCCTAAAACATCCGAACTAATGTTCTGCAATGACAGAATGAAACCCGAACGAATCAAGACTTCGGACTTAAGACAGTGCTATAAATTCAGAAGAAATGAAAATGACAGGACACAAAAGGTCTACCTCGATGTTTTTCAGAGTGAAAATGAGGGTGTATATTGACTTCCGAATCAATTCTGTATTTTCAGGAGTCATAATTGAGGAGTGCACCCGTCTGAGAATTCCAATTCAATAACTCCATTAACCTATAATTCTTATATGCTTAAGAACATGCACATTAAGTTACAAGTAAATCCAGGGCACATGACAAGTAGGGGTGACTGAAACAGTTGGAGAAAAAAGAGAAGGGAAAACAAAACAAAGGAGGGAGATCAAAGATAATCTAGGGATATTAATTGCATTTGACTGATAAAATTGCCTAAAACATACACTTCATCAAGTGGACTTGAAATTTCTGAGTGTTCGGAAGTGACGGGAAAAGGAAGAAAGAATGGAATAAATGGAGATAGATAAACAATGGGTATCACTTGAAGTTAATTCATGAATAAATTAGAAAGTTGACATGAGTTTACAGGGGGAAAACACGAGTGGTAACTATGTTATATATGCACGAACATGATGAGCTTGTTTAACCAGTTGAACAGAAGATCAACAAGGATACCATTGACGGCTAGAGTATTTAATAGAGACATCAGTGTTACTGACCAGAAGTCAAGATTATGCCTAATTACCTATTATCAAATTTTATGGAAGCAGAAGTTGAAATTACCCCCTTTCTCGTTGGATTCAATTAAAAATAAACTAGCTACAACAAGGGAGCTATTATGTTGAAGTTATTTTGGAGGACTATCAACAAGTGGAACAATTAGATGGTACCGAAGATTATCATTTCATGGGACATGAGACATTTCTTATAAAACACAAAAAATATAGAAAAAACGTAGTTTGAGCCAATAATTTGAACGAGATGGAAGGTATAGCATGAACACGGAATGAAATAATAAGTATCAAGCTCATGCTGTAATGCATCACACTGGATTCCACAATCGCTACAGCAAAAATTAGGATCACTTGCATAGATCACCACATTTCATACTTTCGAATTCTCTGACCTAGCAAGGCACTGATAACATCTTGAACATGTTTTATTTTAAACTGTTCAAATTTTCATTAAATTTAGGATTGATACCTTGTCTTTAGTAAGTATTAATCAAATAGTCAAACTGCATTGCCATTTTTCACCAAAAAAGTACAAGCAGTGTGAGCGGCAAAGAATTCATTTCATTAGTGATGGCTTAGGCATAGTTCTTAAGTTATTGAATGCAGGATGGTTTGCTATTTACTTAAAGTCAATCTGAGGGATCTGGTCCAAAGGGATTTTTAGAGTCTGATGAAGAAGTAAACAGAGCGAGCGCCTATAAAGAAAACAGAAACTACGACTGTCTCTAACTTGCTCCTCTAATCTTATTGAGCCCTAATGTTTTCCCCAATTTCTAATCTCACTCTATCCCTTTAATTGTCCCTTGAATTTGGGTTCAGTTTGTCGAATAAAGCTGCAGGTATTCAAGTTATGATAAAACAAATGAAATGAAGAATAAAACGTAATAGACATTAAAATATTTGATTAGCAGAGAAAGGAAGGATGAGTAAAAGGAGTCTGGGAAAGGGATGTAATTATTTATCAGTTAGCGCTACTACTTATATTATATTTAGGAAATGATATTTTACCTCACATCCTCGGACACTTGAGTGAGACTTTTGGTTAAACTCTCCACTTCCTTTAGCAATCCACTGTCGTTAACTTCAGCCAGCAAAGGTTGAACGTCATCAGCCATGGCCTTAATCTGAGACATCACTACATCAAAGACAGAATATCACGGGATGAATCTCTTAAGATGCAGTATAATACATAGTAACCATATGCAATCCCACAAAACAACGCAAGCAGACCTCACTGTTAAATGAATGGTCATTTATCTATATCTTAGAACTAGATACTTGCATCCAGTTTGCTGATTCTGTATTTGCGAAAACCACCAAAGGCAGAAAGCTAAACCTACAATTTCTTATCCAGACTCGACAACATCACAATCATAAGAACACATGTGCTATCACAAAGAACATTTATAGCATATGTATGTGAGCAGGTGCACACTGTCATCAGTACTCAACTACTCATGAGCAGATTATCTCACGTATTCAACGTCTTTAAGTCAAGCTAAACAAATAGCTTTCAGTAAGAAAAACACATTCACATATGATACAATAGGGATGCAGGCGAAGGTTTAGGAAGAAAAGGATAGATGCACAAATCACACCTTTGTGAGCAGAGGCCGTGACTCTTCGATAACTGATGAAACTCTTTCCACGAGTGAATATGTATTTGCAACACCAATTTCTTCCACCTCACGCCCTAGACGAGTAAATATTCCTATCAGAGCATCCAAACTCACTCCCTGGTATGCTTTTATTTTTTGCCTATCACATACAATTAGGCCTTCTTTGCTACAATCTGGATCAAGAGGTCCAACTGAAGGGGATGGAATCGGATTTTGTGGCGTTATGTCAATCATGGTTTCCATAAGAAGACCAGACTGGTTCACTTCTACCAGTGAATTTTTCGGAATTATTATTTTATCATCTTCAACCTGCCAAAGGAAAAAATGAGTCGAGCGTAATCAATATACGTACATGTCAATCATTCAAAAGTAATGTCAACTAACATGAGTTGAGTAAAGTCTACCTCAACTACTGCCTCAATGCTCTTCAAGGAGGAGTTAACACGAATAACATTTCCGACGGTTACGCCCCTAATCCTTACAGGAGTCCCTGTGCAAATCCCACAAGCCTGGTCAAACTCAAAAAGAGCCGAATACTTTCTGAATCTGGACCTCAACTGAAATCCCCTTAACCATGCTAAGCTCAGAGCTAGCAGAACAGTACCCGAGACCAAAAACAATCCAACGCCACCTTCCCATATACTCCTTCTCCCAAATCCAAAATCACTCAGCGGCTGCATAGTTTTTCTCCAAATAACTCTAGGCACATCCAGAACACCAGCAAGTAAACTTTTCGTTTCAGAAGGCAATGGCACCGGAGCTTGTCCAGACTCCGACGTTTTTGCAGCCTTCACACGGAAAGCATCCTTCTGATGCCTTGAAGGTGGTTTCAAAGATGGCAATAAAACCCTAGAACAACTTCGCGCATTCCCTACTGTCATATATGATGGTAACACAGTTGGGTTTGTCGAGACATTAATTATCGAATTTCCCACCATTTCTTTCTTAATTCCTTTTCCTAATTAACTTCAATTTCGTAAATGTTGATGGCGATTCAAATGCTTCTAGCAAACACTACCACCTCTTAAGTGATTGCACATAAAACACGCCTACAAATGAAAATTTCAATGCTTGAGAAAACAAACAAAGCATCTATAATATATGTAATGCCCATTCTAGTGAAGCTCCATCTTTAAAGTAAAATTCCAGAAAGATCGTACTACTAGAAAATTATCTAGAAAATTATCTAGTAAGAATTCCAGAAATAAATTAAACTCATTGTTGAACTATCTAGAAAATTATACAATTCCAGAAAGTGAAAGTAAAATAGAATAATAAATTAGGGTGAATAGAAAAGAGGGTTACCTTAAAGATAGAAGTAAGAATTGATAAATGAATGGGTTGAAGAGATGAGCAAAAAAGCTTCAATCTGAATCTCTCATTCTCCGCAGAAAAGCACAAATGACAAAATGGAGTGAGCTGTTATACACGCCCGCTGGGCTTTACGCGAACGACTATTTTGGGCTCTTCCCTATTTCGGCAGTTTAGTGAAGCAGTAGCCAAGCTTGGCTGTTTCGCCAAAGGAATGGGGTCCGTCCGCCCGGATCGCTAAGCAACCGGGCAACGCGAGCGCCAGGTCCGACGGGCCATCTTGAATCTAATCGGCCTCGAGGCCATTAACTTATTCGCCCTTATTGCCCAATGCATCCCCTTTTAAAGGGTTTGACGGACCTTAGCGGGATACTGTCTAATACAAAATATAAAAAGTCAATATTGACTTTGCTGTAAGAAAACACAACTATCGAACCAATTTAATATTTATATTATATATTATACTTGTTAAACTAAATTAAGTACGCTTAAATATATTTGATTTCTCCTATATTATAATTTGAATGCATTCCATCGATAAAGCTGGAAGCAATGCGCTAAATTTCGCCTAGGCACCTAAACTACTAAATCATTTCAACAGGTAGAATAAACATTTCACCTTTTCAACAAGACTCAAGGGGTATTTTTCGCACGTGAACTTTCGAAAATCAGGGCACCCGGCGTTTGAGACCAAATCACCCTTGGATGCCGATACTTCATAAACAACTTTCATTAAACTCATTCACCTATTCTAATTAACCTAATCATACCTCATTTTAACCCACTCGTCCCTATTATTTTTTTTAATTGAGGGACCAAAATTAAATTTCAAAATAACCGCATCATCTTCCCCACCCCCACCTTATCCCAACCTATACCCCCATCCCCAAGAATGAACCCAGAAATTAAGTTCATAGAGACAACCACGCTTATCATTCATATACTTAATTAACAAAAGTAATGCATATAATCAATACAAAAATACAACCTTGATGATTAGACGTCTAGCTTTAATATTTCAAATACAAATTTGGATAACAGTTTTACTCCGAGATAACCAGTTTATGAAGGAATAAATAACTATGACTATATACATAGATGATTAGATGAAAATGTTCATGTTTACAGTTTGACTAATAAATAGAATTTATCCAAGTCAAGGTGATTCTTGTACTTGAAGAATTCTTATCAATCATAAATGATTTAGATTACCCAGATCCACAATAGTTGAAATATACATGAATTAATGAACAATTCAAATAGTTTGAATTCATTAAAAGAAACATTCTTGTAGAGAAAAGAATGTGAGTGGGAGTTACCTAGCGTACAAGGATTAGGATGTGAAAGTCATAGTAATCATAGAAAGTGATGTAACTATCCAAAATTAGATTTTTGTATAGGCTTCTCTTCTAAGAATCATGGATGGCTCGTATCTTTCTAAGATTCATTTAGATCCAGTTACTGAACTCAAAAGTTGAGTTATCCTAGTTACACTATAAGGCATCTAACTTGGATCCAAGATGAATACCTTAATAGAAAGATTTTTCACAATAGATACAACCTTTCTCCCACTTCATAAAGTTGTATAAATGGGGACATACTGAGCAAATGAAAAGTGAATCGAAAGTACGCTACAACCCTCGAGAAGTTAACATTAAATTGAAAGTACAATTACAACCCGAGAAGTTGTGAATAAGAAGCAAGGCGTATTATAACACTAATGAAAGGATCTTGATAGTCAGCTTTCAACTGCATGCTCCGGGATAAAAGATGGTTTATCCTCACTCGCTAACTCGTTTAAAAATCAAGATCTCATTGTTGTCCAATATGGTTCAGAGAATGATACCCAAATAGTTGAATGCAGCAAGACATTACATATATAGACTCGAGAAGTCAGAATAATATTTGACTAGATATCCAACTGATCAACTTCACACTAGTATAAACATATCGATGTGTTAAGTAATGTTCTTCTTTTGATGCTTGCTGGTGCTAGATTTAGCTGAGCTAAATTTCTTCTGCCTAATGTCAATACAACTATTGTATGACAATGCTTTTGAATTTGAGCTTCCAGATTCAAATCCACATCGTTGTTCTGAACAATATGTAAATATACACTTCGTCACTATAAGTAACGAACTTTTTGGATTCCACCGGCAATCTATGTTTTTCGGGAGAGGTATTTGGATACGTGATCCAAACAAGAAAACCTCTAACAAGCCAAGAAAAATAATGAGATTGCTCTTGTCTCCTGGCTAGGGGTGTTCACCGATTGGAATCTAAATCAAACTTAATTAGTACGTGTTTGATTGTGCTGATCAATTTCTTGGATCAAAGTGAAGAGGGTACTCTAATCAATCACATGGCTCACAGCATCGAACAAGCTTTCCGAGCCGCAAGATCGACCACGACCGCCGTGGAGAATTTAGAAGATGTATCATTTTGTGCCCTAAGTAGTCTCTCACGTGAGTTTACGTTGAACGGGATTCTGACCCGAATGACATGATTTTATAAAACGGAGTAGCGCACTTTAACCTTGATAATAATTTTCCGGGCCCATCTGTGTCCAAATGCACGGTCCCGCAATAAATTTCTACCCCTATCAGATCTTTATGCCACGTACTAAGGATGTTACAGGTAGTTATATGCAACCATCAATGCATTGTGTATAACTATAGAGTCGGGCATTTAAACGAAGTATAGGATTCTCGGGATAACAACGGATTTATTATTTAATAAATTATGCTAGCAATTCAAAAATTATTGTCTATGTTAAATTTTTTTGGTACACACTACTAGAATACAGATTAATAATGGGAGTCGTTGATTGCCGCCACACCGAAGCTATTCTCCATTTAGCATCGGTTTGGCGACGGTATCAAATTGATAATCCCAAAATTAATTGGGCCGATCCAGATCGTCCACAAGATCAAGCCCCTCGAAGATGGCTCAGCAATCAAGAACCGAATAAATGGACGGGACCCCGCGATAAAGCTTGATTTATGTGGGCTAAGTTGTCCAGCTCGGTAAGGAAAGAAGAACCGTTAGAAACCAATGGCTTAATCCGACACAGTTAAGGTGGTAATTAAGTCGTTAATTAATGAGGCCATAATGAGCCGCTAATCATTAATTGCACGAAGGCTCAACCGTAGTAACTGGCCTCAAAGCATTAATTTATAAAATGTAAATCTTGAGGTCAAAAACCAAGTAAGTTCACTTTGATACCCAAATACTCTTTACTTTTAGAAAACTAAACTCTTTTGATCCGCTACTAACCCCCGATCGCCGAGTAAGCTTCCGGCCCGGCAACCGGTCCTTGTTTCTTACAGAACTCTCATTTGAGCCAGCGTATCAAAGCTCAACTTGGAGGATTTTGCGGACCCGGCCCAAAGACCGAATCGACCGCATCATCATTGGCGACCACAAAGGGGAGACTTGCATTAAGCAGTCACCACCACGCATTTTCAACTGCTATCACGGAAACAAACGGGAGAACGCCAACAACCTACAAGAAAAATGATGGCTCAACTCCGATCATCCCCTTAAGGACGTTAAAAAGAGAATGGTGTTGGAAATATGAGATAATCGACCCCATAAAATGTCTCTGCTGGAACAATTTAGATTGGATCAACCGGATGAACATTCAAAACTATAATATCAATATATATATTAATTGTTAGGACAATTAATATTTAGGATTTACCGGGTATCACATTGGGTTGGCGACGGCTTACTGTGTCCACTACAATCTATATATTAAGATGAGAATCGGTTAATATTATCTAATATATTGCTATTGTCGATCGGTCGTAAGAGGTCACAAACAAACAGTAATCCGAAATATTAATAAGTAGTATTATAACTTTCCGGGTTTAAAGTGAAACGTGAAGGAAACATTCGGGGTTTTAAATGGAACTATGTAAGGACTTTGGGGCGAATTTTCACTTGTTGGAAATAGCATCATGGCCGACTAAAAGGTGTAGGGGATAGGGATTCCGGAATCTTCTTCAAAAAGCATAATTCTAGAGTATTCTATCTAGCATTTTATGTGGCTTTATTTAAGGAATAAGAAGTGTAGAAATTCTAGAACTCTCTGCTCGATTTGGTCAACTAAAGCTAAGGAGGTGGAAGAGTTTTGCTTAAACTCTCTATAAAAACCTAAAATAGCGATATTCATTTATAACATGCCACTTTGGAGAAGAAATTTGCTCATAATTTTGTTCATAATTCCCCTTAGTATTTTGTCCAAATTTTGAAGTTGGATAATTCTCTCCTCTCCCTAAGTAGTTCGGCCGCCCCTCCCCCTTAGGTAGAAGAAATAGTTTTTCTCCATCATTTGTTTCAATTTCACTTTAATCGTTCTAGTAAAACGCACGGGAGTTCTAGTCAATTACCGCGGATACTCTCGGGGATACTACTTTAGGTATATGAGTCATCCGCTTTCCCCGCCATAATATTATTCCCAAAAGAAAGGCACACACTTGTAATCTACGATGACATTTTTTACAACTGCGAATATCTGGGATTCCCATCCGATTAGTTTAGAACTAGTTAGATATGAATATAAAATACCAACAAACGGTGCCTCACCCTATATCCCCGAACAAATCAACCTACGGAGTGGGGGGGACTGTGCCTGAGGTGGATAATTCACATCCACCGCGAATGGCCGGAATAATCCACGGTATTTGACGGGACCATCATTGTAGCAAATGGCTGAAGTAGTTCCCCAATCGGCAGGAGAATCCGACGGAGGTATCGGCCCGTCCGAGGAAGCGAGAAATATACACCCACTCTCCCGGTACGAGAGGACACGAGCCGGCACCCAGCGGCAAAGTCTTCGCGAGGCCACCAACCACGAAGCCAGCGGCCTGCCCACCCCTCGGACGCAGCTACGTCCTATAAATGTGTGGACACTCTCTCGCACGAGTCGGGCCGGACGCATTTGGCGCCGGGGACCAACACAGCCTAAATAGGTCGATCCCTTCTCTCCCCGATATATGGGAATCACATACGGGCAGGTCGGGGCTCCCCACATTCATTAAGTTTACGAGGATGACGGATCCGGAGGAACATATTGCGGAGTTACAGTCCCAGATGTCTTTTCACCAGCCGGAAAACAGGGTTTACTACTGGCCTTCCCGGCCGCCCAATGACTACTACAGCTCGATTCAACCGGTTACAAGAAGGGTGCATTATATCCTTCGAGGAACTTAAGAACTGATTCACTATTGAAAATAGAAGTGCATATGTACATAAAGATGAGCATTCTCTGATGACCCTCAAGCAGTGGGACACCGAGTTGTTGACATGTTTTGTAGGTACAAACCTGGCAAGAAAGATCAAGACAAAGATTCAAAGGAAGTTAACGACGAAGGCATTGATCAAGGATCAATCAAGTGAGTGTGCAAGTTGGATTGAGGGATCAATGTAGGATAAAAGGTGATTAAGGAAATCGCCTAACGTAGGAAGCATCCGACTGCCACTGTTTCACTGTCAACAAGCGAGCACGAGCCGATCATTAACTACTGAAATTAGCCGCAGATAATCATGGATTGTGTGGATTTATGGCGCTGAATCTAATCGATTGATTGTCGGATAGCCAAAGAATAGTTTTCCAATAAGTGACTTATCTCAACTACCGTTGAAGATCGAGATAAGAATCGTGATTGGCTGGACAAGCAATCAAGGATCATGTGGATTAATCAGCGCTGATCTACGGGTGGCTAATGAATCTAGTCAAAAGCTGAGGATGCAAGAGTATAAATTAGATTTTAACTCTAGTTTATAGCACGGGTTGTTCTAGGAATTATATGTGTGTTTGAGTAAGTAAAAGCACTAGAGTGATTCTTGTCAAGAATATTAGAATAAGTCTAAGTAGTTTTCTTTTAGGTCTTTTCTCGTTGACGCTTTGTACTCATACTCATGCTAGCTCCTAAGACATATAGTGGAACACGCGGAGTCACGGAAGGTGACACACTAAGACAGATGTTTTCGGCCCAACCTCTAAAACTATCTATGTCTTTTTACATTTTGTATTGTTATTACTGAAGTTAGCTTGTTACTCATTATAGTAATATTCTAGACACGTCGAAACATCTACATAATGAAAATGAAGACGAGAACCTATATATTCTCGTAAAAGAAAGTGAAACATCTACATAATGAAAATGAAGATGCGTAACTCTCAAAACCGTATATATTTAGGGATTCCGATTCACTCTAAATCAAGCCAAGAATCGATAACCGATATACCTATAGATGATGCCAGTAACTCCGACATTCTGCTTCTCGGGAATCACCAACAACTTGGTTGAAGCCTTCAGTGAGAACCAATGGATCACTACTATGCAACAAAAGCTGGTGGAACTCACTGTAAATAAGTGCATGGACTCATGCTCAGAACTAAAAATCAGAATCCTATATCTAATGCTGAGTTATCAAAAAATATACTATGGAGTGGGCTATTATTCAAATGAAGCAAGGCTTGTTTTAAAAGGATTGAATCACGAGGAAATACATTGATCTCGATACTATTCTCCCACCTCTTCGCAAATCTTCGACAATTACCGAATCATATCAAGATTCGTAGGGACAACTTAATTCTTTGACCTCTTTTTATCTCGGTAAGACATAGGACGGGTGAGGAAGAGGTTCACTGGGAACAACTTCCGTGATTTGTGGAGTTAAAGAAAATAATTACATCCTAAAACTCAATCCCGTAGTATTTGGGTTAAGCCGCCTACGGTAATTTAAAGACTTTATCTTTAATTACTGGTAATAGGTTTCCAAACAACTACTACCGATCAATAAATCGCTTATTAAGATGATGATTTATTGGTATAATAATTGCATATTTTCTAATTGGTTCTATTATCTGTGGGTCTACTAATGGTTGTTTATGTGAAGTAGTAGCAGAAGCGTTAAGTACTATATTTAATGTCAAAAAAGGAATGCTGACAGAATGTCTGAATCTTCAAGTTCAACAAACCACTGG
The DNA here is from genome assembly GCA_019722365.1 of Lithospermum erythrorhizon. Classification (NCBI taxonomy): domain Eukaryota; kingdom Viridiplantae; phylum Streptophyta; class Magnoliopsida; order Boraginales; family Boraginaceae; genus Lithospermum; species Lithospermum erythrorhizon. The sequence continues at coordinate 58,039 of JADFUC010000644.1, forward strand.
AGGAAAAATCATACATCAAGCTGAACGCATAGAAGCTATTTTAAGGGACCTCAATATGCATCAAGCCCGAGTAGTTAATACTCCTGTTAAAATGCAAACATAGGGGGAACCAAACTTACCAACCTGTGAATCAACAAAGCAGTATCATGCAGCAATTATGAGGAATTTGTTTGAGCCTAAATGCTATCGCCCATATGTGGCTCTAGCTATCGCCAATTGTACAAAATACCGCATAAATCCAACGGAAATTCACTTAACTGCAATCAAGAGGATACTGAGATACCTCGTGATCTCAAACGCTTTCATCATGTATCCCATGAATACCGATTCTAATCTAACAATTTATCAGGCTTTAATGACGAAGTTCAGAAAAATCGATGTGGTGAATGTCATATGGTTGGATCTGCTATTGTGAATTGGAATAGTAGGGATCACCAAAGCAATCTTCAAAATATGTTGGAATCAAATTATGTTACCATTTCAACTTGTTGTTCTAAAGTCTTATGGATTAAAAGAATTTTAATGGAACTAAGAGGTGATACACTTAAGGCCAACGTTAAGTGTGCTAGCAGAGTCGCCTTTACCTCTTAATTAAGATGCAGACAAGACTAAGGATCTCACACACACGAAACATGCATAAATTTGTGAGAGAATGTACTTCGAAGGGCTTACTAAAAGTCGAGTAATTTGTGCGGTTAATCAAATATTGCATACCATAAGATTGTAAGAAAGAAATCTTCTATGAGGAAAGCAATTAGGGTTCGGGATCATGGCCTAATCTCCGAATAATCAAAAATCCTCTACACCACGTTCTAGCGAGTGTTTGTAAATATTTGAATTTTTCCCCGGCCAAGTTATTTTAAGTCATTACTTTTTTTTCAGAATTGCCTGATAGGAGTAGTAGTTACCTTTTCAATAAATAGGCATCATTGTTCATTTCTTGTGCCACACTAAAATTTCTTTCTCTCAAATGGCTCCAAAAAGAAAAATGGTTGCCGGTTTATCTTCGAAAGGAAAGAAATCAAAACCTGAAGCCTGATAAGCTGCTTTTTCGCCAAACATCAACCATTTTCAAAAATGCATTTTTGCCCTGCTCTGTGTTTGTTGGGCGTTCTGTTGCATTTGATTTCCTTCAACAATTTTCATTTTATTCTAAAATCAAAATTTAAAATTGGTTCAAACTGCTGGCCCTTGATGTAATAACCCGTTCCGTATGTGCATTATTATAATATTATTTGGGGGTGTGGTTGAGTTTATGTTCGAGTTGTATTATTAAACCGGTGACGGTAAACTAAAACCGAAAACCAAATCCACCTCGCACTAATCTGAGAAATATCGCTTCACCTACCTCCACTTAACCATTTCATCATTATCCAAACTTACCAAACTCCCTCCTTCCTTCTTCCTAGGCCGAAACCCACACCCCAACCTCCCTTTGATTTTTTTCTATTTTCTTTTGTGGAATCTTGTTACATCTCACTCATAATCTTGTTCTTCATCTCTAATCATCAAAGGTATGCTTTTTAACCTTCAAATCTAACTAGTTTCCGAGCTTAGTTGACTATTTATGATGTTTGACTTTTTGTCGACTTTTGGATTGGGGTTTAAGACTTTATACGGGTAGGAATGTTACATCTAAGCTCTGGATATCGTGGAGTGTTGGTTATGATTGATTTTAGTGGTTGAAATGCCAGGAAGTTTATAGTTGTCTTTTTAGGCGACTTTTCTGAAATCAAATTTAGTTGCAAAAGTATGTTAATGGACTTTAGAGATGTTTCGGAGTTCGAAGTTATGACTTTTGGCAAGTGTCAGGAGATTATGTTAAGATTAGTCAAGTAAGCGAGTAGTATTTCGGGTATTTGGAATTTAGGTGGTTAATGATGGATATCAAGTTTAGAAAAAGTCAATTTTGGGTCAATAGAAGTTGTTTAAAGTGTTGGGTGTTCGAGGGAGCCACGGCCGACTGGGTTGGGGAAACGTATGCTCGAATTTTGTCGCTTTATTAGTCGGTTTAACTTATAAAAAAGTAATTTTTTCACCTTAAGTTATAATTGGCACCAAACGGCCAAGGTTGGGTGATAATTAACAGTTATTAATACGATAGTAAAGTAGTAATTATATCTCTCGGCGCTTGATTAGGCGCTGAAATGCTGGGAAGAGACACGTGACTAATAGCGAGGCGTAGTTTATCATAGCCAATGCGTGAGTATTTAGCTCAAACTACTGATTGGGCGGATACGTAATGCCAGAAGATTTCTGTTAATTGTATGTCAATATGAATCTGTTGGTTGCGTTGCTGGGTCGTGTCCGTGGTTTCATGAATGACAGTGTTTCTTTTGAGGTGACGCCAAGTCGCATTAATACGAGTCAGAGGCGAGTCAATTTATGTATGTCGAGTTGTATTATCCGGTATTTACCTTTATACTTCGCATAAGGGGGTGTATTTAAGTCATTCCTCGTTACGATTAGTGACAAATTTATGTCGACGGATTACAAGTTCCTCCCTCGCAGTTGAGATTTATTATATGCCCATTAGTTGTGTAAACTGGATTTATATCGGGTTTGATTAGTTGTCGAAGTCAGGATGTCATCCTTATCAACCGACAAAGTATAGTCGAAAGTGGGATTGTTGCATTTTATTGCGCTCTTCTTGAAATTTCAGATGTTATTGTTGATTGTCAAGTATTTGGAATGTTTATGTAGCGATTTAATTTATGAACATACGAAATGATAATGAAATTGGCACGACTTCTCAGATAAGATATTAAGTTTGAATAATATTACGACTACTTATATATTGTATGATATCAACTACATTGGTACACTATGCGTGATCGGGAGGTTAATTTTATTCTTGGAGATATATTCACTAAGCTTCAGCCTTACACCCTATTCACTATGTGGGCGGCATTACAATGCTTAGGTCGGCTGTGTATGCGTATCGCTTTCGGGCTTTGCTCGAGCGACGCGCCAGCCTGTGTGAATGGGCGAAGTGCGCTTTGATCCTCACAGCCTCGTTGTTTTTGGATTGTAGTCGGTTGTTTATATTATTATTGTTTCGATTTCCTCGACTATCAGATGTTGATACTTTTGTAATGGCGAGATATTGGCATATCGTCGTTATTCGCGGGTTGTGAATACCACGACGGGATTCCTTTCTAAAATTGTTCTTGTCCGTCAGATAGTGTTTTTGGAGTTATTTCAAGACACGTGTCTTTTAAATCTCCTGAGTCATCCATCGACAGCGACTGTGTCCAGGATTTGGACCTATTCTAACTCAAGTGGCATACGACTGGCGGTCATTTCAATGAGGAAACAAGTATCCCGACTTGGTCAAGTTGTTCTATGCAAACTTGTCTTTCTCAGCCGAAAGAGAGGCCGCAAGTTCACTTGTCAGCGGCTTTTCAGTTGTCCCGTTGTGGTTTCAACAAGCTTTTAGGAGTCTCACACAAAGGCCTCTCAAGATCGCCCGAAGATCACTCACCTTCGCTTGACAGTTAAAGAAGACCTTTTACAAATTGGGGTGGTTTCCGTAGAGGACCAAATCGCCTCAAATCAAAGACCAAATAGAACACAAATTCTTGCATCTAATAGAAATTTTGTCTTGTCCGTAAATTATGATAGGTCACCTAATCGATCTCATGGCGTATTTTATTATCAAGAGAAGAAAATCAATTTGGGTTACTTGGTTCTGAACATATAAAGAAGCACCATGACAAATTTCTAAGTTCCTACCCTATGAAAACCTTATTACTAGGATATTTAAAAGGATGTCCATGGATTTTGAAGGGGAGACTCTGCTTGAAAAGCACGGAGGATGTTGCTTGAAAAAGGTACTCTACTGGATAAAGGATCAAACTTGTGAAACGGGAACGGCAATGGACGCATGTAAGCAGGGCCAAAAGAAAACTCAAAAGAGAATGGCCCTAGGTGTAGAATTGCTTGAAGAACAGATTCATCTTCTTAAGAAAGAAGTATTCAAAATCTCCAAAAGAGTTACTTGAATTGGAGAAAAACTGAAGGTTGATATGGGGTTCAATTCTACGGCTAAGACGAAGATCAGAGGACATTGAAGAGGATGACGACCTATTCATGATGTCTCGGGGTCCGATGAAACGAAGCACCATGACTCAAGATGTAGTGTCTCTCGACAAGTATGATGACAACCTAGATGTTCCGTAGTCTCGATAAAGAAGTGCCAAAGGGACGATGCTAAGTTAAGTGAAGTCACCAAGAGAACCTGCGGAACAAAGCGTGCGGTCGAGCAAAGAACTTCGTACATTACGGCCAGAAGATGACTCAGATGATGTTCCTCTGGCTCAGAAGAGGAAGGAGCTCAGACGAAATCCAACAGCAGATGCTCCTGATGATCTCTTGGAAAGGTTTAAGCAGAGCACAGGTACACCAGGCACTTCTTCTGCTCCAAAAGGCACAGGTATGCGTGTCAAGCATGGGGTTAAGAAGCCACCCAGAAAGAACCCTTTCCCTACCGAACATGTTGGCAAGTGAAGTTCTCCCTGTTACTCTAAATCATATGGTTGTCTTGTTGATACACTTTATACTTTCCTAGAATTACTCTCTGTTTCCTTTTTGTACGGGTCGCGTGGGGAGAGTTGTGACCGGTTGTGTTTGTTGACTATCATGGTTTACATTATGTTAAACTGCTTAGATTATTTTGGCTCATGCCTCTACGAATGTTTAAAAATTTCGTGGTTTGTTGATGTGGTGACCTCGAGGGAGACTAATTTCTCATCATTGTCGTCATTAGGTGTGTCAAAGGTGGAATGCTCAAAGAACTTTCTTGATTCTCTTAAAAAATGGCTAACTTTTAGAAAGCGTGTGCTTCGTTGCACATGTTTGACGAAAGATGCTGGTTGAAGTTGTATCGATTAGGACTATCATGTCCTGTTTTGGTTGTTTTGGTTAACTAGATTTGTAAGGAAAGTTTCGTAGATGTGGCTCGCTTATCTCATCTAAGCTGAGTACCCAAAAGCGCGTTTAGGCGCTTGGTGCATGCTGGTGGGGGAGCACTTTGGCTCAATGCAGCAAGTACGCAGTAGTATGCATTTGAACAAGACTTGAATTATTTTTTTGTTAAACTTGGATTATTGCTTTGTCTTGATTATTAGTTGTTTGGAAAGAGTAAACTCGATGCATGACTGCGGGAGCGAGTTCACTTTAAACGAATCTCACCAAGTTTGTCTATGAACTTCCTAAATGTACTAATGGTCGTTATCCCAGATGGTTTGTCCCATAAAAAAAGGGGGAGTTTGTTGACATGTTTTGTAGGTGCAAACCTGTCAAGAAAGATCAAGACAACGATCCCAGTGAGTTAATGCACGGGTTACACTGAAAGATCAATCAAGGAGTGCGATTGATACAGATCATGATCAATCAAGGAGCGCGATTGATGGGGACTGGAAGGATCAATCAAGGAGTGCGATGATATGCCGATTGGTGGATCAATCAAGGATGTTTCGTGATTAAGGCAATCGGCCTTAACGAGAAGATCTCACTCGGGTTTAGCTATTTGACCAAGCATGAAGGAGTTAATAGGTGGATCATTAACGACGGAAAGTTAAATGTATGCAATCACGGATCGCATGATTTCAGTGAAGCAATCAATCCCGAGATTGGATTGGTTGCTACGCCAAAGGAAAGTTTTCCAGTACGCTTAAGTTTTCCGTATTACTGCATGTATCTCAACTAGCCGTCCAAAGTCAGGGTCAGTTAAGGTATCTCAACTAGAGTGATTCTTGTTGAAGCAATATTGTAGCGACGTCTATGTAGTTTGCTTATGTCTTTTCTGATTGATCAAGTTTGTACCTACACCAAGCTAGCCCGCATATAAATATGAGTCACGGAAGGCGACATACCAAGACGTAGACCTAAGCTTCGCCCAATCAGATAAACACTTTTGTGTCTTTTACTTTCTATATTGCTGTTACTTGACTTAGCTTAGTGTTACTCATTATAGTAACACTTGGGACATCACGAGTCAATCGCTTGCTTCCAAGAGGGATTTCAAACGGAATTTAATCTAGAGCACTGCCAATGTAAGATTAAGTGTGATTGCCTTGTGGAGTGGCTCAAGGGCCGAGCAAGTTCAATGAGTCACTCCTCAAGAGGCAACCCTGTTCATTTTAGAGTCATTAATCCTTATTTTGATAATTACAAATTACATTTAAGCGCTAACTATTTTTTAAGTGACTTCTATAATGCGCCATTAGTTGGCATGATTTTCACAAGATTCAAGTAAAGCCAAACGTCGAGCTTTCTTCATGGTTTGTTTTTGTCCTAAGACGTTTGTAAGGAAATCTCCAATATTTAGATTACTTTGTATTTGAGAGAGAGTTTTTTTTAAAAATGGTTAATCTTTAAATCGATGTTTTGTTTAAAATGAATCTTTTGGGTATAAACTTATTCTTGATTGATCCGTGTTTGAATTACTTTCTTTGTGTCATTTGTACTTGAATGTGAATTAAGTCACATTTAGGGGCTCAAACTAGAATAAATAAAACTATTTTGAAAGCCATCAAATTGCTCTACTGTGCTCGTGATTGGGCTTCCATCCCTCGACGCTCCCTACGAGATTATTTCCAGGCTTTCGGTTCAGATCAAGCCTTGCTGCACCCGATACATGACCCCGATAATGGACATATTTTGAACCCAGATCAGACGTCTTCTATGTGGTGTCAAAACAGGATAGGTTTTCTAGATCTATCCGTTGAAATGTATCGGGACTTCTATCAGGTATCTTATGGAGTGATCATGGGTGATTGTCTACAAGAGGCTTTGTCTACTGCTAATCTCCTTATTTTGATGGTAGTGACTATGATTATTGAGTACTTCCATAGGAGAGACTTTTTGCATATGATTATGCTTTGCTGTAACGTCAGAGCATCGTCCTTTGTCTCAAAAAGACGACTTTTATTACGTGGGAAGCTGGAGGGCAAAATATACTGGGTACAAAAGTTATATCCGAGGATGATAGTGATGAAGTCAAGAAAGGAAAACTTGAGTGCAATGCTAGATTTAAGGAGGCATCGGAAAGGCAAAAGCGGACGTTGTCGCCTAAAGAGATTACGCACTTTGGGAATCGAGATATTGATATGAGAAACCTTATCCCTAAACGCTTAAAGCTAAGAATCTCCTCCTAACGCTCTTTAGCTGATGAATATGAAGGACTAAACAACACAAACCGCCAAGAAAGTTGTGAGATTGCTTCAATTGACTCACGCCCCTAACATTAAAAGTTAAACATACCAAAATTCGACTTCTCACAAATGAGTTTGAATCCTTTGAGATAATACAAGGTGAATCAATGAAAGACATGCAAAAGAGATTGAATTTGATCGTGAAAAATCTTGAATGACTTGGAAAGATCCTTACAATAGGAGAATTGAATAGCAAAATTCTTGAGTCCATCACCGATGGTTTCAACAACAAAGTTTGTGAAATTCCCAATAAACGTAGGCGGAAATGGTTATAAAAGTTAAACAAGGCAAGAAAGATGGCAAATCATATCAAAGTAACTCTTGCTCTAAAGTCAACGAAACCTGTCAATGAATCTCCTATGGAAGATGAAGATGATAAAGATGATGAAATTGCTATGATGACTAAGCAATTCAATACGTATTTGAAGTTCAAGAGAAATAGAGGAGAATTCCCTCCTAAGTTCGAAAATGCAAGAAATGATGGATACGAGAGAAGGAACTCTGAAGGGAACCAAATCTATGCGCAAATAAAGGGATATTTAGAGGAGGAACTCTGGGGAACCAAAACTATGCATGAAATGAAGGATACGAAAAGAGGAACTCTCAAGGGAACCCAACCTCTACTCTAAAGTGTTTTGAACGCAAAGAACCGACACGCGGTATCGATTATCCAACCAAGCAGAAGGCGTTCTTTCAAAAGAAGGCACTACATGCTACTTGGGATGATGAAAACTCCGAGGAGAAGTTTGAAGCTGAAGAGGAGGAAGTAGCACATGTGGTTTGTCTCATGGCCCAAGAAAAATTTGGTGAAAAGCCTCATGAACTGAGGGGCAAAATGTTCGATTTCGCGCATAAATTTGACGTCAAGGCATATGTCCGGTGATGTATCATTATTCCGAAAGCTTCGAAACAAGGCACTTGAAAATGTCACATTTGGAAACAATGAACAATGCAAGGTCATTGAAAAGGGCTGGATTGGCAAAAAGGGCTCAATCGAAATCAAAGATGTCTTATTGGTAAAAGGTTTAAAAATTAATTTGCTAACTGTGAGCCAACTATGTGAAAATGACTTTGATGTTTCCTTCAAACATGATAAATGTGTTATAACTCATAATCCTTCATCTCTTGTGTTACGTGCTCATAAAAATGAAAATGTGTACTACTTGAACTTTGATGATCATATGAATTATAGTAACACAATATGCATGCATGCTATAAATGATAACGTTGATACTTGACATAGAAGACTTGGACATGCTAGCCTTGATTTACTATCCAAATTGTGAAAAAATGAGCATGTAAGAGGCTTACCTAAATTAAAATTTGTTAAAGAAACCTTGTATGATGCATGTCAACTTGGTAAACAACATAGAACTTCCTTTAAAGTTTTTAATTGCATATCCACCAATAATGTACATGAATTGTTGCCTATGGATCTTTTTGGTGAAATGGATGTTATTAGTTTGGGTGCTTCAAAGTATGTATATGTTATTGTTGATGATTTCTCAACATATACTTGGACCATTCTTCTTGAAAGTAAAAGTGATGCTTTTGATGAGTTTGTTAAGTTATGTAGAAAGGTTCAAAATGAAAAGGAAATATGTATCAAGGCAATTCGAAGTGACCATGGTGGAGAATTTGAGAATGTCCCTTTTGTGAAGTATTGCAACGAGCATGGCATACAACACAACTTCTCGGCTCCTAAAACTCCACAACAAAATGGTGTTGTAGAAAGAAAAAATAGAACCATTCAAGAAATGGCAAGAACTATGTTGAATGAGCACAACTTGCCCAAGTACTTTTGGGGACATGCGGTGGACACGGCTTGTCATGTGTTAAATAGAGTGTTCCTAAGGCCTCTTGTGAACAAGACTCCTTATGAGATTTGAAATGGAAGAACACCAAATATCTCATACTTCAAGGTCTTTGGTTGCAAATGTTACATTCTCAACACCAAAGATAAGTTGGGTAAGTTTGACTCAAATTCAAATGAAAGTATATTTATCGGCTATTCTAAGCATAGTAGGGCTACTTATGTTGTTTATAATAAAAAGGATCAAACGATTCAAGAATCTATTCATATTTCCTTTGATGAAACTAATCCCTTTGCTAATAAATTTATTGTGGAGAATGATGATGAGCCTATAGGAGAAAATGAAGTGTCTCAAGAGAGGTCCGGCCCTCAAGAAATCATGAATGTGAATCGATCCTCATCGGTGGAAGAACGTCAAGAACCTCTTCTTGAGGAAGAGACTAGAGGAAGTCAAGAAAAGGAGCCTCAAGATGTGAATGATTACTTTCACTGACAAACACATGAGGATCTTCCGATTGATTGGAAACAAGATTGAAATCATCCCCTTGAACAAATTATTGGTGATCCATCAAAGGGGGTAACAACTCGATCCTTTTGTAGAAATTATTGTTTACATAGTATAGTGCCTTTGTCTCTCAAATTGTCTCTAATAATGTTAAACAGGCTCTAGAGGATCCGAAATGGGTTATTTCTATGAAAAAAGAACTTGAACAATTTGAAAGGTGTAAAGTTTGGCATTTAGTTGAAAAACCTTGATAGAACTATAATTGGAACAAAATGGGTTTTAGAAACAAACTTACTTAAACCGAGTCGCTTTTAGTAAATAAAGCTTCTACTTTGTTGTTCAAGGCTATAATCAAATCAAAGGGTAGACTTTTGACAAACGTTTGCACCGGGTTGTAAGCCAATCCATTAGATTTATATTGGCCTTTGCTAGTTATAAGGATTTTAAACTACCAAATGGATGTTAAAAGTGTTTTCTCTTAAAATGGTCTTTGTAAGAAGTTTTTCTAAACAACCTGGTTTTGAAGATACTAAATATCCTAATCACTTTTTCAAATGGATAAAGCCTTACTGACAGCAACACCTAGAGCTCGCATGAGAGATTGAGCACACATTTAATTGTCAACGGTTTTAACAAGGGAAAACTCGATCCTACACTTTTCCTTGAAACCAAGGGCAAACATCTCATTATAGTTCAAATTTATACTGATGATACTATTTTTGGTTCTTCTAATGACTCTTTGTTTGAGGAATTCTCTAATATGATGATCAAAGAGTTCGAAATGAGTATGATGGGAGAATTGAATTTCTTCCTCGGCCTTCAAGTTAAACAAATGAAGGATGGAATATTCATATCCCAAAGAAAGTTCACAAAAGAACTTTATCAAAATTTGACATCGTATCTAGAAAGGCAATGCTAATCTAATGGCAACGACAACTAAATCCTCACAAGGATTTAGCAAGGTACGACCGTGAATGAAATGACGATCGGTAGGTATGATCGGTAGCCTTCTTTGTCTACCACATCTAGACACCGTATATCATGTTTGTCGTGATGCTTCGCGTTCATTTTCAATCTAGTCCCAAGTGAATGACATTTAAAGCGGTTAAAAGGATTTTAAGATATGTTAAGGGAACCATAGATTTTGGCATTTGGTATCCTAGAAGTAAGAATTTTGATTTAATAGATATTCGATGCGACTTTGGTGGGTTTGGCCTGGGATAGAAAGAAGACTAATGAACTCGTCACTTTCTAGGTCAAGTACCCACTTCTTGGTCTAAGCAGTTAAAACAAAATGTTGTCGGGCTTATCCACCGCAGGTTTAATATGTGGCCGCAGGAAATTGTGTAGCGCAAGTACTTTGGATGAAACAAACCTTAGAGGATTTTGGCCTTAAGTTTGATCTTATTCCGATTTATGTGACAACACTAGCCTATCAACATTGCTAAGAATCCCGTTCAACACTCACGGACCAAACACATAGAAATTCGACATCATTTTATTCGTGAGCATGTGCAAAAAGGTAATATTGATCTAAAATTTGTAAGCACAAATGACCAACTAGCGGACATTTTCACGAAACCATTAGCGGAAGATACTTTCAATAGAATTCGTCGTGAACTTAGGACGCCGATCTGCTTAGTGCGTGATTATTTGTTTCATTTTGAGGCTATCAAGCAGGTTGAATTTTTTGCATGGTATGTGTTTTCCAAGTCTGCATATCATATATTGTGTGTTCGGGATTGCCAAATGATTTATCTTTATTCGATACCGGGCCCATTTGCTGTCTCGAGTTGATCGGATGGGTTTGAGTTTTCCTCGCTGGAAAAACGCTATCTCGAAAAGGACGCTGCAAGCCGAATATACCCGTGATCGGGTCTGGGAGCTCAAATGCCACCGAAGAGCCCCACCTGGCCACAATCGCTTCACTCGATAGAAGCCCCGAAATGGTCTCTGAACATTGCTATGTGCATCGCCACACCCGGCCTTCCTCACCCCCCCGACGGAAACCCCGATCAAGGCCTATAATCAGAAAAACCCCTAAAACCTAATCATTTTCACGCTCCCATTCCAAAAAAACTCCCCAAATTCTTTCAAAGTTCCTCCCAAACTCATCCAAATCCGACCAAAACCGTACCAAACTCTTCCAAATTCATCCTCAACTCACAAAGTTCATCTCATTTCATCAAAATGCCTCCCAAATCCTCAAAATCAACTAATGTCGAAATGACCAAATGAAAAATTTGCTCCTTTCTAACATTCTCGTAAGGCCCGTGGTTGACGAGAGTAGCTAGAAGAGCCCGAGTTCATTCCACAAGTGAACAACAACTTGATTTCATGGTTTGGCAATTCAAAGACTCGCATTCATCCGGGTGGCACTTGTATTGCGGCACAATTAGAAGGTACTCTCACTTGGTCTCAATTTACATTTCAACAATGGGAAAAGTTCCTTCAATTCAACCATCCTATTTTTCCGGATTTATTACGATGGTTCTAATCTTATGCCGAGATTCGTATCTTCGACGAAGTCTAGGTCAATTTATCGTTAAGTGGTTACTCAACAGATTAATGTATTCTAAAAAAGATATGTTTAATCAGTTTAACATTCCATGTGCGGGCTTCTGTAATTTGCAACTCAAAGCATGGCCTAATGATATCCCCTCCTTAAATAAGTTAGCAACCTCCTTGAACAATGGTATGGTTGTAACGACCCACCCCAAGTCGGCCGCCCTGAGGTTAAGATCATTAACAACCTGTACACCAGAGTCACCAATCGATGGATAACAATAACAAATATGACCTGCTGACATTAACAAAGACAAAACTCTCTAGTCCATCGTGGTGTTCCAACAACACATCCAACAAAACAAATGACAACTGAACACAAATCCACCTGAATAATACAACCCAAGGATATACAAGAAATCCAAAATACAACATAGGGAAAGTATGAATAATTCTCATTAAAATACACAACACACAAAGTCTGGGAATATAATAAGCCTACAACAAAAAGTGGAAACGACCGATAAGGACTTCCCTATGCCACCACCACCTCACTCCATGATCTTCACGCTACCTCCTCGCGAATACGCATCCTCACCACCTCAACGATCGCTCCTAGAGACCTAGGCATAAAATGCCCGCCCATGTGAGAAAAGTGGAGTCGCCTATAAAGTTCGAAAGTGAATACAAATACCACAGATTTTACCCAATCATATAATCATACTTATATATATAACATATGCATATAAGACAACCGTATCACACACAATGAATAACTCGTCTACAAATCACATGTAGTCCTCTTTATACGATATCACATAATATTATACGAGGAGCTTATAACCATCAACAACGCATATTCATTTAAGGAAAACTCGTCTCAACACAATAAAATAATCAAACGATGAATCCACCTCCACAAATCAGTAAACAATCGGTGAATACACCTCCACAAATAATGGTAAAGAGGAATCCACCTCCACAAATACAAAGAAACGAGGAATCCACCTCCACAAACAATAAACAAACGAGGAATCGACCCCACAAATAATAAACAAACGGAGAATCCACCTCCACAAAATAATCGACGAGACTCCACCTCCATCCTCCCAATCGAGGCTACCCCCTGGCCAATATGCATATCACACCAAACCTCCCGAATCCACCTGGCTACCCACTCAATATGATTACACCAAACCTCCCGTCGTGGGGTCACCACCGCTCCACATATATATATCATATCATCAAATAAATCCGCACAAAGATTACATACACAACACACAACCACGTAGCACAAGTAATAAATATCACATCACACGCTGCATAATCACAAGAACTACCACAACTTCACAACATTTAACTGTGAATCACAACTATCTCACAACGTTAATCTCAATAACTCAATACACATGTCAAAAAATAATCTCATGACAAACATGCAAAATATATAGACATAATATATAATGGTGGTTCCTTATCGCGAGATTGTGACTACCTCGAGCCGTGTAAAAATGATAAGGATCACTCTGTAGTCCACGCAGTTAGGTCCGGCTCAACTCCTATTCAAGGAAATTATACATTATAACACATTCCGTAGAGTAACCTCTCTTATCATCTATTAAAATTTTAGTATTATAAATTTCACATTCACATTTTCAAATTAACCATCCTTAAATATCATCCTATCCCCAAACTACAGATACACTTCTAAAATTCAAACGTGAATTCACATTCTAATTACTAACTTCATAAATCCCATATTCGGTCATCACTTTATTACCCCAACCATAACACCTAATCACATTCTAATCAATCCGACAATCAATTGCCAACTAATTAAATCAATATTAAATACAACCTCCAATTCAAACACTCAACTACCATGGGCTCATCCTCACCAAACTTTCTCCACCCAATCTATACTAATCCATATCCAAACCAATACTTCTATTCCCAAAATAACTATATTAAAGTCCCTAACCTCATTACACCCTAGCATTTTAAGAAAAGTCAACAAAATTCAACCTCAACATACACCTCACTTTCTAACCTCAATAATCACTAAGGTCACCTCTAAACCCCCTAAACTAAACTTAGTTAACATTTCTATACCATAATAAAGTCAAGATCTAAAAAGTCAACACAAAACCTAAATGTATAAAAGTCAACTCCTCAGTTTTAAATGATTTAGATTCAAGATTAGAAAACTTAACTATGATAATCTCAAGACGGGGAACAAGCATTCGGTGGCTGATCCAAATAAGTTTTACCAAGAAAATGAAGAAAAATCAAGCTTGGGGTGTGCTATGGGGTTCGCCCCTATATATAAGAAGAACTTTTTTTTTCTTTTTGGAAGATGAAACAGTTAGCCGCGCTGTGAAATATTTAAGCGGAGTTTAGGCCTGCTTGGTTCACCTCATCTCTTCTCGGTTTAACAACATAATTCGAACACGAATCAAATTAAATTTCTATTCTCAAAATATATTATCGTTCAACCCATATTATCATTATTCGATTTAAAATTTTAACTTTAACAGCAAAACACTCAACCGACAACTAAAATTATATTAAAATAATGCTTATACGGAACGGGTTATTTCAATGGTGTTTGTTGCTGTGACCAGCTTAACCGGGATGAAAAGCTTACTTATAGAATTCTTAAGGATTATGTTCTGTGCACGGAGTCCAAAGATGGTCGAGTCACTACTGCCTCTATGTTTCTACTCCATTATCTCAAGTCCATGACTACTCGCATTAAACTCCCTGCTGTTATTGGTGCTATCATGCATAAGGCGATCTCCTTAGCCAAGTTTAATGTTTTGCCTTTTGGGATGTTGGTTTCCATGATTATTTTAAAGTGGAAGGTTGTGGATTGTGCCTGAGCGAAATCTACCCACACCGATCGGTCAATGAACCCTTAGGAAAATGAATTTGATCTTTGATGCGGAGAATATACATCTCCTATGTGACGTAAGAATGTGGTCATCCGCGTGTCAGTTGATGAGGATGCCCCTAACGAGCTGGCAACCTCTCAGCCAAATACTTCTACATCTGCCAGACCATCGAGTTAGATACCAGCTACACATGAGGACATTTATGGTCTGCCAAGTTCAAATTGGTGTTACATCAAAGCATGCATCTATATCCTCAACAATCGTGACTAGTCTTTTAAGCTAAGGGCGTTAGAAGTAAATTCGGTGCTCCATGTGAAGCAATGTAGACTTCTCTACTCTTTATCCGACACTTCGAGCCACGCTTCTCCGCTTCACAGCTTTCCTCCGCTTCACCTCCTCAAGCCTCGATGACAATGAGTTTGAGAATTGGTTTGCTTTACAATCGTGGACTAAAGGGTATAAACTTATTTTTATTTAATCTTTTAAATCGATGTTTTGTTTAAAAAGAATCTTTTGGGTATAAACTTATTCTTGATTGATCCGAGTTTGAATTACTTTGAAATCAAGTTAAAATGACTTTGTGTCATTTGTACTTGAAATCAAGTCAAATTTAGGGGCTCAAACTAGAATAAATAAAACTAGTTTGAAAGCCATCAAATTGCTCTCACCGGGGCTCGCATCGGGGCATGAGATTACTTCCAAAGGGCTTATCGGGTCTTGTATCGGGGCCTTGTTGCACCCTATAAATGACTCGATAATGGGTATATTTGAACCCGTACTGTGACGGCCTCAATAGTAGGCGTCGTGCTCGGATAGGTTTTTCAGATCTATCCGTTGAAATGTATTGGGACTTCTATCGGGTATCGTATGGAGTGATCATGGGTAATTGTCTAAAAGAGGGTTTGTCCGCTGCTAGTCTCCTTATTTTGAGGGTAGTGACTAAGATTATTTGAGTAATCGTATGGAGACTTTTTCAGCATGGGATTACGCTTGCCGCACGCCGCGAAAGAAAAGTCCATTTGTTCCCCAAAGACGACTTTACATGTGGGTGCTGAGGAAGCAAAATATACTGGGTACAAAAGTTGTATCTCAGGATGAGAGCGATGAAGTCAAGAAAGGAAAACTTGAGTACAATGCTAGGATTTAAGGAGGCATCTGAATAAAAGTGGATGTTGTCAGTTTCAAGAAAGAGATTACGACTTTTTTTTGGGATAATTGAGATAAAGGATAGTGTATAAACCTATCCCCGAAATGCTAAAGCTAAGAATTCCTTCCTAATGCCCTGAGTTGATGAATACGGGAAGGATCAAACAACACTAAACCGGCAAGGAAGTGTGAGATTGTCTTGAATTGACTCACGTCGGAACTTCAAAAGCTAAACATACCAAAATTTGACTTCTCCCAAAGGAATTTGAATCCTTTGAGATGAAACAAGCTGAATCAATCAAACACATGCAAAAGATTGAATTTGATCCTGAACAATCTTGAAGGACTTGGAAAGATCATTACAATGGGAGAATTGAATAGCAAAATTCTTGAGTCCGTCACTGATGATTTCAATAACAACGTTTGTGCCATTGAAGAAGCTAATAATGTTAGTGAACATGGAAATGTGTTTATCTACTCTTTTTAGTTTTTACCGAGTAAATTTGCATTTACACTGCACGGCTCATACACGGGCTCATACATGGCCTCAACAGTACACGGCAGATATGTTTCACTTTTTTCCTATACATTCCTTTCCAAAATAAATTAAACTTGGTCAAGTAATTTAATGAAGTAAATTTGACTTCATTCATTTTATTAACATTTGATTTTAAATTTATTAAGTTTACAAATATTAACATGGTAGCATTAATTCAAGATTAAAAATCGAAAAAGGTCTCAACTTGCACCTTATCCTAATTCATCTCCCTCTTAGGAATGCATATGCTATAACAAACCCCAGGATCTGGAGGAGGTTAATGAACGGGCCTACAAATACATTCGGATTGAGGAGGCGGAGAAGAGGGCTAAGAAGGGTCGAGGAAAGCGTCCGGTAGACGGCCACAGGCGACGGAGCCCCGAGCCCGTAAGGCTTAAGCACTCTTGACAGGATTCTGGCCGATGTGGCGATTCCCGGGACGCACTGGCCGAGAGGGAGTGCCTTTTCACACCTCCAGGGTGATTCGAGGAAGATGAAAGAGGTGAAGGAAGGGAAGATCGAGACCGACTTTTGAAGCACCTCACTGAACGTGTTCTCGAAATCGAGACGCACGGCCGCTACCACGCCACCTCGGGTGTAAGACCTCCTGCACCAAAAGTGATACGAAAGTTCTCGCCAGCATCACAAGGATCACGTAACAACCCGCCTCGGGTCGCACGCCTCCCCCGAGGTTAATCGCCCAAAATCCTGGACACCAGAGTCACCAATCGATGGATGACCCAAATCCAAAAGACACCTGTCCTGAACAACCCAATAAACGATATACAACGGACAAGAACAATTTTTAAGAAAAATAATCCATCGTGGTGTTTCATAACTACACAATAACAAACTTCAATATACAAAAATCTCCCATGCACAAAATATCAACATACAATAGCTTAAATCCCAAAATAACAACAACATAAACAAATCGACTATAATCCAAAAACGATATAAAGACCACTCACAACCTAGCATTGAAAAATGCCGCCCATAAATAATGGGTGACGTAGTACCGCGGCCCAGCGAATATATAGCACTTCAAGAGTGAAATTAACCCCCAATCACGCACGGTGTAATAAAGTAGTTAATCCCGCATAAAATAGATAAGTAGTACATGATATGTTTCAACTTAAGATCATATATGAAGTTATCAGCAATTTCACTATCGAGTTCATATGTTCATAAATTCGTTACCATCATAAACATCTCCAAAATAATGAAAAATAAAACAAGAAACATCTGCATTTCAAGAAAGATCAGAATAATACCCAACAACTTCTCGACTCTACCTCATCAACCCGACAAGCACGACATCGCCAGAACAACTAATCCAACCAGTCCATTAACTCTATCAACAACTATAATACTACCTAATCCAACTAACCACCTAATCAACTCATCAACTCTATCAACCTCAACCTCGATCAACTCAATAACCCAATCAACCCAATAGCTGATAGCTGTCGCCATTCCGCTTTTACCTACTTGATAGCTCGAGAGTTGAATAGTTGAATAGTTGATAGTTGAATAGTTTATCATTCCGCTAATAAATATAGTCGATAGCTATCAGTTTTTCATTCCGCTTTTGCTCACTTGATAGCTGAATAGTTGATAGCTGATAGTTGTCGCTTTGATTCACAGCTATATCTCGCTTTTATGATAAAATGTTTTATTGATAGCTGAATAGTTGAATATTTTATTGAATAGTTGGAATAGTTGTCGCTTTCTCTTTGTTTGAAAACATTTGAATAGTTGAATAGCGTGTCGCTTGAATAGTTGAATACTGAATAGTTAAATAGTTGAATAGTTTGAAGAAGTTAGATAGTTGAATAGTTGTCGGTTTCCCTTCCGCTTGAAAACGCTTGAATAGTTGAATAGTTGAATTATTTTCGCTTGAATACTTGAATAGTTTTGGAATAGTCAATTGTTTGAATAGCTCGAATAGTTGATTAGCTGTGGGTTCGAAGAAGCTGAATAGTTGAATAGTTGAGTTGTTGAATAGTTGAATTGTTGAATAGTTGAATTGTTGAATTATTGAATAGTTGATTAGTTGTCGTTTGAATAGTTGATAGTTAAATTGTTGTCGTTTGAATAGTTGTATAGTTGAATAGTTGATTAGTTGTCGTTTGAATAGTTGAATAGCTGTCGTTTTATTGATAAAATATTAATCTTTCTAATTTGATTGTACATATGGTACGTGGTGATAATAATAAGAAGGGGAAGGAGAAGGCCATAGAGATGATGGTGCAGCCGACCTCCAAAGGCCGAGGTCTTTGACTCTTGTATTCTCAGATAAGCAGAGTCAAACGACTCCACCATCCCTTCATATATGCGCACTCAGCCCCGCATTTACACATCAGCTTGTTACACACGGAGGTGCCGGGCAATGTTCATCTGCACGACGACGGCCGACATCGAGGCCTACTTACTACGCCTCTTTCCCGGCGCTTCCAAAGACTTCGGGACCTAATTTAACGAGTCCTATTTGCTCTCGCTTTCACGATTTAGACGACGACGAGGCTTAATGTGATCAGACTGATGACCCGAATGAAGACGCCAAATGAGACACCACAAGCGAGGAGACACCGTCCACTCAGTGAGTCCCCCCATCGTCAAGTTGGAGCGTAGATCCACCTCGTAGTCCTGCTATCATTTGCCTAAATTGATCAAAGAAGTTATATTTTTTATTTATGTTATCTAACTCTTTACTTTTTTACTTTACTTTAGGCCATGCGCGACGGCTTTTGATTTTAAGAGGTTTTCAAGAGACGATGACGTGGGGTTCGATCAAGTTCGCCCTCGACAAATCGATCGACATTGGGTGACTACATCCGGGAAATCGCTCCAAGTAAGTATAAATTTTTGTTTGATTTAAAAGTTGTTTAAAAATGTTTTTCGTAGTCAAAAAGTCTAATTAAATTTTTGTTTTATTTGTTTTTTCATGAGATATAAGATAAAGAATGGACATATGCTATGCCACAACCTTAGTTCGAAATGTAGATTGTTGCTAAGAAGTGAGAAACTCTGACATCAATGAAGAAGAAGACTCCTCTCATAAATGGATGGCGACTTTTGATCCGATTATGCAAAGAACTGCCTTACCAAGCGTACTTCCTCGCGCCGATTGGAGCAAAGATCTCCGACATTGAACGAATTGACGAGCAACCGCCGGATCTCGAGACAAAGTAGCCGACGCTTATGAAGCGGGCGGCGCGTGGCGCAGAACATCCGTTGGGGAGCAAGTCACCGGTCGATCAAGCCATGAGGAGTGTGCTAAAGAAATACTCTTTTTTTATTGTTTTTATTTAATTCAAATATTTGTGTTGAATTCCTAATTAAAGTTTTCTTTATTTGTGTTTCAGGAGAAAAAGACTGGGAAGAGGGGTTCACCATTGGGTATTCTGATGAAGATGAACAAGAAGAAGGACAAGGACACCCTCGAGGAGACGGGCGAAGTTCTACGAATTTAATTGGGGATACGGCCTAAGTATATTTAGTTTTTTTGTTTATATATGTTTATTGTTTATTTTTTTAAATATCAAGCCCCTTATTGAATGTGCTCAAATTGGGTGTGAGCAGCTTGTAATAACCCGCTCCGCATTTCAATATTATTGTAATAGTATACTAGTTGCTCGTGGAGTATTTCAGGAGAAATAAAAATTTCAAGTTGAATAGTTGGAAGATACAATGAATCGGGTCGGTTGGTAGTACATTTCAGATTTAGAATTTTAAAGTTGTAGTCGAATGAAATGATATTAGTTGGGTGGTAATAATTTGAGTGTGGAAATGTTAATGCTGTTTGGCCATGGTATAAGCTTAAACGAAGATCATCAATTATAATGATCGGGGTTTCACCACATAAAACTATCACAACCCATTAAACCCATAAACTGGGACCAAGGCTTCTCCAAGAGGGGAAAAGACCCATCTCCCTTCTTCTCCTCTCGACTGTCGACGCAAGAACACTTCCCCTCTTTGATTTTTTTCTTCGATTTCTCTTCCATCTCGCAAGCTTTGGTCCTCAAATTTCTTGGAGAGTTTCTCCTCATCATCCTCTTCGATTCAAGGTAAGAAAGGTCGAAACTTTTATTGCTACAATCGATTCTGGGCTCCAAATGTAACGACTACCAGTCGGCCGCCTGAGGCGAGAATCATTAAAATCCTCGAACACCAAATACAATTATTATCGATGGATCTAATTCGGCTTAAAGAACTACTATTTCCATCCAAAAATTGATTCCCATTAAGATTCTCAAAAAAACAGTTTTTAGAATTTACAATCCATCGGCTGATATCTAACCAACCAACCCATATATATATATTCAATTTTTATCCCAAATAAACAAAGAATGCCGGAAAGGCTAACTGAGAGTAAGTAATCGTATTCTCAACACAAAACAATTGCCTATACAAGGCTAAAGTTTGGAAATAAAGTCCAACAATCAAAAAACGGCCGACAACACCAAATGAGATCGAGGATCCTCACCACCCGACGCCACCTAGCCACTCTAACAAATCCCAACAAATTCTCCTCGGCTCAACTAGTCAGCCTGGGCTTTCAACCCGGCACAAATTTAAATGCCGCCCAAGCGGGCGTAAGCCGCAAAGCTTAGTGAAAACTTTAACACAATGGAAAGGAACTTACCATAATGGAATGCAGTAAGGCATAATATTATAATAGTCAAATATGAACAACATACGTATATATCTCGGGACTACCTAATAAGGTCATACAATAAGATTCCAAAGAAGTCTCGTGCATAACATGTTAAGATATAATGTAAGGTCTCAAGGCGCGCAATAAATTGCACGAAATCATGTAGAACAACAACCTAATTATAACTCTAGCGTCATCACTCTTCTATCTCATATCTCTCAAGGCAAGGCTCGCTAACCTCTAATGCCAGCATATGCTCAATCCGTCACCTCGCCAGGAATGGACTAATCGCTAATAAACACTTCTTATACCGAAGTATATGCCAAACCGCACTTATATCAGAGTATAAGGCCACACCGACAATGCACACAACAAAGTGATCATAAAGCACTATACCGTTTTATACCTAAGTATAAGGCCAACTTCATTATAATCGTAGAGTATAAGGCCACACCGACAATGCACAAGAAAGTGATCAAAAAGAGTCATACCGCTTCTTATACTGTGAGTATAAGGTCATCAGCTGGCCACATATCTCAAGGAAGCGAGAGCTTACCTAACTCCCCGGCCATTCCCTAACTATGTGGTCATATCCTAATATTTAAGTCACCTCAAAGTCACGCATAACTCCAACTAAATACCTCCCAATAACCAACTACTTACTCCCAAATAATATCAAAGCACACAGCCTAAAACACATCTCACAATCATAAATCAATCACTACCGACAAAGTGCCACATAAATACATAAGTGCCGACAAGGCCACAGAAATACAACAGTGCCGACAAGGCCACAGAAATCAGAAATATAAGTTGGGAGTTCAAGCTATTACTTACCTCAAGCAATCTTCAACGCCACAGAAATATAATCGCATAATCATAACATGGCTCACACAAATGAATCACACATATTCATACCACAATAACATGTATATCATTCTCACATAATCATACCACAACATGTATATCATTCTCACATAATCATACCACAATGACATGTTCACACAATTTAAAGTAAGTACGTAAAGTAACACCCGTGAGATAAGTACTCACCTCTGCTAGCTACCACAAAAACCTTCGCGAAACACAATCACGGTAACTGCCCCTTTCCACGATCAATGCCTAACAAAACACCCAGAAAGTATAATCAAAACCTACTACTATACTTGCGTTCTAGAAGATACACAACCAACTCTTAGTGGAACTATTTCTAAACGGTCTAAAATGACGGATAAAACAACGAAATAATAACTGGGCCGAACACAACCCAATCGGCTCCTCGCTAGAATTACACCTTATTACTTTAACAATTCATAACAACTTATGTCATTCTAGTCAACCCTCAAGTCCATAATTAACAACCTATACTCCAAAAATGTCAATTACAACTCAACTACAAATCACACTTTCTTAACCTAAATTTCTTAATCAATTTTAAAATCACACCTAACTCCATAATAGCTAAATAAGGTCCCAATTAAACTCCCTCACACAATAAGTGTCACAATCTAACCTTACAATATCAACAATAAAAGTCAACTATAACCTTAGAAAAGTCAACCCATCTCAAACATGTCTAAACAACTTAAATCATGAATTACCTACTTATATACATCATAGCACCTATAACAAACTTAGAAATATCATAAAAAATTGAAAGGCGTCAAAGTCAACCAAAGTCAAACATAAAAATTCAACTCAAACTCTATCTTCATACCTCAAATTCCAGGGAAAGATGGATATAAGCTTTAATAATCAACTTCAGGATCTTAACAAGCAACAAAGTGAAGAAACGGAAGAAAAATTTTTGTGTTTTGGTGCTCCAAGGTCTCAAATGTAATTTCTCAAGAAATTCGAGGAAATGAGAGATTTGTAAGCCAGGCGTGAATGAAGGATGACGATTTACTTAACACTTAAGTCTGGAAGTTACACAGAGTTTGTGCAACCGCTTTTGTTGAATCGAGTTATCAAACGACTTAACCCATCTAACTTAACTCGAAGATCCTCGTACTACTACTACTAAATTATAAATGTAATCTGCCTAAATAAATTTCATAGACTAATATTATTATCTAAATTAACCGAACGGTTATTACACTAAATTAGTTTATTCCTTTCAAGCAAGCTGGATGAGTAATTGTGATGTTTTAGGGACGTTGACTTATTGGGGATTTAGTTGACTTTTGGCTAGGGTTATTATTGTATAATTATTATCTAGGCTTAGATTATAAAGATGCGAGATGATACACCGATTTTTGGGGTAGAAAGTGTTATATAGTTGAGTTGACTTTTGGGTTGACTTTTTCTAAAACGTTGTTGAGAGTATATAAATATGTTATTGACCTTTATTGTGATTGTTTCGAGGTAGAAATTATGATTTATGTTGCTTCCAGAATATATGTCAAATTAGTTTTATTAGATTTCGAGTACTAACGGGCTTCGATTCGAGGTCGTTGGTGAATGGGTTTAATTAGCTATGTTGATTTTGGGTTGATTGAATTGGTTGAAAATGTTAGTATTTGGTTAAGGTGTTGACTGATTACGGGATTTTAATTGGATATTAAATTCGTCATTTTAATTGTCATTGAAACATAATTAGCAATCTATACTTAAGTTGTCAATTTATAACTAAAATGGGTTGAAAAGTCAGGAATTTAATTTAAGATAAGGATTAAAATTGTTGTGAGTAGTAATTGTATTTTCGGGTGTTTTGATTAGACGCGGAACATGGGAGCGCACTCGATTGGACATTAGCAAAAGTATTGTTATTTAGCTGCGAAGATTACTCACGAGTTTTACTTATCGCTTTTGTATATGTATATGTTATTGTAATTATGATTGTTTTGGAGGTTATATTCATTATTATTTCACCAGAGGAGATGATTTGTGGATGCGATGGGCATATATCGGCTGACAGTGGTGCCTTGTAATAACCCTGCTACTAAAAAAATTAAATTTTCGGTCGCGTGAACCTGGGATAATATAAATAATCTCGGCGATAATATTATTTCAGAATTTTTAGCCTAATTATATTTAGAATTTAGTAGTTTTTGCCATGGAATATTTTATCTTTGGAATCGGGTTCGTGAGATTTAAGTACGATAAAGTCGGGAGACTAACCGAAACCCAACTTTTAATTTCAGCTTTTTTAAATATCTAGTCGCCTTATCTTCCACGCCATCATTTTTGGAGTTCATCTTCCTCCTTTTCCTCATATAGGCCGAGATTAAGCCCTCCCCTTAAAAAAGAATTTACTTTCATTTCTCTTCGATCGGGCGGCCAAACCAAGATCGTTAGAGAATATCGCTTTCCCCATCATAGCAATACGTAACTGAACGAAGCATGAG
>JADFUC010000753.1:0-36288 GCA_019722365.1 Lithospermum erythrorhizon
ATCAGTACTTCGTTCAGTTACGTATTGCTAATAGAGGCTGATTAGAGGATGTGCGGGTTGTTAGAGTTCGAGATGTATACTCACGAGGACTTGCAGGGATTGCCACCGAGAAAGGGAGATCAGAATTTGCTATCGAGGTTATTCTGATGCGGCGCTGAATTTCTATTCCGCCCCGTGTCGGATGTGACCGAGTTCAGGGAATTGAGGACTTCGATTCTGGGGAGTTGTTGGAGAAAGGATTCATCAAACCCGAGTGTATCTCAGTTGAATAAAGTGACCATTAAAACCGATACCCCTTGCCAAGTGTGATTTGTTTTGATCGGTGAAAGATGCCAGGTGTTCTCGAAGATTGATTTGCGATGCGGTTATCGCCCGTTGAGGATCAAAAGGGGATGATATTCAATGCGTTTTCCGATGCCGTTATGGGCACTATGAGTTTATGGTGATTCCATTTGGGTGACGAATGCACCGGCTGACCTTTATGGATTTGATGAACCGGGTGTTCGGGTCTGGATGAGTTTGTGGTGGTATTCATTAATGATATTCGATATATTCTAGAGGGAGGAGAACATGAGAGGCATTTGCGGTGTGTTGAGGTGCTTGAGACAACACAGTTCTATGCCAAGTTTCCCAAATGTGAGTTACAGTTGGCGAAAGTGCAATTCTGGGTCATGTTATTTCGAGGCCGAGGTATTTTGTTGATCCACGAAGGTGGAGGTTGTGAGCAATTAGGGCGTCCAAGTGTGGCCCGAGGTTAGGAGTTTTCTTGGGGTTAGGCTGGTTCTTATAGAATTCATCAAGTTCTTTTCATGATTGCGCGCCGTGGCGGAGTTGACCCCGGAAAGGGGTTCCGTTTATTTGGGATGATGTGTGAGGGCCTTCGAGGATGCTAAGGGAAGTTGACTTCGAGAATTTCGGTGTTGGCGATACCGTCACAGTTACGAGGCTCGTGATTTATAGTGATGAGTTTGTGGTGGTATACGGATGAGTTTGTGGTGGTATTCATTGATGATATTACGATATATTCGAGAGGAAGGAGGAGCATGAGAGGCATTTGCGGATCGTGTTGAAGACATGAGAACTGACACAGTTGTATGCAGTTTTTCCAAATGTGAGTTAAGTTTGGCGAAGAGTGCAATTCTGGGTCATGTTATTTAAGTGAGAGTATTTGTGTTGATCCGTAGAAGGTGGAGGCCATGAACAATTGGGCGTCCGCGAGTGTGGCGAGGTGAGAGTTTTGAGGTTAGTGGTTAGTATGAGGAGATTAAATCAGGACTTCTGCTTTGATCTTGACGCCGTTGGCCAGGGTTGACGAAGAAAGGGATTCCCTTTATTTGGGATGATGAATTGTGAGGCTGCCGGGATGTTAAAGGAAAAGTTGACTCTTTGCTCAAGTGTTAAGCGATACCCGTCTATTTCTAAGGGCTATATGATTTATATGATCTTGGCACCCGAGGGATTGGGGTGTGTTCGATGCGAGATGGGAAGGTGATTGCCTATGCTTCCCGACAATTGAAGTGCGAAAAGAACTATCCGACCCATGATCTTGAGCTAGCGATAGTCTTTCTTGCGATTGAAATTGTGGAGACAACTTATCGTATGGGGTTAAATGCGATTTTGCGATCATAAGAAGTTTGAAATATCTTAAAATGGCAGAGAGATTTGAATTTGAGGCGGAGGAGGTGGATGGAGTTAAACCGGTGATTATGACTTGACTATTGAGTACCACCGGGAAAGGCAAACCTTGTGGGCGATCTTGTTGAGTAGAAAGGGGAAATCAAAAGATCAGAATAAAGATAGAGCGGTGAGAGTCGATTTTTGATGTCGGTAGAGATGGAGAGATTTTCACCCGTATGAGAGTTCGACCAGTGCTTGTGGATGAATCTTAGAGTTGCGTTAGCGAGATGAGGCTGAGGGTTATCGATGCGGACATGAGAAATGGGGTCGGATCCGGATTTCACGGTTGGCGAGTGGAGCCTTGAGGATGGATGGCAGATTGTGTGCAGGTATTCGGATGGTAGAGGAGGAGGTGCGTGGGAGCTCGTAATGCTCCATATAGCGTGCACCTGGGTAGCACGAAGATGTACCGGGATTTGAGATTGACTTATTGGTGGCCGAGAATGAAAAGAGAGATTGCAGAGTTCGTGGCAAAGTGTTTGGTTTGTCAGCGGGTGAAGGCGGGCATGGGCATCTGGGTTTGTTGCTGAACTCTTCCCATTCACAGTGGACATGGGGAGAATATTACCATGGACTTCGTGTTTGGGCTTCCTAGGGCGTGGGGCGACATGATGATGGGATTTGGGTGATTGTTGGTAGGTTATCGAGAATACGCTCATTTCCTACCTATTAGATCTGAGATGGGCACGAGAAACTAGGGGGATCTATGGATCGGTGTGAGGTTGAGGGGTTCGGTGTCGATCATTTCCGACCCATGACGAGATTCACTTGGAGGTTACGGAGAGGGGTGTCCGGGAGGCCTTTGAGGACTAAAGTAGAGTTGAATACATCTTTCATCCCAGGGCAGGATGGGCAATACGAGAGGATGATATAGACGTTGGAGGATATGCTCCGTCAGCGTATTACGAATTTCTCCGGAAATTAGGACGTTAGGTTGCCCAAGAATAGAGGATTCGCTTACAGCAACAACTTCCATCTTTAGCATTGAGATGGCACCTTTGAGCGTTGTATGGGCGGAGAGGTGTCGCACTCGGTTTGTTGGAATGAGGTAGGAGAGGAAGGTTCACGGTTACGAGGTTGGTCGAGAATTGAGGAGGCGGATCGGGTTGATTCACCGGCGTCGGGGCCAGTCGGGATAGACGGAAGAAATATGTAAATCAGCGAGTAGACTTGTGGATTTTGAGGTCGGCGACCGTGTGTTCTACTGAGGTATCCGTGGAATGGTGTGATGCGTTGGGAGAAGGGAAGTTGAGTCCTCGTTATATTGGACCGTTTGAGATCCTTGGGAGAGTTGAAACAAGTAGACATGGAGTTGGTGCCTCGAGTTTAGATAGGATTCATAATGTGTTCCATGTAATACGTTTGAGAAGTATATCACGGCGAGTCGCATTCTTAGCTCATACGGTGGAGCTGAGGGAGGACCTGGGAAGACGGGTGGAAGTGCCGACGGAAGAAGGTTTGAGGAGTAAGGTAGTGGCCTTGAAGTTACGTGGAGGAATCGGTAGTGTAGGAGCGACTTGGGAACGTGAGGATTGTTAGCCTAGATATAACCTTAGAGTGAATAAGGTTTAAATTAAATTATTATCTTTTCGAGTTTTAATTTAATAATGCGGAATTAACAAGCGATAGGAATACAAATTAATTGATGAACCGACTACTGAAAGCTCGAGAATGATTAGTCAAGAATTAAACAAACAAAATATGATTAGCTAAAATAACAAAATACTTGAAAGTAAAAAGAGCAAAGATAGAAGAGCGATACCGCTATTTTAATGAGCTTGGTTCCCCTCTTTGCTTTCGACAGTGACTTTCGACCTCGGAGTTTTGGCAAAGATAACTAGTTCTTGAAGAATTGTTTGATTACCTTTAAGCAACTTCTCTGAAGACTATTATCAAACACCCTAGCCTCAACCAAGTGACTGAAGCTACCCGTAAGGATTTCAACACCTAATCTACCTAGATTAGGAACCCAAGAAATACCCTCTTAGGATTTGACCGCTTCTCCAACTAGGAATATGAGCCTATCTTTACGCCTTGTGAGATTTCACTAAAGCACAATTGATGATTGGAGTAATACAAATTAGCACACTAGGAAACTCTCTACAAAAGATAATGAGGCCAAATGTAGAGAGTTATTGACTTTGCCTTTGAATTTGAAGGAATTTAATGCATGAGTGTAAAAAGGTGAGTGTTTTAAAATAGAAGGTGACTTATATAATTGCTAAAATAGGGTGGCGTGCAGCATGAGACCCATGAGACCGGGGGGTGCCAGGCTGTGGGCTTCGATGAACCAGAATGCAGCGGATATAAATCCATTTCTGTAGACTATCGAGGAGCCAGGGTCGATCGCCAGGTTCTCCAGAGACGCACCCTCTCGATGGGGTCTCGATGCATCGGGACTAGCCCAGGCGAGGGCAACCCCTCTCGTGGGGTCTCGGAGTGGTCCCGGATGTTTCTCTTCCAAAATAAGGATGGATTTTGAAGCCAATTCTCGAAACAAAATGACACACAGTCATTTGTACGAGCCTTAATAATGAATCAATCGATACTTAGGATTAGACACTACGGACTATCAATTTTAAAACAATACATGATTAAAACACTTGAAATCATTTCTCTCATACTTAAAACAACATATACTAAAGTGTAGAAGTTTCCTTACAAGCGCCTATTACAAAAAAAGACCACGAGAGCTCCTAAGCTTAGCGTTTGTTAGACTCATCCTTGAGCCTCCGAACATCCGATCCAACTCTTTAAGCTTGAACTTGTTAGAGACAAGCGATTACCGTTCACTTGAAAATGGGATTATTTCGTTTAAACAATTTGTTATCTTCAAAAAAGGTTTGAATCGAATACCATTATTCAACAAACTCCCCCTTTTTGATGATAACAAATTGACTTATCTTTAAGGGCAAGAAATATAGAACCTAGCGGCAGCTCCCCACCGGCATAAGATTCCCAAAGTTTTCTTACGAAATAAACATTAATAACCATGGATGATATATCAACAAGCATTAAATAATAGCGTATCCGCGAAATAGAGTATCTGACATTCATGACTATCATAAAGAAAAGTATAACAATCAAAGCATAAAGTCTCTCTGGCTCCCCACTGGATAAATTCACAAAAGGGCACAGCATTAAAAGCCCTAAACAAGAAACAACTAAAGCATAAAAAACATAAGGGTCAAAGCCATCAAAGTCCTACAATTTATCTTGGGACCACATGCCCATATCAAAAGGCCCATTCATCCTCCTCCTTTATCATCATCAAGAATGTAGTCCTCGATACGATACCGAGGAATGGTGGTCGGATGTGAAGTAGAAACGGATGTGAACTAGGACCCGTATCGGTAGTAGCCTCGACCTCGCCTGTCAGTCCGAATACTCCAAGGAATTTCTTGTTGGCCTTGGTCTCTCATTTCGCATCGAAACATGAGAGGAACCCATTATACCTTTGACATAATTCTTGAGAACTGCTTATTTTCTTTGAAGTGTCTCTTCCCTTTCATAGGTTGCATGATTGCTCTTCAATGACTTATTTGCCTCCGTCTGAAACTCATTCCTCCATGATCTTGGAACATTTTTGCTCATGCCTCATGAGGCTACTTCATCGCTATCACTAACGCTTCTTCATTTTATCCCCATAAATCATCAAATCCTCATCATCATTATCCTCATCATCCGAGAAAATACGGGATCTCGTCGTCGACCTTCGAAACCATTTCACGCCCATCATAGCAAGAATAAACTTTTCTATCATCTGACAGGGCCAATTGTCTTTCCATTTCACAAAATGATTATTTGTGATGAGCAATAGTGTAGCGTCTTAAAATATTCTTTGGTGATCCTATGGGTGTGGCCTATCGAAAGAGCGTACCTCTTGGAAATCTCTATCACCTCCCAATTTCCATGATGTGGGTAATTAGCATCCCGTAGGGTAGAGTGAGTAGCTTTAGTATTACCATGGGTAAGCAGCATGTGGAAAGCAATAATAATGGGAAGATTGATGCGTTCTCTAAGCATGAATTTGTAGGTTAAAGAATTGACCACTCTACTTGGATTTCTATCTTGAGATCCTACGGGGACTAAGGACTTGACAAAACATGTGCTAGCAAATCTCGCCTCCCCGGTATACAAGTGTAGGCAAGGCAATGTATCTCTGACCATTGTTTAAGATTGTTTAACGTGCGGTCACATGAGCCGCCGACTCAATCTCTTCCGCCCGGAGAATCACCGTCATATGCGCTTAACTAGAAATCTGGATTCAGAGGACAACCCAAAGTCTTCCCTAAGTTTCTCATTTTGTACTCAAATGTCACTCCCATTATATTCCAACTTAAAAGGTTAAGATTATTACTACTAGGAGTTGAATAACCCATTGCTCATAAAAGAAATAAATTGATCGGAAAAATGGCATATGACTTTACCCAAAAACTGCCTCCCACTTTTGGGCCTTGACAAGATCCAATGTGCCCTCAGTCACCTCCATCATAAAAGTACCCATCTAGGATGGTTGTTTTTGCTTGACCTTCCGCTTTGCCACCTCTTGATGGCAAAACATTTTAGACCTGAGCACAACTGTGGATTTGAGAACTCCGCCTTGATAAAGACCACTTGATTTGATTTGGGATTTTGGGTTCTTGCCCTCTTTTGGTAGGTTTAGTAGGATTTGAGGCCATTTAATGGAATTTTGAAATGTAGTAAATTTGTGAATTAAATTGATAAAAGGACAACTTTGGATGAATTGTTGATGAAGGGTGAGTGGAAAGGCGGTTATGGGATGAATTAGGGTTGAGGGTACGTGATTTTTGTGTTGAAATGGGGTAGAAATCGGTGAGGAGGTATATATAGGCGGTTCATCGAGAGACCCGTTCGAGGAAGGTGGGGGTCTTGATGGGGTCTCGATGGGGCGGTTTCTGGTGGTTATTTCATACATCGAGACCCGGTCGAGAGAGATCTCGATGAGCCTGAGCAGACCGAGGTTAATTTGCATCGAGACCTCGTCGAGGAAGCGGGGGAATACCGATGGGGTCTCGATAAGGGGCTGTTCTTTGGAGGTTATATCCGCCGGCCGAGACCCATTCAGCGAAGATACCGATGGTGTCTCGACAGCTAGGTAAGGAGTTCATGATTCGTGATAATCCCCGATCGTCCCGCATTCAACCGACAAACTGACCAGCCAGCGCCCGTTTTAAGCAACCATCCATTTCTCCAAAATCCAACAAAACAACATCTTCTTCCTCGATACACAACCGTGAGCCTCCACACTTGACAACATCCTGACAATCAACAAGCGATTCACCGCAGTCGGACAATTTTTATCATTTGGCTTATCATCCAAAAAAAAATTGACACGATTTAAACACATAAGCATTAAATATAATTCAAAGGCATACGAGACATGAAAAAACAAGGTTACTTACTAGAAAGATCAAGCATCCTAGCTCCACGCTAATGCGGTTAAATTGATCATCGGGTAGAGTAGTTTTGTGAAGATATCCATGAAGTTGATCATTTGTTCCCCTGAACCTTAGATCAATGTTCCTTACTTTGCACATGATCCGGATGAAATGATAGCGGATCTGATGTGCTTAGTACTCGAATGTTGTACGGATTTTTGCAATGTTGATGGCACTAGTGTTGTCATAACACGGAACTTGATTATCTTGATCTGAGATCTGATGTTTGTTTCATCAAGCAGACACGCAGTTTCGACAGCAGCGTACTAGAGCTCCGCCGTTGATGGTGCAGTATTTTGTTTTAACTGTGACCGTGAGGTAGGCTATGTCCAATGAAATGACAAGTCCACTAGTACTTTTTTCTATCGAGTGTGCAACCCATGAGAGTCCCGATCGAATATCCTTGAGTTCAAAGTGCTGCTGTTGGATACCAAAGGCCATAGTCAATTGTTCCTTTACATACCGAATGATCCTTTGCCCGCTTTAAGATGAGACTCTTTTGGGACAAGCCCAGAAGCGAGCACACAGCTTACATACGACAAAGCATAATGTCGGGTTTAGATACATTAAGATAAAGAAAACCTGTCGTACCTCGATATTTTTGTCATTGTGGCTTGTACATACTAAATCCTTGTCGAACTTTAGTTGATGTAGACATAGGAGTCGATCACTTTGCATCTTCCATCCCGAATTTCTTTATGAGCTCTTTAAATTTGCTTTGACAAATGAAGATCCGTAATCCATTTGCTTCGCTTGAAGTCCGAGAAAGAAGATCAGTCGCCCATCATCTTAAATCTACGCGTTCACTGTCATCGTTTGAAAATTCCTCACGCAACAAACCATTAGTAGAACCGAAAATATGTCATCAACATATATTTGGACAACTATGAGATGTTTGCCACTTGGTTTTTTTTTTTAAGGAAAAGCGTGGAATCGAGCTTTCCACTTCTTGAAACCATTTGCAACTAAATGTGTGCTTAACCTCTGTACGAGCTCACAGGTGCTTGTTTTTAATCCGTAAAAGACTTTATCTAATTTAAACCGTGATTAGGATAATTAGCATCTTCAAAACCGGTGAATTAGTTTTGCAAACTTCCTCATCCAAAAACCATTTAAAAAGCACTTTTTAACATCCGTTTGGTGTAGTTTGAAGTCCGTATGACTAGCGAAAGCTAGGATATCTGAATGGATTCAACCTACCGACCGGATCAAAAGTTTCATGAAGTCTACTCCTTCGACTTGATTATAACCTTGGGCGACAAAGGCGACACTTGTTTACCAAAACAACTCCGGTTTATTGAGTTTATTTCTAAAAACCCATTTTGTTCAATAATCGTTCTATCTAGAGGTTTTCAACTAAATGCCAAACTTTGCATCTTTCAAATTGTTCAAGTTCTTTTTGCATAGACAAAATCCAATCCGGATCCTCTAGAGCTTGTTTAACATTAAGAGGTACTACTTGAGACACATAAGCACTATGAAGACAAACATTGTTTTCAAGAGGATCGGTAATTCCACCCCACTTGGAGAATGCTAGAATGAGGTCCGGGGGATGATTCTTGACGATTCTCGTCTCCCTAGGTAAATCTTCATGTGTTCGCCCATGGAGATAATCATCCACGTCTTGCGGTTCTCGATGATTATTTGTTTTCTCCCCCATGGTAATCTTCACCATTTTGAACCTTGGTTTGAGGCTGTAACTCTTTGTAATTTCACATCCATATTGACACCTATTGAATCATCCTCATCTACTAACTTTCTCAACAAACGGATTAGATTCATCAAAGTTAACATGAATAGATTTTTGCATTGATCCTTCTTATTATAGATGATATATGTTTTAGTTTTTCGGTAACCGAGAAAGATTGCCTAGATAGATTTAGCATCAATTTGCAATCTATTTTTGGTGTTTAGAATATAGCATTTACACCCAAAATTTTAAAGTAATCATCTGAGGATCTTACCATACCAAAGTTCATAAGGAGTTTGTCAGAATAGGTCTAAAATGCCGGTTGATAGTATAACAAGCGGTGTCCGCAGCATGTCCCCAAAGTATTTTGGCGGGGTTGTGTTCATTCAGCATAGTCGGCCCATTTGAATGGTCCCTATTCTTTCGCTCCACAATTGCATTTTGTTGAGTGTTCTTGGTGCCGAAAAGTTGTGTTGGAATCCATCTCCCAGTAAAACTCTTGAACTCCTCATTTTGAACTCACCTCCGTGATAAGCAACATGGCTTTGATTTTGGGCCACTTCTCATTCATGAGCTTTCTCACATAACAGCAAACTCTTTAAGCGGATCACCCTTATTAGCAGACCAATTACCCAAGTAAACCTTGAGTAATCATCATGATACAAAGACATATTTAGATCCTCCCAATTTGTGGCATCCGTCTCTCCCGAACAAATCCATATGTAACAAATGAGCACATGGTTTTGTGAAACAAGGTTATAGATTTAAAAGATGATTTATGCATTTACCGAGTTGACATGCATCACAAAGTTTATCTTGAGACTTAGTAGACGCACATGCGGTCTTATGCAATTTAGATAACATTTCAATGCTAGCATGACCCCGACCGTCGATATAGCTTCAATCATCATGAACCACATTCATGTCAAATACTAGCTTCAACGAGATCAAAATTTACATAGTAGACATTGTTCAATCGATAACCATACAACAAATGAAGATGAAGCATTCGAAGTAACACATTTATGTTTAGAAAACTTGACCTCGTAATCATTTTATGGATTATTTCAGCTTAGTAAATTAAACTTTACGCCATCAACAAGCAAAGTATTTTTAATCTTAAAACAACCTTTCTTACCAATGCATCCTTTACCTAAGATTTTGGCGGTTTCGTTGTTAGCGAACTTTACATTCCCTACCGCCTTGTTACCAAGCTTTAAGAAAAGTGAGGCATCTCCCGTCATGTGCCTTGAGCATCCGCCCATCCACCCGTCCAAATATTCTTTCATGGATGAGGCGGCCCACCTACAACAACACAAAATCAAGTTCCGGTCGAGGTAACCAATGTGATTTGAGTCATGGGGTTAAGTAAAATGGATTTCCTCACGATCCATTTAGGTCTTTGAGAGACTTGGGGCATGAGGGTGCCCAGTCTCATTTAACCTTTGAGCAGGACATCTAGGAGCTATTGATTTGCTTTCTCCTGATAAGTGCAAGTGAAATGCGGTCTAATAAATTTAATATGGGATGATGAAGCAACATTAGGAGGATAAGAGTTATCACTTGAATAGCTAATCCTTTTTGTTGGTTGGATAACGTTGGCATCAAAATTTAAATTTCAACTTGCGTTACCGAATACAAGTTGAGTGATTTTGAAGTTCCTTTTCCAACTCAATCTTCTTGAGTTTGTTTTAGCTCCAATTTTTCCAAGAAATTCCATCATTTTTAGATTGAGTCAAGCTTTGTAGTAACTTCATTTCAGTAGTTTTGTAACAATTTTTATTTGTTTTCGAAGTTCTTTGTTCTTTTAAGCAATTTTTCAAAACTTTCTAACAACTCGTATAATTGTGCTTAGCTTGTCAAAACTACTAGTCGAGTGCTCATCATCACTAATGAGCTCATCATCGATAGAAAATTAGAGTTAAGAGAATACTCCCGTGGAGTCTTGTGCCATGAGGCAGCCGTGCGTGTCTCCCGAGCAGTCGGATTCGCTTCAGTTCATCTCCCAGTAAGCCTTATTTACTGCATACTTTCTTAGATTGAGACCTCTTAGCTGAGCAGGGACAATCCCGTGCGAGATATAGAGCACATTGCGCATTCAAAAGCATTTATACTTTTGATTTTGCCTCTTCTCTTGTCCTTACGTACTTATTTCATGGTTATTAAGTATTTCTTGAAGCTTCTATGTCCATGATCATCATTATTCTTTTGGAATCTTAGAAACTTTTTCTAGTCTCTCTAGCAAACATGGCCATCATCTTCATCATCTCGTCGCTCAATCTTCAACCAACGTTTGTGCTTTAGCAGCATGAAGCCGTTTTCTTTTTGTCATGATTAAAAGAACTAATTGTTCTTAGCAATTACTTTCTCTTACGCTTTCCAAGGATCAATGAGCTCTTGAGTGGAGAGAGTCTTGATATCCTTGGCTAATTTAGCGCATGCTTTTTAGCGAGCTTCGGGATTGGCGACAGGCCAATTCTCCCGTTTAATTCTTAGGAGAATGTCTTCCTAGAATCCAAGTTGTGTGGTGGTATTGAACCTTTGATGCATGTCTTTAATAGACTCTCCATGATACATTTCGAAGGTTTGATGCTCTCTAGTCAAAGTCGAACCACTTGTAGTCTTGGCTAGAACTTGATATGGGCGATTCACAGCAAGTCCATCTCCTTGGCCGATTGCATCCGCCCGGCTCAGAGCATGCTCACTCCATGCACATGGCATTGTGAAAAACGTGAATGGCTTTAGAATTTAACTCTCCACTTTCTTGAAGTTCACTAGATCCTTGTGACTCCATGCGTCCTCTTTATCCGTCACCGATTGGGAACTTCCGCTGGCGCTAACTCTTTTATATTTACCTCCTCGCCTTGAGTCGAGTTCCTATGAGCTCCGTCTTGGAGAATTTGATACTTCATGGGAATGAGTACTTGATGATCGCCTCCATAATTTGTAATCAATGCTTTGACGTGATACTTGGAAGGCGTTGCACGATAGTCCTCATTTGATCCGTCGAGCAATAGTGGCCTTCTTGACGACTTACATGACACAAAAGTTCGAGCTACATATTCCCATTACTACCCATGATGCTTTTCTGAGATTTTAAGCTTTAATTAAGTAGAACACGGGCTCGATACCCGATTGTTAGCCCTAGATATAACCTTAGAGTGAATAAGGTTTAAATTAAATTATTATCTTTTTCGGAGTTTTAATTTAATAATGCGGAATTAACAAGCATTAGGAATACAAATTAATTCGATAGACCGACTACGAAGCTAGAGAATGATTAGTCAAGAATTAAACAAACAAAATATGATTAGCTAAAATAAAGAATACTTAGTAAAGAGCAAAGATAGAAAGGCGATACAATTATTTTTAACGAGCTTGGTTCCCCTCTTGCTTTCGACCGTCGGCTGACCTAAAGGTTTTAGCAAAGATAACTAGTTGAAGAATTGTTTGATTACTGGCTAGCTTCTCTGAGACTATTATCCAAACACACAGCCTCGACAGAGTGACCCGAGCTGCCGCTAAGAGTTTGACACACAATCTGCCTGAATTAGGAACGAATACCCTCTTGGGATTTCAACTTCCCTTTACTCCGCTAGGAATAGCAAACCCTATATACCACACAAAGGATTTCACTAAAACACAATTGATGATTGGAGTAATGCAATTAGCCTTATGACTAGGAAACTCTCTACAAAAGATAATGAAGATTAAATGTGAGAGTTATTGACTTTTGCCTTTTTGAATTGGAAGGAATTTAATGCTTGAGAATTAGGTAAAAAAGGTTAGTGTTTTAAAAATAGAAGGGAACTTATATAGTGCACAAAAATAGAATTTGGCGATGCAGCGCCGAGACCTATCGAGACCAGGGGGTCTCGATGAGCCTCGATGAACCCGAAGTGCAAGCGATATAAATCCGCTGCATTGGCAGACCACATGGGACTAAGTGCCGATCATGGAGACCTTGAGCAGAGACCCGACCCCTCTCGATGGGATACCGATAGTCGATGTTTCTCTTCCAAAAGGAAAATAAGGATCGTTTCAAGCCAATTCTCGAAACAAAATGACACACAATCATTTGTACGAGCCTTAACAATGAATCAATCTATACTTAGGATTAGAAACTACAGACTATCAATTTTAAAACAATACATGATTAAAACGCAAAGTCATTTCTCTCATACTTAAACAACATATACTAAAGTGTAGAGTTTCCTTACAAGCATTAAAAAAAGACCGCGAGCTCTAGAAACCTTGGCGTTTGTTAGACTCGTCCTTGAGCCTCCGAACACATCGATCAACTCTTTAAGCGCTTGAACATTTGGGAATAAACACGATTACCGTTCACTTGGCCAGGATTAGTTCATTTAAGCGATTTGTTGATAACTTCGTTCGTACTAATATTATGAAATAGTATACTAGTTGCTCGGTGGAGTATTTCGAGGAGAAAGCAGAATTTTCGAAGTTGAATCGTTGGAGATACGACGAATCGGTCGGTTGGTAGTATATTTCGGTTTAAGATTTTAAAGTTGTAATTGAATGGTGATGATATCAGGTTAAGTTAAAATTTATGTTAGGTTGTGTTGTTAAGCGAGGCAGCTAAGCAGAAAGCCGACGACCAGCGAACAAGTCTTGAGATATTTTGTTAATGCGGACCCAGCATTGACTTTATACTTATCCTTAACCTTTTCATAAATCATCATTATCGTCTTATTTCCTTTTCTTTTAGGATGTGAAATTTGCTCCATCATTTCCCTTGATTTTGTTTTCAATTTTCTTCCTCATTTAGCGAGCTTTGGTCACGGAAATTTTAGGAGAATTCCCGAGACATTCTCTACGCGCTTTGAGTAGAAAGTTCAAATCTTTAGGTATTTCTTGAGTTAGAGGATATTGACTTTTTGAGAATTTCAGTTGACTTTGAGGCTTTGATGTTTATTATGTTATAAATTGCCATATAAAGCTTAGATTATAAAATATAACGGAGTTGATAATTATCGCTTATGGGGTTGAAAAATGTTGAGGAATATAGTTGACTTTGTTGACTTTGTAGAGTTTTTCTAAATGGTGTTTAAATGATGAAAGTGTACTCTTGGAACTTTATTTAGGATTGTTTAGAGGGGTAAGTTTACGATTTTGAGGTGATTAGAGAATGTTCGGATATTCACGAGTTTTTGTAAGTTGGATAGTCACGTTGATTTGAGATTAAGGTGATTAGAAATGTGAGGATTAGTTGTAATATCGGGCGTTAGGACCTTTGAAAACTAGTAATTAGTTTCGATCATTAATAAGGAGAGGTTGCGAACTTAAGTTGGAATAAAAGTTGTCGGAGGAACTTTTGTTGGGTTATTTTGGGGGTATCGGTGTAAGTTATATATGTAGGTAGAATGTTATATTACTAGTTGTGTTATAGTAGTAATTATAATTTTGAATGTTTTTAGGTGTTGATCATGGGTAAAGGTCATTTCATTTGTGATTGCTTGGCAGGTTTTATTTAACTAGCCAAAGGTACTAATCTCACGGGAGTTTTACTTATCGCATGTATATGTATATGTTGTTATACTTGTTGGTTATCTTGAGGATATGTTCACTATTACTCCACTACACGAGATGATGCGTAGATGTGTTAGTTATATATATTGTTGATTGTGTGCCTTGGCTTGGAGTTGTATTTTCATTTTGTAATATGTATGATTTTGGTGTTTGGTATGAAAGTTGTTATTTCCTTGTGTTGTTTCGTGTCGGTGGTCTCATGAGTCGTATAGATGTTTTGTGGTGGTGCTGAGTCGTGTTAGGAAGAGTTGTATATGAGTTGATGTTGTCGGTTGAGTTGATGTTGCCTGTTGAGTTGGTTGTCCGGTATCTTGCCGTTCTAAATGCGATTTGGTGGGAGTTGCCTGCGTACTTGAAAATAGCGATTCGGTGATTAGCCGTGCCTCGTTACGATTCGGTGACGCTTATGTCGGCGGGCATAAGTTTACTCCCTGCGGGTTGAGGTTGATTATATGCGCGTGGTTGGCAGAAATGCGGACTTATATTGAGTTGTAGGGTTGTTGGTTGACACTCTTGTTGAGTTGTTGAGTTGATACTATTGGTGAGAGTTGACACTATTGTTGAGTTGTTGAGTTGATACTATTGATTGCGTTGATGGAGTCGTTGGTTGTTGAGTCGATTAGTGGGTTGGTTGTATAGTTGAATTAGTCGTGTTGTGGAATTAAGTTGTGTTGAGTCTATTTGGTTGTATTATATGTTGTTTAGACTTTTGGTGTTGTGATATGTTTTTATGATTCATTTATATGTTTTTATGACTCGTTTCACGTATATGGATATTGGGTGATTACGTTAGAAGTTTGCTTGATGAATTGATGTCGAGATTAAAGATTGGGGTTGATTATGGTTCATATTGCTCAGTTTCCTTGTGGATCTAGGTTGGTGATACGTCGTTGTACATTCTTGAGGTTAAAAGTTGGGATTGATTGATGGTTGAGATAACATTTGAATTAGAGCGATGGGTACAGAACATTATAAACCCGAAGTTTATCTTCGTCTATAGATGATGTTGATGATATTTTATATGGTGGAAAATTAGATTCAAATGTGTTGGTATATAGTTATAGTCAATCACGGCGTTGATACCATTAAGGTGAATAAGTTGACATACTAAATATGAGGAATTTGGGGAGATAATTAAGATGCCCGTTATCTTGATTTAAGACATATGTTGCTTAGTTGTATTAAGATAATGAAACAATGTGGAGATTCCTATTATAAATATTTCGATAACAAATAGGTGTGTGACTATGATTTGGAGTAACACTTTAAGGTGAACTGCAGATAGTTAATTGAGTTGTGTAGGTTTGAGCTGTGGTGTATGTATGGTGGGTATCCACTAAGTTATGAACATTGAGTTGTATCTTGAGGTTGTTATTGTGTTAGAGTTGTAGTAGATATTTCAGGTGATTAAGTTGTCACTGCCCGAGTAAGTGGTTGGCCCCATTGAGGTGAGTTTGCTCGATTGTTGGTTAGGCAATTAAGTAAGATTTATCGTGTTGAGGTAGCATAGAAAATATATAATACTTGTGGTGTATAGTTGTTAGATAGGTAATGAACTTAGTTATCCTTGTGTGTATGTGTGGTGGATTATACGTGATATTTGTATTCACTCGGCCATGTTGACTCCACTATTCGATGGGCGGGCGTCGCATACCTAGGTTGTTTAGCGGGATGATCGAGATACTTTGGCGATAACTCTGGCCCGTGAAGATAAGCGATGGTGGCGTGAAGACCTCCTTGGTCATACTTATTTTCTTTGGAGTTTTTGTTGTATATAATAATTATATGTTGTAAAATCAAGATTTGTTTGATCTTTGTATTTGGATTATTATTTTCGATTAGTTGTGGTGTTGGTTAGTTCATAGATGGACGGTTGTATTGTTTTACTTATGCATGTTAAATGAAGTCATTTTGCTATCCTTGTGATCCGTCGTTGGTGACTCGATTATTCAAGTTGATGATGGTCCCTGACCTCGGGGGGACCAGTCGTTACAATTATGGTATCGGCCTGGGTTTATGTTTTCTTGGTGTCTTGTGTGCCTGGGTTTCGAGTGCGAGTGTGTTGTTGTGTGAGTGCGGTTTGCCCATATACTTCGGTATAAGTGCGGTTTTGGGCTTATACTTCGGTATATAAGAGCGGTGTGATTATCTGGCCACTGTTGTGTGCATTATTGGTGTTGGCCCTTCTGGCTGCGGTATAACGGCGGTGTTTATTAGCGAATTGTCCGTTCTGGCCAGGTAGGCAGTTGAGCATATCGCGTTAGAGGTTGGTATAGTTGTGGAGATATGAGAGATAGATGGCTTGATGACTAGATTATAGTCGTTGTTGAGTTTCTGTGATTTTATTCTGGTGATTGTGTGCCTTATTGAGACTTTGTATATCTTGACGTATTATCTTGAGACGCTTCTTTTGGAATTTTATGATTTGGCCTTATTAGGTAGTCCTAGGTATATACATATTTATTCATGTTGTCTGTATCATTGACATCTCGTTTAGGTATGGCTTAAGTTTGTACGTGATCAAGTTTTATTTAAGCTTGACTTACACCTATTCGTTTTTAGGCATTTCATTTGTGCAGTTGACAGGCGGCAGTTAGTCGGGAAATTTGTTGAGTTTATATTCCAAGTGGCTGGAGTGAACATCGGGTGGTGAGGATCCTCGCGGTCTCGTTTTGTTGTGTTATCCAACCGTTTCTTGATTGTATTTCGTCTTCGGACTTTTAGCCTTGTCGGGAATTATTTTTGTATTCGAATATGGTATTTACTTTCCACGGTTGTAAGCACCGACATTACTATCTTTTTGAGATATGTTGTATATATATGGGTTGGTTGGTTAGATATTAGCTGATGGATTGTAAATTTTAAAAATTTTGTTTTTCTAAATTTTGTTGTAAATCAAATTTTTGATAAAAGCAGCGTAGTTCTTTAAGCCCAATTAGATCCATCGATTATGGTGACTTTGGTGTTCAGTTATAATGATTACCGCGCCGGGGGGCCATTTTAGGCGTGTCGTTACGATGGAAGCCTCTCGATTAACATATTACTCAGTTAAAGTATTATATGATCGTTTAGCTAAAAAGTACTCCTGGATTCA
The DNA here is from genome assembly GCA_019722365.1 of Lithospermum erythrorhizon. Classification (NCBI taxonomy): domain Eukaryota; kingdom Viridiplantae; phylum Streptophyta; class Magnoliopsida; order Boraginales; family Boraginaceae; genus Lithospermum; species Lithospermum erythrorhizon. The sequence continues at coordinate 17,474 of JADFUC010000753.1, forward strand.
ATTTTGAGTGGGGTAATTTTATTTTGGGTGTCGACTTTGTTTAATTTACAAAAAATACTATTAAATTACGTTTCTATCCTTATTTGGTAATGATTATGGTGGGCCATACGATTATTGATGATTAAATGAAGGGTAAAAGTAAAAAGCGTATCTGATAACTCGAGTCATTTCTTAAAAAGTAATAAAAAGTCAAATTATTCCAATTAAACTTGAATGGGAGGAATACTTTATTAATAAGAAGTTAGAAAAAGATTTTATTATACCGTAATATATATATTCTCCCAAAATCAAAAGCAATCTCTAATTCAAAAACAATTATTAAGGTAAAAATCGAAAAAATAAGTTCAAAAGTATATTAAATTCCGAAACAATCAATTATTATGAAAAAATAAATTTTTGCTATACAATCACATACTCCGTATTATTTAACAGTATTGTATAAAATTGTATTCTAAATATCAAGGAAAAACATTTGTTTTTTCATCTCTTGTTCTCTGATCAATTTAATTTGTTCTTATTACAATAAAAACTCTATAAATTGATACTCGATAAATTAAGAAACTCTCTAAAATAATAAATTTGTTTGGTCCCGACTTGGGCTAGTTAAAAATATCACACAAATCGATAAAATAATAAAATAATATTTTTTTCAAAAAATCTCTCTATAATATAGGATCCAAGAAAATCATATATTAATAATTCTTAGAAATTAAAAAGATAATTATTACAACTTAATGAAAATATGAATCTATAATTATTTCTTTTCTTTTGAAGTTCAAATCTTGTTGGACTTCATTTCTAATTTTTCTTATTGCATCCAATAGTTCTGATATTGTGCTTTTGAATTGTAACATAACGTTTTGAAGAGTTTTAGATGTTAAAATTACTTCACTTTCGCGTAACGAGGATTAAAGAAACTCTTAGTATAATTATGCTATTAATATTAATTCCTTGTACTTCTTGGATTGTGATATTCAGATATCTATTTGAATCTTCATCTTTCGGATCAATCTCAGTAATTAATGACCAAAATTAAATATACGTGTGTTTATTTTGTTAAAAAACTCTTTAAATTAATAAATTATTAAGTTATTGATAAATTAATAAGCTACTAAATTAATAAATTTAATTGGTCACGGCGATATTAATTTATATGACAACTAGAACTACCAGCAGACAGTATTTTTTAGTAAATGATAATTTTAAAGCCATTGAAACTTACCCAGCTACTATGACTGCAGAGGGGGCAAAATGGTCGTTTCACCTACAATAATCTATTTGTTTGGGTGTATGTACATAACTGATTGAGGTTGAGCTGTTATCTGTAGCCTTTATAACGATAAAAGAAAAGGGTGAATTATTATTTTGCGCTACATTTGGAAGTGTGGTGTTTGCCAAAGTTTCATCCAGAGATAGATAATATTTCACTATTTGGACACAGTTTGGGTGTATGTATAGTGTTTTTTAATGTCTTACAATACTCATGACAAAAGTACATGGTTTAAATAATCCAATAACAAATAAGGAAAAAAGAACACTCCAGTGCCATTTGATGCACCAAACACTATGCTAACAAATCTCTCCCGAATAAATTTGTTGTTGAGATCCTTCTGTTCACATAGTGATGCTATAAAAAATGCAACATCTCTGAAGAGCCCTCCAAATTATAGCCTTCACATCGTCAATGCTCTTCCTATAGACAGCTACACCATTCTTTTCTGCTAAAAGCAAACTTGCGTTATGAAGGATCTACCCATTATTAACCACCTCCATGCCCTTATTCACAAAATGAGCTATAGTTTCAACTCATTTATGTAGCCACTGCATTGTTAGGATTGTTATAGCGACTTCGCTTAGAGATGCAATTCTTTGTTTGATGAAATGCCAAGCAGAAATATTGTTACTTAGATACATTGATTAACGGGTTCCTTCGGGCTGGAGACGTTGAAACTGGTCGTAGGCTGTTCGAAGAAATGCCTGATAGGGACTCTGTTTCGTGGTCTACGATGATTGCATGGCATATGAGTAATGGATATGAGGTAAAAGGTTTGGCTCTTTTTAAGGAAATGACGTTGCCTCAAAGGCTCAAACCTGATCAAGTAACGTTGGGTGCAGTCCTTATGGGTTGTGCTCGTATGGGTTCAATGGGGATATTGGTGGGGAAGTTGTTTCATGGGTTTGTAATCAAGGATCATTGGAAACTTAATGTGGAGTTTGGGACTTGTTTAGTTGATATGTATGCAAAAGTTGGTTGTTTAAGAAATGCATGTTTGGTTTTTGATATGATGGAGGTAAAGAATGTGGTGACTTGGACAGCTTTGATATGTGGCGCCGCACAACATGGTTTTGGAAAAGAAGCTCTATTATTATTTGATCAGTTAAAGAGTAAGGTTAATCCCAATGAATTCATTACTGGGATTCTTGGTGCTTCTTCATGGGATTAGAAGAGGGCCGCAAACACTTCAATATGATTGAAGCTTATTGTTTAAGGCCAAGAATTCAACACTATGGGTGTATGGTTGATTTGCTTGGGAAGGCGGGGTTAGTGGTCGAAGCTTTTGAAGTTATTAAGACCATGCCTATGGAGCCCAACGTTGTTATTTGGGGTTCATTTTTGCTATCTTGTAAGCTTCATAAACAGTTTGATCTTGCTGAAAGGTTTATTGAGCGGATTATGAGTGTTGTGACACCAGAAAATGATGGAGGAGTGTACAGTCTTGTTGCTGATTTGTATGTTTTAAATGGTCGGTGGCATGATGCAGAAAGGGTGAGGAAATTAATGCTCAACCAGAACGTGAGAAAGACTAGAGAGATACAGTCATTTAAATGGTGGGATGATCTAATATTTTTAAACTGGGTCGGGATTAGAGATGATATGATTCGGGAGGAATGAATTTTGTTTAAATTCAGCTCCGTCCACATTAAAATTTCAATGACACACTTATAACGATCCTCAAATTTCTTCTGAATTTGTTGTAATCTAACTTTTATTACCTGAGTTATTCTTCGAGAGACATAAAATGATTGACAAGAGGGGACAATGTTTTGAACAGGAAAATAAGTCGATAATGGAATCTAAATGGTTGGCAGCTTTGGACTCCCGCCTAGGTATACTTAACCCAAAGTTCATTTTTGTGAGAGCAGTAGCTGCTTAATGTTCGAGTTTATAAAGACTTCAGCATCTTTATTAGCTTTGTGAAGAGGAGTTTGCACGTCTAACATACTCAGGCTGCCACAACATGATGACTCAAAAGAACACTCCTGCTGAATACACAAGGGTAAAAGTCTTTTACAACGTTCTTTCGATCACTAAAAAAATCATTTGATTCCTGGTAAGGAGACTAACTAATAAGAATAGACAACACTCCTTCAAAGACCTTTGATTGGGTTTCTTCTTGTTGAAATACTATGTCTCAATTTTACATGAGATAATCATGTCGTGTTTTCCCCCCAATGTTGGTGAAGGTAAGAAGTATTGTTATGTATTCTTTGGTTTCAGAGTGAAATACAGGTAGAGACGTAGAACAAATATATTGTTGCCATTGATACAAATTTAAGGGTACTATATTAAATACAGTGAAGAATTTTTATTCTCCCTCTGTTATTAACACTAGAGAACAAAATTCAGTACAATACTGCTGGAAGCTTAGTTATCTGATAATTCAAGCAAATGCATGGTCCATTGCTATCTGAGCACACGATTAATAGGTGGAAGCAAATACAGTAAATAATTCAAATTAATAGAAACATAGAACAACGAATCCAAAAATGCTACTAATACAAGAAGCTTAATAAGGCATGCACATTTATGGATGATCTTTTGGAGATGAGCATAAACAGAAAGGAGGGCACTCACACATTAGTCTTCTTCCCATCTTATTTAGAGATCGTTTCCTCCCCATTTCGATATCTGATTGGTTATTCATCATCATAATATGATTATTTGAAGTAGACGTTACTGGTTTTGTGTAGTCGGGTAAAGGACCATCACCTAAATGGCTCAAAAGAGCATAATAAACAGAAGAGACAAAGTTAATACTGACATCTTCTTCATCGTCATTGTATTGCTGGCTCGAATGCACACTAGTGCTAGTACGTAATAGTTTTGCTATGTTAATGTGAATAGGTAAGTGTATGTTTATATAGAAGTAAGAACCACATGTCCACATCCAGCCACCTAATAGGTAAGTGTATGTTAATAGGTAAATTAATATTGGTCGGCGCACGAGCGGCCTCGAGTCACTGTCCTCGGATATTCTGGACCGCCGGTCGCGGCTCCTCCCGGATATCGGCGGAGGAGTTAGCGGAGTAAGCCCCTAATTGTCGGGTAGATTTTGCTTTTATTCATCAGGTTTGGAAACAAATATTTAAGGATCAATGGAAATCGTCTCTCCATCTCTCTATTTGTTGTGCAATCAAACTAGAGTACTTGATAACTTTTTTTTGAATTCATTCATAAATTATAGAATTACTACAAGCACATTTAAATATATATATATCAATTGTAATAAAAGTCCTTCTCCCACAAATAACTAATCAGATTGTGACAGATTACATAATATAAATATATGTAAATTAACCCTACTAATCAACCTAAATTCTTGTATTTAAGTCTAAAATGTCTTCGATGGTAGGACATCTTCATTTTGTACTAAGTCTTCAACAATCCGTTGCATTGAAGGATATATTACACCCATAAATTGAATTGTTTCAAATATATTATAGGTCAAGAAAAAAAATAGAGAATTTTCTTGTATCTTAACTTTATTCCATGTTTTTTAACCAAATCTTACTCAGGCTCATAATATTTGAGCCTTTAAAAGAATGTTCTATTTTTTTTTAATAATTTCTTTGATTGATGTAAATAATAAAATAGATAATTTAATTAAGTGTAAATTGTTAAAAATGTAACACCTAAAAGTTGATAAGGTAATAAAAAATCGACTTTAGGACAATTTTATTGGAAATCTGATGAAAAAATTACAAATGTATTTTAAACTTTTTAACATATAATAATCATAAAAAAAAATAGTGAAAATGAGTGGCGAGAAGAAAAACTCTCTCTGGGTAAAGCTCGTCGAGCTAAGTATTTCACTAAATCCTAAGGCCGACTAAGCGGTGTCGAAAGCGTCTGATGACAATTCGGTGGTTCATGGCGGAGTCAATCAGTGGCGATCGAAGGTGCAATTGGGGAAGAATCGTGTGAAATTGAAGTATATCCCTCCAGTAATTGAAAATGGGATTCCGACTATAAGATACAAATCGGTTGAAATACAACCTCAGATTAATAAATGGAGGAACTCTTTGGTAGGATTTGTGTTTGGATTAAACCCTAGTCACTTTGGGGTTGAGAATTTTGTGAAGAATCAGTGGCGTCATTTGGGGAAAATTGAAGTGTATAAGCTTGAATCGGGCATCTTTGTGTTCAAGTTTGAATTGGATGAGATGCGGAAGCAAGCAATTGAGGAAGGACCATGGACGTTTGTGAAAAGGCCTTTGATTTTGAAGGAGTGGTGTCCTGGTATGAAATTGGATTGGAAGTGTATTGAATCACTTCCGATTGGATCAACTTCCGGGAGTTGCTGCGGAGCGTGGGATATGGAAGTCTTTGAGTAGAATTCTTCAGTCTTTGTTAGTAAACCCTTGTTCACTTGATCTTTCCGACGGCGAGAGATAGTGCGATTTGTCATATCTTTAGGGTTTATGTTGAATTAATGCAAATTACGCTTTGCGAAATTGGTGAACCTAGAGGTGACATGGGAAGGTGATGAATTGTAGGAAATTGAGTATAGATGAAGCTCACTTTTAGAGCGTAAAAACTTTCACTTCTTGGGCGTAAAGCTGGAGTTTGTTGTGTGAAGGTAACGACTCGTGTAATGCGTAAGGAACAGAGGCGGGAGGAAGTAGGAGATGTGGTGTGATAACGTTAGGGCCCTAGGAGGGTACCACTAGTGACACGTATCTCGTGAGGCAGGGAGTAGGGTTAGAGATTGAAGGGAAAGGCTGTGGTTTGGAGTGCAGGAAAGCCCCGGACAATCAGCGTGGTGAGTAAGGTCAAATTCCCCTGTGGTTGTTAGGACTGATGTGGATGAGAGGTGTGATTCTATAGTGATGGAATTGATTCAATCATGTTTCCTGAGTACAATTTGCTTGTAAAAATTGCTTAAAATCCATATGCCTACTTGGATAAGATGCAAGAAGAGGATGGAAAAATGCTTGGACAGAAAGAGTAGTAAGAAGAAGGTGCAAGAAAATGAGAATAGTAGAGTCCTTAAGAACAAACCCCTAGCCCCCAATATAAGATGAAGATACTGAGTTGGAACATTAGGGGTCTAAATTTCCCTGTAAAACAAAAAAAAAATATTAGTAGGAGTAAGCATAGTTATGATATAGTGTGCGATAGAAAATAAGGTCAGGTTTGGCCATTTTGATAGTGTGTATAGTAATTGTTTCAAGAATTAAAAATGTGTACATAATATTGTCATTGGTAAGGTAGGTAGAATCTGGGTGTGTTGGGACCCTAAGAAGGTGGATGCTAGTGTGCTTAGTGTGAGTCAGCAACAAATAATGTTGGATATCATCCAATTGAATAATGGTGATAAATGTGTAATGTCAGCTGTTTATGGTGATAATCTTAGGTTGGAAGGCATAAGCTATGGAGGGAAATGGAGAAGGGTTGTAGTGTGGTATGTGATAGACCTTGGATGTTGAATGGGGATTTTAATTGTGTTTTATCATCTAATGAGGTTATGGGGGAGGGTCCCACGATTATGTAACATCACGAGTTTTAGGGATTGTGGAGGTAATGGAGTTGGAGGACATGATAGGTGAATGTTGGCGATTATATTTGGTTCGGGGTTCTACCGCTGGGAAGCTTCAGAATAGGGTGTGTTGGTGAATAGTACCTGGTACAACAAATTCCCAAAGTCCTATGTTGTATTTGAAGGCCCAAGGTTGTCTGATCACTCTCCTATGAGTATTATAGTGGAGAAAGTTGAAGTCAAATTTGATAATTCCCTCAAATTTCATGAAATTTGGAGTAAACATGTGGAATATATGGAGGTGTTGAGAAGAGCATGGGCAGTGAAAGTGAATGGAAATGAAAGATATGTGGTCAGGAAGAAGTTAAATGAAATGAAAAAGGCCTTTAAGGAGTTTAATGTGAAACATTTCAATAAGTTGCCACTTCAGGTGAAAGAGAAGGGGAAAAAGGTAGAAGAGGTTCAAAAGATTATCCTTTACGGTAATGAGATTACGATAGGAAGGGATTGCCGGAGGAAAGAAACTCATAGAGGAGTTGTATGTGTTGAAGTAATGTGAGGAATCCTATTTACAGAACAAAGCCGGGCGTCGTATTGGGCATTTCACGGGATGATTGCACTAGGTTCTTAACTTCATTGCTAGAATGAAGCCATCAAATTAAAAATAGTATGCTTGTGGTTCAGAATAAGGAAGGGAAAATGTTAACAACACATGAGGATATTATTGAGGAAGCCATCAGGTTTTATAAGAAGCTTTTTGATGAGGAGAGGCCCAGATTGCGAGGGAGGGATCTTTGCAGTAGTGTTGTCGATTTATTCTCCCAAACAAGTACTTAGAGGCTTGTTGGGGGCCTGTCAGGCACATTATAGATGTGGACATTAAGGAGGCTTTGTGGAGCTTGGATAATAATAAAGCCCGTGTCGGATGGGAGGGTGATTCCTGAAAGAGGCGATTCTTTGCGGTTAAAAGGCTTCTTTCTTTATTAGGGAGAAGATGTCGAGGAGCTGCAGATACTACCACTACCAACCTTGTCCCAAAGAAGCAATGTCCCCTAGCTATGAAGGATTATAAGCCCATTGCTTGTTGAAATGTGATCTATAAATGTGTTTCTAAGATTCTGGCCGGAAGAATGAAGGTGGTTTTGGATTCGTCATTGAAAGTAGCAATCGATGCACATTCATGAAGGGAGGTTAATTGGAATAATATTCTAATAATGCAAGCTGAGAGAGGTGAATAATTATCGTTGTCGGTAGGCGATAGGTGTCTTTATCGAATTGATGTTATGAGGCCTATGATTACGTGAGATGGGGAGTTTTTATGGGTTGTAATGAGGGCGTAGGTTTTCTAGATATTTACATTGAGTGGGTGAAACAATTTGTCACAACTTCTTTTTCAGTGACTATTAATGGGGGAATTCATGACTTTTTCAGAGTTAGAGAGGATTAAGACAAGAGGATCCAATATCCCCTTACTTGTTTCTCATTGTAATGAAAGGGCTCACTAGAATGTTGAAGATTGAAGCAGCCAGTTTATGTTCAAATATCATCCTGATTATGATGAGGTGGGAATAATAAATGTTATGTTTGCAGATGATATGTTTATTTTGTCATCTATAGATGAGGAGTCTTTTCATAGTATAAAGAAGGTGATCAAGGAGTGGAGAGCTTGCTGGGCTGGTTCCTAATCTTGACAAGAGCAATATCTTTGTTGCAGGGGGTCAAGCAAATGTGACTGAAAAGCTTAGCAGATTTATGAATATCCCTATTGGTGTCCTCCCTATCAAGGATTTGGGTATCCCTGTCACATCCAAAAAGATGAGTAGCATAGACTGTAAGGCCCTGGTTGATAAAATCGCTGGGAGATTGCAAGGATGGAAGGCTAAAATATTGAGTTATGTTGGGAAGGTCCATCTTATATGCTCTGTGGTCCAAGGAATCAACCAGTATTGGGCTATTATTGTCTCTGTCCCCAAAAGTGTATGGGAAGACATTGATGCTATGATGAGAGTTTTTCTCCAGGGAAAGGAGAAGGGGTAGAGATATAAGGCCAAAGTGAAGTGGAAGGATGTATGTTTGCCCAAGTTGCAAGGGGTATTGGAGTTAAAGATTTGTTGGAATGGAATAAAGCAAATATGGTCAGTAAGCTTTGGGACATTTGTAGTAAAAAAGATTATATGGGCATATAAGAAGAGTGTTAAATATAGTTGGTTTGGAGATGTATTTGGGATATAGAGGTTTGTTGTATCAGAATGTGGAAACAGTTGTAGGTGATGGCAAGGATAATTTTATTTGGCATGATCCATGGCTGGAAAGAAAAAGTTAGTGTGTAGAGATTACCATACTGTGGTTGATGTTAAGATGTGTACTAATGGGTGGAAGTGGACAACTGGTAAGAGGTTGTCTCGAGAGGTTCAATAGATCATAGCCAAAGTGGATAAGGTGTGTCTTGATGTTTCACAAAGAGATAGATTGGTCTGGAAGGCAGTATCTAATGAGAAGTATGTGGTTAGAAGGGCATATAGTATGCTCTCAAGGAACCTTACAAACATAATATTCCAAGGCATAGCTTCATTATGTGGCTACTAGTGCAAGGGAAACTGAAAATCAGGAACAGAGTTGTTAAGCGGAAACTTAGATGTGAGCTAAGTTGTTTATTGTGTAGGAAGAATGAATCACAAGACCATGTTTTCTTCAAGTATAAGTATGCAGGGAACATCTGGAGTAAAATTGAACATGTCACAGTCAGAAATGTCTTGAATATTTTTTAGTTCTACGTTTTGGATGCATGTGGAGTGGCATCGTCCTGACATGATTCTATGAAAGTGATGATCTGCTCTGGTTTTGGTGTTGGGCCGGATCACAAATCCTCCTAATCGAGCTTTGATACGCCTTGATCCAAATGAGAGTTCCTACAAAACTAAGACTTGTTTCCCGGACGGAAACACTCCGACGATCAAGTCAGTAAAAGATCGAAAGAGTTTAGTTTCTAAAATTAAAGTATTTGGGTGTCAAAGTGAACTTACTTGATTTGGCCTCAAGGTTTACCTTTTCTAGTTGGTTTGAACCGTTACATTGGTCGAGCCTTGATGGCACCTTCATTACCAATTAATGACTTTTGTGGCTCATTAAGGGGTCGTGCAATTATGGTCTTAATTACCTCCTTAATTGAGCCGAATCAAGCCGTTGATTTCTAAAGGTTCTCTTCTCCGCTACAGAAATTTGGGGCCAGAACTAACCGGGTTTAATTTGGGCTTCGGCTTTGGCCCACTTCATTGTGTGGTCTAGGTCCATTTATTTGGTGCATTGTTCCGACCGCCTCGAAGGGCCGATCTAGTTGGCTGATCAGGATGGCCCATTTGTTTGTGAGATTATCATTTGTCCCAGGCTACGCCCATTTTCTATGGGCACGGATCTTGAATATGGGTGGGTCTCTTCGATTCCTCGTACCAAGCATCTTAACATCTTCCATGCATATGTCAAGGGCATTTTGTCTCGAGCATGGGTTGCTATTATTTCATTATCTTGGCCATCATTACATGCAATTTTTTAGGGAACTCTCGCCTGCTTAATTATCAATTTCCTTTTTGATTTGAGTTCTTGATCTTCATAAATTGGGGAAGACACACCGCAAAGAGACTTATCCATTTTATTTTTTTGCAATTTTCCTCGGCCATCTTCGAAGTTCTTCAGTAGTTAGAGAAAAGACCTCCCTCTTTAGACCATCAAGAAAATATCCTCTCACAAAGAGGGCAGTCGCCGGAATTGAAGTTTCCGCCTCCCTCTTCCCCTCCTCTTTCTCCATCTTCTTCCAGGCCCGTCGTGGGTCTCTTGTCACCAAGGCCTACCCCAGACGAGGCCAGGCACAATGCTCTCTCACCCCTCACAGGCCGAGTCTGGCCGGATGTGACTGGAGTCTTGCCCCAGATTCCCCGAGGCCTCGGGGATGTGGGCTACGGTATTATTTTCTCTATGGTTCCTCATGTATATTCCTTTAATTTCTTCTCTTCCCAATGATTCTCCTCATGTGTTTCCCACTTCCCCCCAAGGGCCGCCTGCGCCTCTGCATGCTTTTAGAGGATAGCCGCTCATCCCCGGGAGGCGCCTCGGGCGGGGTAATGGAGGCAGGATTACATGACCTCCGTGAGTGGTCTGCAGTACCACGAGAGACATGGCCTCTTGGACCCAGAGACACGAGAAGAAGGCCCGAGGCGAGAAAAGGGATGTTGCGGACCGGGCAGCTGCTGCTAACTTGTCGGGAGAGGGAGAGCTGCGGCGATGCCTACTTTAGTGAGAGCCCTCACAAGCCCGTCTTGCTCAGGCGCGCCGTAAATGTCGGACTTTGTCATGAACTTCGGGACAGGGCTCGATATTCCAGGCCCTTGTTGAAGAGTATAAGCGGTATTGGTTTTGAGGTGGGTAAGACCCAACGCCCGTGCCCGGCTTCCCCGACACATTTGAGATCGAGGCGGGTTTTTTTATGTAATCATGTACTGCCCCCCCTGCCGGGGGGAGGGGTTGTTATTAATATATTTCCACTTTGTTCTTTTGTACTATGCGTACCTTTCATTTGATGCTTTTTAGCTTTCTCAGTCCTATTTATCGTTTGTTTGGTATTTACTCTACCATGTTGGCCGGGGCTCACCTTCAGACACTTAGGTCGGGGAGGATCTCGACGACATGGCTAGAGGTTCACTTAAAGACTTTTTTTACATGTGTCGTGTATTCGTGCCCCGGATCTTCCTCGTACTTTCGGCGGGAGGGGTGTGAACTTTTCATGATGAGGTGGATTGTACATGGGACATCTTTCTTGAGAACTTGTCCAACATAAGAGGATTTTGGTTCTCGATCGGTCGAGCGGTAGGATATACCCATATATTTAGATAGATTAACACCAACGAATTTTTCTGTTTGTGATGCAACTACAGAGCGTAGGTCTGATGACACTACAGTAACGTTGAACTTTGTTGAATATTAAAGGCAGTTAGCGGAACCAAATCTTTATATTCATAATAAATGAAATGCGAAGGGGCTTACACGTAGTATTTCCTTAGGTGACATGCGTTCGCGACCGCGGCTTTTGGCAGCCACTAGGGTCTCCGATTCGTATGTGGCCTGCAATCCTTCGGACGAGGCGCTGGGCCCTCCTAGAAGGACTCAACTTTCGGAGCTTTCCATGAGGCGGAGGCTTGTCGTGCCACCGAGGACGAGATCCCTACTAGGGAATTATCTGGTTCGGACCACTTTGATATATTGGTATTTCACTTTCTCCTTTTAAGACCATGCTCGGCCACACAATGACCCTCTTTTCTTCCAATTTTAAAGTTGAGCCTTGACTCGTGTTGCATTGTAGGCTAAATCATAGTATGACACTCTAGTTGTCACCAAGTGAATCTCCATGACGGGCATTTGAATTCGTACACGGGCGTGCCACGTGATGAGATTTGGCGTCATCGGAGGACCGTAGCAGCATTGGAAGCTCCACGGTCCCCGACAACTTTAATCACAGGAGCCATTTCTTGGCCGAAGATTACCGGATTTAAATACATTTCTGCATGTCCATTGGCCAGGGATATGACCTTGATGGATCCATCACTTGGTGAAGGGGTTACTCACATGTGATGGGATTTAATAAATCGGAAGGACCATAGCACTATTAAAAGCTCATTCGACAACCTCCCTCTCCTCCACGGAAGTAGTTTGTTGGCGATCCTTGAAGATTACCCGGTTGTCGCCTCACATCCATTGGGTTGGGGATATGACAGGCGATCATCTGCTTGAATGAAAGGGGTCTCGAAGTAGCAGTGGGATTTGGAGTTGTCCGGAAGGACCATAGCCTTTATTGGGCTCACATCCCCAATAGCCTCCCTCCTCTTTGGGCGGGTTTCTTGGCGTCGCTTGAAGATTACCCGGTTTATCACCTCTACACATGCCCATTGGCTTGGGGATATGACACGGAATCGTCCGGTGTTCTATACCCGGATCTATATGAAGTCCTCAATCCTCCCGGCCGTGAGCGTGTTCTATTGTCCCTTGGCAGCGCGAGAGTACTCCGGAGTGAGTAAAGATATCTTTTATGGCCAGTATACACCTCGACCATACAGTAGCTAAAAGCGGCCCAGCCACACCCATTTGGTAAAATGTCCCCACCGCCTTGATGGTGTACTGCTTCCCCCAGGTATCACGGAAGATCTCCTATGATGTCACACCCTATTGGTAGAAAGGTACCGGACATAGCAGGCTAACCATTTCTTGGGGAGGCTGATGAGATGTTGGCATGCCATGACATCCATCACACTTCCGGATATGATCATGGGCATCATAGCTCTGAGCGAGAATATCACGACCGCGGGATCTTTTAGTCGAGCCTTGCCATTAATGTGACTTCCACACATGGCCCCATTACATTTCTTCGTCAACCATCGGCCCTTCCTTTCGGGTGACACATAAGCAAGGACCACTGAAAAGGGCCAGCCGATAGAGGACCCAGCTCTAGCGGGGTATACCTCGAGATTTTGCCTTTGGATGCTTTATTAGCCACCGAGGATCTCACAAGGACTCGGTTCTGGAAATCCAAGATATCACGATACCATGGCTAAGAGTGCTCTCCGCTTCACTTTCTCCGAGCATTATCAAATCACTTCCTTTGTCGAAGAAGCCGCCGATCTACGGGGTGGAATCTGCGTCGTCCCGTATTACTACCGTAGCCAACAAAGATGATACATCCTGCTCTAATTTCTCTCTGAGGCGTGCTCCATATGACAGGACCGAAAATGTCTGGCCAAACTTCGGACCCTTCGCAGATATCCTAACCATCGTTCATTCGCCTTGTCAATTTTAAAATCGCCCTTCACATGGCCCACCAGCAACTGAGAATCCGTTCTTATATGGATGTGTTCTGCCCCCAAAGCATTTGCTAATGAAAGTCCATTGGCAAGTGCTTCATACTCAGCCTCATTGTTCATGGTTGGAATACTCCAACTTGTGACCCTCTGGAGACCACAATAGAATTGCAGCTCTGGAACCACCGGGGTTGCTCGTACCGTCCACATATAGCAACCAGACCGGCTGCTCAGCGGCTTCTACCAGGTTGACTAACTCGGGAGCCTCCTCGGCATGGGTGCACTCCACCACAAAGTTGGCCAGGGCCTAGGCTTTGATACTCGTTCATGGCTTGTACCAGAGATCAAACTCGCTCAGTTCTATTGCCCATTTGATTATCCGTCAGGACCAGCTGGGGTTCTCTAGTATTTGCCGCAACGGTTGATCCATGATTACCTCAACCGGATGCGCCACAAAATAGGGCTTCAACTTTCGGGCTGCCATAATCAAGGCAAAAACTAGCTTCTTCGTGAGGGATACACAGGCTCAGCCCCCTCATTACCCGGCTAACATAATACACCGGCCTCTGCACCTTCTCCTCTTCCCAGATGAGGACGCTACTTAGCGCGGACTCAGATATTGCCAAATACAGCTGCAGGAAGTCCCATGTTATAGGCCGCACCAGCAACCGTGGTGATTCCAGGTACACCTTCAGCTCTTGAAAGGAATTTTTACACTCCGAAGTCCATTCAAACTCCCTCCCCTTCTTTATGGCATTAAAGAAGGGCAAACTTCTATCTTCAATGCGTGATATGAACCAGGCCAGGGCAGCAATCCTTCCTGCCAACCGTTGTGCTTCATTCTGCGTTTGCGGGCTCTACATGGCTTGCACCGTTGTTATCTTGTCGGGGTTAGGCTCAATTCCCTTATGGGTAATCATGTAGCCAAGGAACTTACCGGATGTCGCCCCAAAGACACACTTGTCTGGGTTTAGCCGCAAGTTATACCTCCACAGATTTTCAAAGCTGTCCCGGAGGCCCGTCTTTTGATAACCATGTCATCCACGTAAATTTCCATATTCCGTCCCATCTGTGTGGAGAACACCTTATTGACCATCCTCTAGTACGTGGCTTCCGCGTTCTTCAAGCCAAATGCCATGAACTTGTAGCAATGGATGCCATACTCAGTTACGAACACAGTTTTATCCACATCCTCTTTGGCCATGAATATCTGGTGATACCCTCGGAAGGCGTCCATGAAATCCATCACCTTGTACCCCACACTCGAGTCAACCAGTCTGTCAATATTAGGCAGAGGGTAGCAATCCTTTGGGCACGCCTGGTTAATACTGGTGAAGTCCATGTATATTCACCAAGTCCCATTAGGATTTAGGACTAACACCACGTTGGCCAACCATGCTGGGAATAAGATCCCCCGAATTGCATTTGCCCCCAGCAGCTTGTCCACCTCCTCCCGGATGGCCTCTCCCTTCTCCTCAGAGAAGGTCCACTTCTTTTGCTTGATTGGCTTGTAGTGCGGATCAACATACAACCAGTGAACTGACACCTCTGGGTCTACACCTGGCATATCTTTTGCCTCCGAAGCAAAGATATCCCGGTACTCTCTGAGGACCCGGATGAGCATGGCCTCGTGCTTTACCCCTAGAATAGTGCTTATTTTGAAGACCTTTGCCGGATCCCTCTCATCGAACGGGATACTCCGGATCTCCTCATGTGGCCGCCCCTTCTTGGGACTTTCCTCCGGGACCTCCAAGGTACACACGTTCCGGTCCATGAACCCTTTGGGCCCTCGTGACGTGGTGCCTACCTCCATCTACGCCTTTATGCGTTTGGTGGAAGCCAAGTAGCATCCTCGTGCCTTCTTCTGGCTCCCCTGTATCTCTCCGGTCCCATGTCTCGTTGGGAACTTCAGCTTGAGGTGTATGAGGGACACTCTCACGCCTCAAAGCTGTGAGGCTTGTGGGTCACCCGATGATAGTCCACATTACACTGCAGACGTCGCCATATCCCATGACGGTGGGCTCCATCTCCGTGGCACAACTGCGGATGCTTCCTTGTGTAACCATGAGTTAGAAACACTTCGAGGACTACACGCCCTTGACAGATCCGCCAAAGGGAAGTGGCCACTAGTCCGATCTACGCCCGACTCATCCCGTCTTGAATTTGCTTCGGGGAAGAAGATATCCACGAGCTCCGGTATCCGCGCGTCCGTCCTACCTCGAGTTGGCTATCAGCGGTGTGATAACCGGGCGATCTAGTGAACGCTCCATCCCTTCAAAGTCCTTTCGGAAAGGACAGTCGGAAACTTCGAGCTGCCCCGTGGTTACTACATATATGTCTCGTTTGGTAATAAATATGCTTGCGCTTCCGAATCTCCTCCTCCGTTCACGCCCCCAAAGATAACGTTTACCACTTCGGTGGCATTGGGAGGTATCGGAGACTTATCACAATCAGTGATTCACACTCACGGGTCTTTCTTATGGACATAATCATTCAACTGCCCCTGCTGAATGAGCTTCTCTATCTCTATCATGCCCGTGATCTTTGTGGTACTGGCAGAACTTGCCCATATCCCTCTTGCTTTGAAGGGTTTTCTACCGAGGCGGCCGCGACTATCCTTAATTTCCAGGAACACATTTCCAGCCGAGGTTTTCAGAGGGGTCAAGTACTTGATCTTCCCCTCCTTTACCTCCTTCCGCTTCCTCGGATCACCCTGGAGACGCGAGAATGCACTTCATCCCGGGAATAAACCCTTTCGGGTGCACGGATCACATCGAGCACTTAAGCCTCTTAATTTCGGGCTCCGGCGCCGGTTATCATCTACCAGACGCTTCCCTCTGCCCTTCTCAGCCCTCTTCTCTGCCTCCTCAATCCGAATGTACTTGTAGGCCCGTTCATTGACCTCTTCCAAATCCTGAGGTTGCCTCTTGAGGAGTGACTCCTTGAAACTTTGCTCGACGCGGAAAGCCTACGACAAAGGCAATCCGCAACCTGATCTTACGATTGAACCAGTATCGAAGTTAAATCCGTGCGGAACGTTCACTGAAGAGCCCAATTGAATGGTCTCTTTTTTGTTTTGATGGTCATCGAGGGGTGCTAAATCACTTTTCTGGTTCCTCCACACATAGGTCGGATGAAGTGATTTTTAAAACTCCTCGAAGGATGTAATGCATCCTACGGCAACGGTCGAACCATTTAGCGCCCAGGCTGCTAGGCTGGATGGAAAGGCCTGCGTACCATTACCGGTTGGTGGACATCGAGATTAGAATTCATGATGTGCTCCTCCGGATCCTTCTTTCTAGTGAATTTGGTAAATCATTGGGTTCATTTCGGTCAACATGATTGCACTCAGATGTCGGGGAGAAAAAGTGTAAGACCCGGCCGGTTCGATGTTGGCCCACGCCTCGCTTGTCCGGCAGCGACAGGAAGGGCATCCTGGCATTGCTTGGTACGCGCTCGCATCATTAGGGATCACGGGGCTGCGACATCTCGTGCTATGACATCATGGCATTTGTCTTTGTCCACTTCCCAGCTGTGTCCTCCGGATGGATGATACCTAGCAGGGTTCTCATAGGCGGGGAAATATTCGGAGTTCTTTGCATTACGGTTATGATGGTCCACATCATCCTCACATAATATCCTGACCATCTTTTGTGGGTGCAAATTCCGCCTCGGACACGGTTCCTCGGATAAATTGGTGGTTCTTGGGTGTTGATTGGGGCATTCTCTGTTCTTGGGTCTAAGTCATTCATATTTAGTCCATCGTTCCCGGAGGCGTTATTACTCCCAGCATGTTTCCATAGTAGTAGTTGAAATGGCCGGATCACAAATCCTCAAAATTCAGCTTTGATACGCCTTGATCCAAGCGAGTTCCCTCTGAAATTAAGGCCGGTTCTTGTGACCGGAAACACTCGACGAGCAAGTCAATAAGGATCGGAAGAGTTGGTTCTGAAAAGAAGAGTATTTGGGTATCAGTGAGCTTTTAACTGATTTGGCAATGAGTTTACCTTTTATAGTTTGTTTGGACCGTTACTTTGATCGAGCCTTGATGCCGCCTTCATTACCGATTAATGATTTTTGTGGCTCATTAAAGGGTCGTTTAATTATGGCCGTAATTACTTCCTTAATTGAGCCAAGCCGTTGATTTCTAACGGTTCTCTTCTCTTAGAAATTTGGGCAGTACTAACATATTTAATTTGGGTTTTAGAACTTTGCAGAAGCGCGTCATATGTACGGAGTCCATTTATTTGGTGCCTTGTTCTGACCCGTCAGAAGGCCAATCTCGTTGGATCAATCCTTGATCGACTCATTTGTTATGAGATTATCAAATAGGTAATTAACAAAATGGTAATAGCTGATGATATTAATTTTATGTGTAGAATTTGACAGATGCAGGCAATTCAATAATAACAAAATGTCTTAAAGTGAGGGCGGAAAATAAGTTACCATAGAATTTATACAGAATTGATGCAATGTGAGACTATGTTTTGTTACTCTTGTTGTAAATTAATCTCTATTAACTCCGTAAAACTGTTTACAAAACTCAAACTCTAAATCTTTCTGACTATTTTCCTAGTTAGTTGTTTTTCTTATAATGATGACCAAATTCTAATAAACATACCTTTCTAGAAACCATATACTAATGCACATTCTATAGGCAATGTGAATTCAACCAAACATCACTAACATTATTTAGATTTTCACTCAATCATAAAATATGAAATAGATTATGTATTCGATAAAGAGAAAAACAGTTTCCAATTTGAACATTCTGTCCATTTTAATCATTAGTTTCTTTTTTATTAGTTTTGACAAAATAAGGACAAATTTGTGTCTAATAGTGCTAAACCGAGAAAAAACAAAGTAAAAAAAATTTCACCTTCTTCCTCATCTTCAGAAACTCCCAGACACTAGCACACACATTAAACTCTATACATAAAAATCCTTGTTGAAACTAAATTTGGACCATTGGATCTTGGTCATTGGTCATCATTTTTTCGGACGTTGTTTTATTTTGGTAATTGGATGTAACATGCTATTTGTGTGTGTATATTGATATTTTATAGTTAGCCTATATTTACGTTAGTTGCTTCCAAAATATTCATTAATCCTTGGATCTGATTTTTATTTTCAATGTGACTCATAGTTTTTAGTATTATATGTCACTTGTCAATGTGCTATTGTATATGGTTCCTTTACTTTTTGATTTACGGCT
>JADFUC010000183.1:0-42522 GCA_019722365.1 Lithospermum erythrorhizon
ATCGGTGTACTTCGTTCAATTTGCGTATTGCTAGGTTGTATTTAATGGTTTATTTAGTTGGCAATTGATTGTTGGATTGGTTAGAATGTGATTAAAGTGTTATTGTTGGGGTAATAAAGTGATGACCGAATATCGGGATTTATGAAGTTGGTAAGTAGAATGTAGTTACGTTGGAATTTTAGAAGTGTATACTAATCTTGGGGATAGGATGATTGCTAAGGGTAGTAAATTTGAATTGTGAGACGTGGTATAATGAACTATATAGATGTTAAGAGAGGATTTATCTACGGAATGTGAAATAATGTATAATTTCTTTGAATAGGAGTTGAGCACGGAGTGCTTTGAGGGCGCCTAAGTTATCATTCTTGTTTTAGCTCGAGGTGAGTACAAACTCTCACGATAGAGACCATACGTATATATTATGTTATATATTTTGCATGTGTTTTTGTCATAGGACTATTTTGACATGTGTGTTGAGTATGATCCATGTTATGAGATAGTTGTGATTATGATTTATATTATAAGATAGTTAAGATTATGATTCATATTATGAGCTAGTTGTGATTATGATTTATATTATGAGATAGTTGTGATTATGATTCATATTATGAGCTAGTTGTGATTATGATCCATGTTATGAGATAGTTGTGATTATGATTCATATTATGAGATAGTTGTGATTATGATTCATGTTATGAGATTGTGGTGGTCATTGTGGTTATACCACGTGTGCTGTGTGTACTTGTGCTGCGTGTGGCTGTGTGATGTATTATTATGTCACGTAATGCGGTGTATTTTATTGCTTTGTTTGTTATTTGAGGAGCGGTGGTGACCCCGACCTGGAGGTTTGGTGTGATATGCATATTGAGTGGGTAGCCCAGGTGGACCGAGGAGGTTTGGTGTGATATGCATATTGAGGGGTGTAGCCTCGTTCGGGAGGATGGAGGTGGATACCTCATCTGATTATTTGTGGAGGTGGATTCTTCATATGTGTATTATTTGTGGAGGGTGGATTCTCATTTGTTGGTTATTTGTGGAGGTGGATTCCTCATTTGTTGGTTATTTGTGGAGGTGGATTCTCGTTTTGTCTACTATTTTGTGGAGGTGGATTCCTCATTTGATGACTTTGTGTGTTGAGACTGTTTCCCTTAAATGAATATGCATTGTTGATGGTTATAAGCTCCTGCATATAGTATTATGTGATATCGTATAAGAGGACTCTATGTGATTTGTGGACAGTTATTACCTGGTGTAGCTTGGTTAATGTATATACATATGTTATATATATATATATATAAGCATGATTATATGTGATTGGGTAATATCTGTGGTATTTGTATTCACTCAGCTTAATAGCTGACTCCCTTTCTACATGGTGGGCGTTTTATGCACAGATTAAGAAGCGTCGTTGAGATAGGCGAGGATGCATGTAAAGTGCATGAAGATCATAGGTGAGGTGGTGGTGGCGTAGGAAGTCTCGTGATCATTTCCCTCTTGTTGTCGACTTGTATATTTTTAGACTTGTGTGTTGTATTTCATGAGGGGTCTGGTTGTCATACTTTTCCTATGTTGTATTTTGGATTTCTTGTGTATCCTTGGGTTGTATTATTCAGGTGGATTGTGTTCTGTTGTCTTTTGTTTTGTTGGATGTGTTGTTGGAACACCACGATGGAATAGAGAGTTTTGTCTTTGTTAATGCCAGCAGGTCATATTTGTTATTGTGTCCATCGATTGGTGACTCTGGTGTACAGGTTGTTAATGATCTTAACCTCAGGGCGGCCGACTTGGGGTGGGTCGTTACGATATATGTGTTTAACATATTTTTAATTGTGTTATACTTTGCCCAAAGAAACTAAACAATACGAGGTTCGGTAAGAGCTGGATTCGACACCTTGAAATAAGTTAAGCAAATTGATTATGAGGTAATTTGTTTTACAATCTAATTGTTAACTGCAATATATGAATGCGTAATTCATTCATATAGTCATTTATTGTTTCACAGTTGCTTGAAATAATAAATCCCAAGGCAAGTCTATATTTTCTAGAGAGGCAACCTGTAAGCGTTGACAAGAGAATTTCTCTTCAGTCGAGAGAAATATAAGATGCTTGATTTTCCTTGGTCGGAATGTTGATGGTTTTGAGGCGGCGCATTTGATGCCAATATAGTGATTGATTAATGATCAATTTTTCTTGGATCATGAGAGATTGTAAGTCTAATCAATCTTATATAGGTGTCTAGGTTGCATAACTAAAGAGTTGGATTGACATTGCAAAATCATAGAAAATATGTATATCTATGTCTATGGTATTTGCTTAGAAGCTGTTACGTTTACTTGATTCTTAGACGTCGTGTAAAACTATCATGTTATATGACTTGTGTGCTTGACTATGTCAAACATACACACCTTAATTGGGGATCATAACTGACATATGTTAGGTATGAGTAGAGTATAGCGATGGAGTGTTGATATATTATAAAGGCATTTATCCATCAGCGATATCTGAGGGAAGATCTCACCGGTTCTCTACCGATGAGTTTGGGGCGATTAGTTTATGGGGCGTCGTAGTACCTTAGTCGAGTTCGGCTTCGAGTAAAGAAAGTAAATTGGGTGTTTCGCTGACCACGAGTTCTTATGGTTAGCATGTGACTGAGATCGTGATAAAGGAATTGTAAATGTCGTTCGGCGAGTGGGAGTGTTGGAAATCAATGAATATTGGTTTCAATAATTATAATACATTGCGAAAATTGTTGTAACTGGTCATTTACTATTTGAGTTAAATGTGATTACTAAAACTAAGTGTTCAATAATAGTAATTGTAATTACTAGTCGGGGTTCTCGTGCTAATACTAGGGATTTATGCAGTTGCTAGATACCGTCTATGAAATTATAATAATAATAATGGTCAGTATAGTATTATGATAATCGTAATAATAAGAATAATGATCAATTATATTATTATACGATGCTATTATTTGAGCCAATTTCACACATACAGTGATGTTGAATTATATTTCATGTATGAAATTAAACTATATTTGGTAAATTGAAATTGATTGTGAACAATAAAATTCTCATTCCGAGAATTTATATTGATAATGTGTAAAATATTAATTGGATGAACTCGAATAAATTAACTTGATAGTTTAATTAATTTAATAGTCATTTGAGATTGTTAATATTTCGTTAGAAGTATTTTACTTAACGAGTTATTTTACGATAAATAGGCATCTTCGCTAAGCTATTCGTTGGGCCTTTAGGTTTTTAGTGAGGAAATTTATTTAAATAAGGGATTTATTTGGTTTCATTTTATGCAAAAACCTAATCATCCAACTCAAAATTTCGCCCCTATCCCCTTTGTGAGATAGCCGAACTTATCAAGTTCAAGAATTGCAATTCTTGATTTGATTCTTTCATCCAATTCCCGTGTGTTCTAGCAGACTCAAATATAGGATTGACCCTGCAGTGTGGATCAGTGACGTTATTGTGATGCTATACAAATTGAATTCAAGGAGGTTTCGTGAAAAGAATTATTGGTGATTTATTCACACACACTTGCTTGTAAGTTCGATATTAATATATTGTACTATATTTTTTTAGATATAGTGATTATAGCAATTAAATTTATCACGGTATACTATTTTTTAAATTTTTTATTGAAATATGCATATCTTTCCGTCACATGCTTGAGTATGTGTTGTATAACATGTTAAATAAATATCAAATAATATTAATCTCACCACTAAAATTTAAGCAAAGTATCAAGCCTATTTTAAAGTTGTGCAACTTACTCAGCATTTGTTGGGCACTTATTTGTGTTGGCGGAGATGTGCTTGTAGTAGGTATGACAATGGATCATGTTAAAGTGATTTCCGTGCGTTGTGGGAACTTTCGGATGATCATTCCAAATGTGAGTTGGTTTAATTGGTACGCTTAACCGGTGATTTCCACTAACATTATGGGTTCGGTGATCTGATTGTTGGTAAATCCTATGGAGCATGCTAGTAACACAAAGAGTTATGTCGTGAAGTTTACATAGCGGATTTAGTTAATCTCTTATTGTGTTAGTTTCAAAATTTATGCAGTGTTGCCATTTTGGCAGCTAGCATAGTAGATCTTGCATACTAATATATTTTGTGAGATTTTGAGTATTGGTATTACTTTATAATTTATTTTGTAAGTGTTTAACATGATAGATTACTAAATTGTTGTCTTTTACATACTTATTCTTGTAGAATTGAAATGGTTGCCCCTAACACACCTAATAATGCTTCAAACAACATTAACTCGTTGCATGTATGATGGTGCAAATTATGAGACATGGTCTCGTGAGTTGAAGGTTGTCCTCAAGTTGCACGAGATCGAATATGTCTTATATAAAGGACTTCCTAAGAAGCCTTCTGGGATCACAGATGTAGATACCTGGAAGAAATATGAGTTGCATAAAGAGGATGCTCTAAAAGCCAAGTGTCTTATGCTTACTCGGATGGAACCGAAGTTTCAGGTTCTGTATGATGAGGATCAGGCATATGACATTTAACGGAGGAAGCTACGGGTGCTCGAAGGAGGCTGACGAGCATGAAGTCTGAATCATCGTGCTCTTATTGATTCTTGACAGAGACACCATGGTTCGGTTATGTGCTTGAGATAATGGTCAAAGCCCGGTGTGATCTTTTGGGATACCCGATTGATCTACGTTAGAATTTGGCATCGTTATGAGATACTTATTTGTGTGTCTAGATGATTAGGAGTTATAGAGATACAAAGTTGACCCGAGCCACCGTGATGTAAATAGACAAATCACCGTAAATTTGAAGCAATTGAGTGTTTGAATTTGAACAAAGGCCTTGATTACGCTAACGTCATTCCTAATCGGCAAGCATCGCAGACAAATAAAAGGCAAATGTCTTGTCTACGAAAATGATATCGTCACTATTGCAAACTCAAAGGTCATTAGAAAGGGACCTGTAAGAAGTTCAATGAAGATAGGAAAAATGGTGTAACGACCACTAAGCCTAAAGAAATTTTGTTATTATTGAAGTTTGTACAACTTCTAATTCTACTTCGTGGATGCTAGGCAATTTGTGGTTAAGCGTTTGGCCAGCGATGTGTAGCGGAGCTGAGGGCAAGTAGAAGACTTCCGAAAGAGAGGGAGAGAGATGGATGCGTGCTTGAGGGAGGCAGTAGAAGGTTGCGGCCTTGGCGGTAGGATCCATTGGTTTAAATTAGCCTACGGGCCTTGTTTAAATTTAAACAATATTTCTTGTGTGCTGCTATTGAAGCTAGAAATATTATTTTCATTTCATTTGAATAATGAAAAGTTTTCATTTTCGATTGATCTATGCATTTAGGATCAGGAATGTATAATATGGTAATGCATATCTCCAAAATATTCTATATGTTTTAGACACATCTATCGAGCAATATAACATTTATTAATCTAAAAGGAATTGGCCTAACGACTTAAACCACGCATACAGCGGCATTGCAAATTGGGTCGCCTATGCGGCGTATCGAGAAACTTCAACTTTGGTGGAATACTTGAAGGTTTTGATTATGAATCATATGATAAGTGTGAATCTTTCCCTCTTGGACAAAATGAGCAAATCAAAATCCTTGGATTTAACAAAAGGGCAAAGTGATGTGTTAAGGATCATACGCGATGTATGTGGGCGATGAACACATTTACAAGGTGGTTATAATTACTTCATTACATTTACTGATGATTATAGTAGATATGGTTATATGTATCTGATGAGACACAAACATGAATCCTTTGAGAAATTTAAGAAATTTCAAAATGAAGTACAAAACCAATTGAACAAGACTATAAAGATTCTTCGGTCTGATGAAATATTTGAACCGTGAGTTCAATAATCATCTTAAAAGATGTTGTATTTCAAAACTCACTCCAGCTGGAACACCCTGACATAATGGCATGTATGCGAGGATAAATCCAAACCTTGCTTGACATGGCTCGATCCTCGATGAGGCTATCGATCTACCCGGTTAATTTTGGATATCATTTGCCAAAGCGAATGACTTCCTTAGAAATGCCTAACTAAATCAGGAGAGAAAACTCCTTATGAATGTGGTTTGGGAAGTCTCCCAAGTTGGGTTTTCTCAGGATTTGGGACTGTGAAGCTTACGTTAAGAAATTAACGAGAGATAAACTAGCATCCAAGTCTGATAAATGCTACTTTATTGGATATTTGAAGAAGCTGTTGGTTACTATTTCTACGAAACATGAGAATAAAATATTCATTCTTCCAGATGGGGAATATTTCTTGAAAGGAATATACGTCGAGGAAGATAGAGTGGTGTTCATCTTGAGAGCTTCAGATGATGAAGCCTTTGTCAATGCACACCTAGTGTAGAGATGGTGGCACCCGCGAGACCTGATGCCTTACGGAGAGATCGATTCTTGATCGAAAGGAGTGGTGGAAGAACCCGACCACTTAGGAGATCCGCTAGAGATCATCGAGAACGGACCCGTTGGTATGTTGAATCTTTCATGATTGAAAATAGCGAGCCTACCTGCTACGAGGCAATGAGTAGCAAAGATCTTGATAAATTCTTTGATAGCCATGATCGAAATGGATTCGATGTACCCAGCTTGATGTTTGATGCTTTGTTATATTACCCAGTAAGGGTTCGCCCCATTGAGTGTAAATGGGTGTTCAAGGAGAAACATGACAAAGGCGGAAGCGTCCATGTTTTTTTTTTTCAAGGCAAGGCTTGTGATCGAGAAAAGTTTCAAGTTCATGGAATTGACTATGATGAAATCTATTCCTTTAGTAAGGTATGCTTAAGTCCATTCAGATCATCTTAGCCATTGCTACATTTCATGACTATAAAATATGGCAAATGGATTTAAAGGTCGCTTTCATGTATGAAAATCTTGAGGAAGATGTGTACATGATACAACCTCCAGGCTTTACATGTTCGAAAGGACCTAAGAAGGTTTGTAAGCTACAGAGGTCCATTTATGGTCTCAATGAAGCATCATGATTTGGAATCTCCGTTTTAATGAATCAATCAAAGATTTTGGATTCTCACAGAAAGCGAAGAAGAATCTTATGTATACAAGAAGGTGAATAGAGTTATATAGCGTTTATAATTGATCGCCGATGACATACTAATTGTGAAACCATGTAGAGCTACTAAACTCGGTCAGTTAGGCGTGTAAATATTCGATGAAGGACTTAGGTGAAATCTGATATATTCTTGGAATCAAATTCATCGAGGTCGGAGCCAATCGGTGATCGGACTTTGCCGGAGACACTTATATGCTCCCGATAAGGTATTGCAAGGTTCAAAATAGATTATTCCAGAGGGGTAATCTCCAATGAGACATGAGTTCAACTGTGAGTCTGATGTCCACTTGCTAATGCTAAGATGAACATGATGGAAGGACATACCTTACTAGCCGGCCATGGGGTGCTCATTGTATGCCATGTTATGCTTGCGACCTAAGTATACACTAAGTGCTACCAATAGAGTAAGCTATTCGAGCCAAGAACCATTGGATTGTATTAAGCTTGGCATCTTGATGTATCTGAGAAGAACTAAAGATGTATTCTTGGTATATGAATTGAGATTATGAAGGTTGGTTGTTACGAGGGTACAGGTAATAAGTTTCCAAGCGGCAAAAGAATCTTGTTCTAGTTTGGGTAGGTGTTTGTCTTAATGGTGGAGCGTTATCTTGGAGAGTTCTAAAAAGAATATTTTTGCCGATTCTACTCTACAATTTGAGTACATTGCGGCAGCCGGACGCCGTAAAAAGTCTTGTTGGATTAAAGTGCGTCCTGCGAGCTTGGAGTTGTTTGCTTCGCGTTGAGACCCGATAGAATTGTTGTGTGAAGCCATGCAGTGCCACTTGCTCGAGCCAAGAACTCCAAACACATCACAAATCAATGCGATATCTAGAAAGTATCACCTGATTTTGGGCTATCTTATAGAGGTGATATGAGTAATGTAAAGAAGTAGCGATAGAAATTTAATGTTGCCGACCCGCTTTTGCAAACCAACACCTCGGACAAATCATGATGAGTATGCGTGAATATTGGTCTTAGACAAATGTCGCGGTGGTGTTAAGGTTTAGTGGGAGCTAGTGTATCTGTCTCGTTATGTGAATAAATAATTGAATATTATGGCTTCGATATATCGGTACATTTGTTTTGCATGTTTATGTGTTTATATGTCTTGGTACATATAACCTATTGTATCGTTGAATGAAAAGTGAAATCCCCTTGGCTAATCTATAGTTTCTAGAGGGAAACCTGGAAGTGTGACAAGACTTCTTGAGTGTAGAAACATAAGGTAAGTCATTCTCCTACAGTCGGATGTTGATAGTTTGGGACAACTAATTTGATGACTTGACATGATTGATTGTGGTGATCTATTTTCTTGGATCGTAGGAGCTTCCTAAGCCTAATCAATCTTATGGGCTGACAGATTGCATAAGCTGGGGAGTTGGTTGACATTTCTGAAATCATGAAGATATGTATATCATGTCCTATGATATTTGCTTACAAGCTATTAAGTTTAGCAATTCTTAGACACAACGTATATAACTATCATATTATATGAGTTGTATTGCTTTGACTATATTAGCTTGGCCTTAAGTGGGGATCATAATGGCATATGTTAGGTAACACAGTAAGTATAGCAGTAGATATTGATATATTAAGGGGTTTATCCATCCTTGATATACAAAGGAATTTGCATACAAAACCAGTAGGTTTGGGGCTAGCGGTTTTGGGGCCTTGTAGTACGCAGTCCGATTTAGCTCAAGCCAGGCAAAGTCGTGAAGTGTTTCGCAACACACTGCTTATGGTGCTTTGTGACTAGAGATTGCGGATAAAGGATGTAATAACCCGTTACGTACTAATATTACTATAATAGTATACTAGTTGCTCGGTGATTATTTAGGAAATCAAAAATTTCGAAAGTTGAATAATCGAAAATACAATGAATCGGTCGGTTGGTAGTACATTTGATGTTAAAATTTTAAAAGTAAGTAATAGAATGGTAATGATATTATTTGGGTGGTAATATAATTTGGAGTGTAGGAATGTTGATGTTGGGAAGTTAGTTGTCGAGATAAGTCCAAAGCGAAGTATCGATTCGAATAAATGTGTTGGGTTTCCACGGTTGGACTTTTGGGCCAACCCATCACCATATAAGCCCAACATAAGCCCAAACCAAAACAAATCCAATTCCGCTTAACTTTGTTGCCTTGTGAGAGGAAGCCCGGGGAGTTACCGATTTCCTTCGATTAACAACTGCTTGATTTTTCTCCTCCATCTCTTCGAGCTTTGGACCTCCCGAATTTTTTAGAGTTTCCCTGCATCGTCCTCGTCGTTTCAAGGTTAAAAGGTTTGATCTTGTTGAATATTTTTGGAGATACTTTGAGTTGACTTTTAGTTGACTTTTTGTAATTCTTGGGTTTCTAATTATTTGAAATATGTGTGAATTTAGGACGTTTTAGGGCATTGACTTTTTTAGATTTTGGAATTTGACTTTGATTTTTATGAGATATTATTGAATATAATTATTGCTTAGGCTTAGATTATAATATAAGAGTTGATGATAATCGATGTTGGGGTAGAAAGTGTTATGGTTGAGTTAGCGTTCGAGTTGATTTTGAGTTGACTTTTTCTAAATGTAGTTTGATAGTATAAATATATTTATTGGACCGTTATTGTGATTGTTTTGAGGTGAAGTTATGAGTATTAGGTTGTTGAAGAATATATGTTGAAATTAGTTTTTATTAGATTTTGGGTAAGTAACGGGCTTTGGGATTTGAGGTTGTTAAGAAATGGGTTTGATTAGTTGGAAAAGTTGATAAATTAGATTTGATTGAGTGGTTGAAAATGTTGGGTATTTTGGTTAAAGGTGTTGACGTCGTAGGATTTAGTCGGGATAGTTGAAATTCGTCATTTTAATGGTTATTGAAACATAATTAGTAATTTATACTTAAGTTGTCAATTTATAGCTTTAAAATGGGTTGAAAGTCGGAGATTTAAGTAAAGATAAAGAGGTTAAAATTGTTGTGAGTAATGGTACATTTTGGGTTTTGAGTTAGGCGGAGCGATGAAAAAAGGCAAGCAGGACCGATTAGATGGGATGTTTCTTATTGCTAACGAGGAACAGTACAATTATGCGATGAAACCGCCCGTATATGTTATATTTACATATTTTGCCTGTGTTTTGTCATGGAACTATTTTGACATGTGTATTGAGTGATTATGATTTATATTATGAGATAATTGTGGTTATGATTCATATTATGAGATAATTGAGATGTTGATTTATATTATGAGATAATTGTGATTTGATTCATGTTGTGATATTGTGGTGGCGTTGAAGATTTGCTTGAGGTAAGTAATAGCTTGAATTCCCAACTTATGTTCTTGTGTTCTGTGGCTTGTCATTTCGGTTATATTGGCTTTTGTCAACCTTGTTGTATCTACGACTTGGCTGTATTTGAGTGTTGTATTTAAATGGTCTTGTCGGCACTTATGTATTTCTATGGCCTTCAATGGCGGTTGTGATTGATTTATGATTGTAGGATATTTTAGGCTGTGCTTTGATATTGTTTGAGAGTAGAGTAGTTGGTTGTTGGGAGGTGTTGGTTGGAGTTATGTCGTGACTTTGAGGTGACTTGAGTATTAGAACATGACCACATGGTTGGGATGATTAGGGGTTAGGGCTCACTTCGCTGCGGGGATATGTGGCTGTTGGCCTTATACTTTTGTATAGATGCGGTGAATCTATTATCCTTTTCTATGTGTATTTTGGTGTTGGCATATACTTTTGTATAAGTGTAGTGAATCTATTATCAACTTTCTTTATGTGCATTGTCGGTGTTGGCCTTATACTTCGGTATAGAATGCGGTGAATCTATTATCACTTTTGCCATATTGCATTGTCGGTGTTGGCCTTATGCCGGTATAAAGTGTGGTAAGAGATCTATTATCCCAACTCTTTCGTGCATTGTCGGTGTTAGCCTTATACTTGGTATACGTGCGATGTGCGTCTATTATCGATTTCTTATATGAATTAGTTCGGTGTTGGCCTTATACTTTGGTATAAGTGCGGTGTGAATCTAATATCACTAGCATGTCATTGTTATTTGGTGTTGGCGCTTATACTTCGGTATAAGTGCGGTGTTTATCGTGATTGGTCGTTCCTGCGGGTGGGCGATTGATGCCCATTAGAGGTTGGTATAGTCGTGGGGATATGAGATGGATGGTTAGATGGTAAGTATAGTCGTTGTTGGAGTCTCTTGAGTTCTTTACGGGTGATTGTGCTTTCTTGAAACTTTCTATTATATCTCCATATGTTATATGCGAGACTTTCTTTGGAGATTATGTTGTATGACCTTATTAGGTAGTGGGATAGATATATATGTCTTATTCATGTTGACATGTTGTTTAGAATTTACATCTTGTTGTATGATCTTGTTTTATGACTCGTTTATTGGTTATGAACATTGTCTTGATCATACTAGATGTTGCTGCTTGATGAAATTATGTCGAATTAGGTTTTAGGTTGATTATTAAAATATAGTCCAATTTTTCTTGTGGATCTGGGATTTGGTATTGTCGTTATACATCCTTTAAGGTGAAAATTTGAGTTGGTTAATGGTTGAGATAACTTTTGAATAAAGGGCATTAAGTATAAAAATTATAATAGAAGCGTTCATGCTAATCTATAGATGATTTTGATGATATTTTATATATAGTGAAAAGTTCAGATTCCAAGCGTGTTAGTATATAAGTGATGATCACAACCACGGCGTTGATACCGTTGAGATGGATAAGTTAAAGTAGACTAAATGAATAATTTGGTTGAATAATTTCGTACTTAAGTTATCTTTATTTAAGATATCGTTGCTCGAGTTGTATTAAGATAATAAAATGATTTTGGAGGTTCTTATGATAAACATTCGGATAATATGCATGGGAGGTGTATGACTATAATTGGGAGTAGCACTTTCAATTGAACTAAATATAATTGGTTGAGTTGTGAAATGTTTGAGTTGTGAGTATGTTTTGAGTTATATATTATATCGGAATTATCCTTGCTTGAGAAAGTAGCAAATGAGAGATATCTCTTTGTGATTAAGGTGTCTTTGTGAGTAGAGGATTTTAATTTGGCGTGGTGTGGGTTTTCTCCGGTGTTAGTGGGAAAGCCATTAAGGAAAGATTTCTATTGTGGTGAGTAGCATAGAATAACTCTTGAGGTATATAGTCTTTAAATAGGTAAGGGACTTGGTGCTCGTTGTTTTGGGTAAGGTGGATTAACTTATGTGACGCATTTGTATTCACTGAAACTTCTAGGCGACTCCTATTTTCCCTATGGACTGAGGCGTTTATGCACTGAGTTGTTGCGGGATGACCGAGACGCATTGGCCGAGTAGCTGCGTACCCTCGGAGGTGGCGATGGTAGCTTGAAAACCTCAACAGTCATACTTCTACCTTCTTTGGAGATTTATGTTGTACTTAATAATTATTGTTGTCTCGAGTTGTAAAACCCGTTGTTTGATGTTGTATTTATATTATTACTTTTCAATTGTTGTAGTGTTGGTTAGTTCACCCGATGGACAAGTTGTATTATTTTTATTATCACGTTAAATGAAGTCATTTTTATCGTTATCCATGGTGACTCACGATGATTCGAGGAGTTGATGGCGGTTCCAACACCGGGGGGGGCTAGCAGGGGCGAGGTCGTTACAAAGAAGTGTAAATTAATAATCGTCAATGCAAGTGGGGTGTTGAAGGAATGAATGAATATTGGTTTCCATGATTATGCCCGATCTGACGATTGATGTACTGATTCGTTTACTAGTTTAGTTAAATGAGATTACTAAAACTAAGTGTTGATAATAATTATAATTACTAGTCGGGACCTCCTTCATTAATATCAAAGTTATACTGATTCTTTAGATGCAAACATAATCGTTATAATAATAATAATGGTCAATTATATTATTATACGGTTGCTATTATTTGAGCCTGGAAGGTCATACAATTATATTTCATGTATGAAATTAAGCTATATTTGGTAAATTGAGAAATTGATTGTAAAAATTCTCAATCTATTAATTTACACTACACGTGTAAACTAATAATTGAATAAACTCAAAATAATTAACTTGTCAGTTTAATTATTTAAATAGTTAGCTAAGCTTGTTAATAGCTTGTTAGTAGTAATTTTACTTAACGAGTTAGTTTAATTAAAAGAAATTACGATATTAACTATTCTTTAGCAATAGCCATTACGTTGAAAAAAATTTATTTAAATTTTTCGGCGATAGGACAGAACTTATGATAGTATAAATAATTTCGATGATAATATTATTTTGTGATTATTTGGCAGAATTACATTTATAATTTAGTAGTAATAGCCGGGGACAATTCGAGTTAAGTTAGATCGTTAAGTCGTTAAGATAACTTCGATTATTTGATTCGGAGTCTGAAACTCACTGATGCGATTTTCCTAAGACTTAGTGGTTAAGTCTCCATTTTCATTCTTATCATCATTATTCACTCAAAATATCGAAGTCTTCTTCCTCTTTCTTTGGCATGCTTGAGACCCTCCCTCAGCGACATCAAAATTTTTGTCGCGATTAACGGCTTTATGGCTCATAAAGCATCCTCGAGTTGATTGTTAAGGTTTCCCGACTGTCTTTCCACAGTCGAGGTAAGAAAGTTAGAGTTTTTAGTTGATTTTTCTTGGTTGACTTTTTCCATAACTTAATTTTATAGTGAATCTTAGTTTGTTATAAGGTTACATGAAGTGTATATAAGTGATGAATTCATGATTTAGAAGTTGTTTGAGGACGTTATGGCTGATTGACTTTTCAGGTTTTTAGTTGACTTTTTAAGGTGATATTTTTCTAAGACTTTTAAATGTGTAGGAAGTTAGATTGGAGACCTTATTGTAGGTATTGTGGTATTAAATTGGTGATTTAAAGGTGACTAAAGGGAGTTAGGTTGAAAAAAGTGTTAATTCCGAGTTGAGTTGTAATTGATATTTTGGAGCATGGAGTTTGTTAATTAGGGACACCTTTGATTAACTAGAATGATTTATAAGTTCGATTTGCTGTGAAATAAAGTAATAAGATGGAATTTTAAGCGGGGGGATCGATTTGGTTGTGTCAGATGGGATTATAATTCGATAGTGTGCAGGTATTAGATCGTTTAGAAATGCAGTTCGATTAGAGTTGGTAATGATTATTCTAGAGCGTAATTCTTGGTATTAGTTCTGATATGCTACGGGTGTTGTTGAAGCCTTGACGAGGCGGCACGTTCGTCGCGTTCTTAAATGAGGACTTTGTGATAGCTAGTAGAGGTGAATCACCCAACAAAGATTGGATATGTTATTTACGAGATATTATCACGGTATGATTTATAGAGAATATTATGTGTTATTCGAATGTTGTGTGTGCATTGTGTGAGAATGTCGTATGTGTTATTCTTGAAATTACAAGAGCCATGATATTACATATATGATTGTATTAGGTGGCGTCGAAGACTTGCATGAGGTAAGTAAGCAGCTCTCAACTTCGTCATTTTTCCATTTGCGGCCTTGTTGGCATTTGTGATTGATTGGCCTTGCTTCGGCATTTCTGTATTTATGGCACGGCCCAGTTTATGAGATGAACTATGATTGGGAGACATTTATACATTTGCATTACTATTGTTGGAGTGCTGGATATGTTATTCGAATGTTATCACGAGCCATGATTATGAGAGAATGTGTATGTGTTATTCGGAATGTTGTGTGTGCATTGTGTGAGAATGTCGTATATGTTATTCTTGAAATTATATGAGCCATGATATTACATATATGATTGTATTATGTGGCATCGAAGACTTGCACGAGGTAAGTAGTAGCTTGGCTCTCGACTTACGTGTTTTCCATTCTGCGGCCTTGTAGGCATTTGTGATTGATTGGCCTTGTCGGCATTTCTGTATTTATGCTTTGGCAAGCATTTATGATTGAGCCTTGATTAGGAGACATTTTATCTTGTTTTGCATTACTATTGTTGGGTGTTGATTAGTTGGTTTGTTGTGAGGTGATGACTAGAGTTATCAATTGTCTTTGAGGACTTGAGTATTAGGATATGACCTAGAATTGGGAAGGTCATGGGTTAGGTGCCTCTTTAAGGCGTTGCTTATCGAACTTTTATACCTAGAACATAAGGCGTTGTTTCTCCCGACTTTATCTTGATTATAAGGAAGCGTTCTTTGCTCCGGTTTTATCGCTTGGTATAAGGCGTTGTTTAATCGACTTATACTTGGGGTATACAAGGCATTGGTTATCGACTTTTATACTTGGTATAAGAGTGTTGTAGATTAATGGAGTTGAAAGCTTATGGCATCGAGTTAGAATCCGGATGTGTTATCCCAGTTGATGAGTGATTGATGACTAAGTATAGTTTGTTGGGTCTCTGTGGCTGGCAAATTTAAATGTGACTTGGTGTGATTTTTATTAATTGGTTGTATTCATTATTGAGACCACATATTCCTATTTTATGCCATGTGATGTATGAGAATTTTTTCTTTGAAAGTATAAATGGCTGGCTAGGTAGTCGGTTATATATCTATATATATCGTGTGGTTGACTCTATGTTAATTTGTTTGTGTCGTGGCGTATGGTTTAAGTTTCACCCGATTGTTAAGTTTCACTAAGTTTAGAGTAGCTTACATGCACTACGCTTTGGGCGGCATTTCATTTGTGCCGGAGTTGATGGAAACTGACTAGTTGAGCAGGGCATTGGAAGTTGTTCGAGTGTTAATTTAGGTGTGAGCGTCGGGTGGCGAGAGGTTCTTGTAATCGATTTGATGTGTCGTCAGCCCATTTTGATTGTTGTCCTTTATTTTCAAACTTTAGTCTTGTCGGCATTATTTGTATTACGATTCTGATATTTATTCTCCGTTGTAGCCTTGCGGCGTACGTCTTTTTAGGATATGTTGTGTATATATATCCCAGGTTTTGTTGGTTAGATATCACCGGATGGATTGTAAAAAATTTTCACTATTTTGAGAAAGTTTAATTGTAATCAATTTTTTTTTGAATGAAACGAGTTGTGTTCTAAACTGGTCGTCCATTAGTATGGTGACTACGGTGTTCCGGATTATAATGATTCTCGCCTCGGGCGGCCGGCAGGGAGGCGAGTCGTTCTGATTCCGTTTGGGACACCACGTTAAATAATATTCTATTTAACGGAGATGATTCGGTTATCATTATAACAATCAAACCTAATCATCAAAAGTGAAAAACTCACGCCTCCCCATTACTTTTAGCCGTGAATTTCAAGTGTGAAACTTGAAAAGTTTCACTTTGATTTTTATCGTCCGATTATCCAAGCGTTCTAGCAAACTCAAGTATAGGATTCAACCCCTCCTGGTGTGGATCAACTAGAGGCACTACCAGTTGAAGTGCTTTAAATTTTTAATTCAAATGAGGTTTCGTGAAAGTAATTGCTGGTGATTTTATTCCATTACACTTTGTAAGTACTCTCGTATTAATATATTGTTATATTTTGCAGAATATGATTTCATGACAACTAAATTGATCTGGTATGCTATTTTTCTTAATGTTTTTATTTGAAATATGCATAATTTCCATCATGAAAATTCCATCGTTCTTCTGAAACTCATCGAACTTCGGATAGGCGAAATTCAAACCATTATCGGTTCTCGGCCTCTTGATCTTCTACTTTGTTTGATTTTCACCAAAATCTTCCCTTATTTGAATTTCTTGAAAGCGTCGCCCTTACCAACCACTATAGACACCCAAAGTCATCCTTGAGTAATAATCAATCAAAGATATAAATTATTTGCTGACTGAAATTAACACGTGAAGGACTGACAATTAGATTGGATGTAATCAAGTGTGTGCTCTTGGTCCTATAGGTTGCCTTAGGGAACTTGTTTAGATGTAGGCTTTCTCAAATACTGATGCTCATGAAACCAGGATCTTAACATATGTCCACAGAAGATTATCCTTGGCTAAAATTTGCATCCCTCTCATGCCCACGAGCCTCGTATGCCTGACTTGGTCGTCTATTCTTTCCATCTGACCTCGGGAGGAAACAGCTACAACGAGATTCTCTAAACATAGAACCTTGAAAGAAATACAAAATTTTGACAATACCTTTGGAATCCTACTTTTGAACCGTTGTGGGCATGCCAAACTCCACTGTCCTTGCTGAAACCTCTTAACATCAAAAGATTAAAGAATATAAGATTCTTCGCCATATCACCCGGAACATACTCACTTCATTCAAAGTGCAAAAACTTCCCATCATGAGTCCTAAACATGAACATATCCCAACCACCTTCTAGTACTGTGTCCATCTTCCGCATCGGCTTGCTTTCATGGGTCAAAGAACCATTTCTCTCCTCGGACATATATATGATGTAGGCCGAAAATCCATAATCCACACATCGGTGTAATGTATTGTTTCCCATAAACAACAATAAATATCATCTTGGGACTTTAGACCATCCTCGGCCAGCGGCGGCGGTCCCGATGCATTTCCAAATTGTCGCACCTCTGCTGCTTGGGTCAATCGTGCTTGACCGCTTTTTAACATAGTAGTTACATGTTTCTCACGGCCGACCGCTTTGAATGGTTTTATTGGAGAACTTCTTCATCCTATTTTTTACCATAACTACGATTGTTATTGGTATAAGGCCAACAACTGATTATAAAACTAGGACAACTACATTGTATGTAGAGTTTTTCTTGTGGAGACCCGACCTAACTTTCTACATAGGATGGGTAATGAAATTTAACTATATCGATGCGAGTCTTCATCATCAATTTTAATCTCAATATTACGCCAAATCTAATAATATTAAACGTTTGTCGATCAGATGATCCTTGATGTGCGTTTTCGAAGGCCAAAGCATCACGTTGCCCAAGCGGCTTGTTGGTTAAAACAACAGTCGTAGCTTGTGGAGACTCTAGCTTACACATAATCCATTAGATGTGTCTTGTTCGAGACCTACTGCCAATGATGTCATCCTCCGATGTCACCAATAGCGTTAAATGTTCCTTCTCCTCGAGAGATGCCATATTTTCAGTGCGAGGGGTTAGGCGGTGGGTTCAGTGATGGTGTCAGAAACCGCTTCTCGTTTTAGCAATCTTGCTAGCGATTTGCCATGAGTTGAGCTATTCCTCCCCGGTGAACTTCTCAGCTACAAGCTTTTTCCACCCATTTCTTCGTCGATAGCCAGTCGATGCGATTTGTTATAACGAACATATGAACATTATAACTAGCGAGCGAGAGTAGGAATTAAGTAAAAGACTTAAAAGGAAAAACACCAAGATTTTTATGTAGTATCCCAAACAAATTGTTTGGACTAATTTCCTGGTAAAGCCACGGAAATTTCACTATAAGCGAGATGGGAGGAATACAAATTAAAGCGAAATAAGTTTGAGGAGTAATATTAGTATAGCAAAACCCACTAACTATTTGGTGCAGAAATAACTAAAAGCTAAGGCGCTACATAGGGCCAGAGTCTTGATAATTTTTCTTCACCAAAGAAAGTTTAGATGTGTGACTTTTACATAACTCAATTCACAGCAGTTCAACACTGGCATTGACGTTTCTTTTCTTGATATTGTTAAATTACTACGGAGTGTTTTTTATTGTTTAAACTATTTAATTAAAGTACTTTCAAGCAAAATATAATTATGTTTTATTTTCTTTGTTCTTCTTTTGTTTTCCTACATCAAATTGGCATGTTTGTATGTTAATCTGTTGTTTATATATGGTCTCCATAGATTATGAATGAGATATAAATAATCGACTCAATTAAAATAACTTTATATAGGTAAACAAACAAGTAAATTATATCCTTTATTTTTAATGTTAGATATATTGTAAACATTGAAGGGCAAAAGCCCCCAGTATCTGTGTTTGCCTTTAGGGTTCGTTAAATGCTTGCGTTTCAAATGTCGCCCAGCCATCCTTACGTTTTGATAATGGGCTAAAAATGGTCTTCCGTGTGAGAAATCCGTTAAGTTGATGGTCACGTGACTAACACGTGACCATTTTGAGGGAAATATTTTAAGTAAATTTTTAAAAAATTGGACATAAGGCCTTTATTAAATGTAGCGTTTGCACCGAGGTTGGAGTTAAATACTTTGTTTCCAAAATGTCCTTGGAATTTCATCACTCAAATTTAAATAACGGGCAAAAGTATTCCAGCGTAATATAATCCGTTAGTTGCTGCTTTTTTATCACGTGACTATCATATATGATTTAATCTTCGAAGTTTTCTTAGCAGTAGTATCATTAGAAGAACAAAGAAATATACGAGCTGACGTTTCATACGTATTATCCAAATGTATCAATGGAAAGTTCAAATATAAGAATGTTAGTTTGAGTTTTTATGATTTTTTTCTTTTTCTAATTTAGTCACATATTTAATCCATAGCAAAAAATATGATTACTTGAAGGAAAAATTAGAAAGAAAAAAAATCATAAAAAACTCAAAGCTGGACAATAATCGTTTTTGGGACAAGGAACACGATATAAAATTAAAAGTTATACATCAGCAACAGCAAAGATACTTCTAGCTTCTGTGTAGGTACCATGCCCTAACCTTTCCAGCCAAAAATAACATTCTTATATGTGAACTTAGCATTGATACATTTGGATAATGCAAATGAAACGTCGTGTGCATATTTCTTGTTCTTCTAGTTGGATATTTGCTGTTAAGAAAAACTTTGAAGATTAAATCTATATATGATAGTCACGTGATAAAAAAGTAGCAACTTAACGGATTATATCACAGTTGGACCACTTTTGCCCGTTATTACTTAGTGATGAGCAGAGACTGGCGTGTGTGAAAGCTGGGGCAATCGATGAATAGTGCTTATACGTCCCAATTTTTTTAAAAAAGTAAGAAAATGCCCCTCAGAAATGGTCACGTGCTAGTCATGACCCGTCGAAACTAGCAGACCACGGCGGAAGGCAGTTACAACGTGTGTGAAATGAGCAGGGCGTTTTGGCGTGGTGACTCAACTTAGAAACTTGGCTTCTAGCAATATATGATGATTGAGTCTTTACTTAACATTGAATACTATTAGAGAGTTTTTTTAAATAAATTTGTCAAAGAGAAATAAACCTAAAATTACCTTATAACAGCTACTAAGTTATAGTTTATAATAAACATTCATTTAATTAACATGTCAGCTGGTTTGCCCAGTAGTTAAGAAGACTTAAGATCTTCTGCATAATGTGCGCGGTTCGAACCCCCACAGCCAGCATAATAGTAAAGTCTTCCTAGGGAGGTAAAAATCTTGAATAGTATTTGAATTTTTATAAAGGTAAAATATATATGAAGTAAGAATTTAATAATAGAAATTTGTCAGCCCACTTGATAAGCAAACTTGGCTTTCTATAAATATGTGTATCCTATCCTTTACTGATTATTATACAAAGTATAGTAAGTCTTCCTAAGGAGGTAAAATTATTTCCGTGAGGTGCATAATTGTATTTAAATTTTTTTAAATTGCCTTGAATCTAATTTATAAAGGAAAAATATGAAATTAGAATCTAATAATAGGACTATCAAGCGCAATAAACAACCGACTTTTTCTACCA
Organism: Lithospermum erythrorhizon; assembly: GCA_019722365.1. NCBI lineage: Eukaryota > Viridiplantae > Streptophyta > Magnoliopsida > Boraginales > Boraginaceae > Lithospermum > Lithospermum erythrorhizon. Next base: position 20,641 of record JADFUC010000183.1, read on the forward strand.
AAATATATTCATCACTATCTTTACTAGTATAATATAAAGTCTAAATACGATCTTGAAATTATTTACGACTTCTACATAAAGTATCGCATTCTTGTTTTCACTAGTATATTATACAAAGTCTAGGTCGATATTGAAATCCAGAGGCTAAAATGCGTAAATCATGACTCAAACCCGCATAACCCTTCTTTGAGGATCTTAAAAGATACCACTAAACTTCAAGGCCTTTGTTAGTTTGTTTTAATTTATTGCTCATTTTGATATTTTTCTATTTCGAGTGTATCTTACTGATGTCATTGAAATACTCCGTAATTAATAGTTGACATTAGGGATGTTAATTGGTGTGGTTAGGTTCGGTTTTGTCATTGCACTGTATTTTTCGGTTTATTTCGTCTGCGATTTTGGTAGTTTTTTTTCGGGTTTTTGTTCGTCTGCGGTGCAAGTCGGTTAATCGGTGTGGTTCGGTGCTAATCGGTTCTTTTCCATATAAAATATATAATTTTCAAAATTCGGATATTAAATGTGCGAAAATATATAAGTTTAATGTCTATTACAATTTGAACATTCGATTAAAAGACGAAAGAACATCCAAGGTATTAAGCATTTACAAATTTCATAGAGCAAGTTTTACAATTGGGAAGCTTCTTACAATTAGATGAGGCTACTTTTGATATTTTGTATTACTTGAAGTGGTGATGGGGAGCTTTTATCGTCTGCGATATTTGGAAAGTGGAGACTTCTTTAGTTATTCACTACTTGCCCCTAGTAATTAGTGTTCGGCTTCATTGATGGTATAGTCTGGCCATAACATATGAAGTTAACGGATTAATGTATATTAGAATACCTCTAATATTCAAGTTTATGTAAATTTGTAATATATTATGTAATTAAATATACATGAAATGTACAAATAATAAAATATCGGTTCGGTTCTTTTAAGTTCGGATCGGTTTTGGGTAAAACCAAAATCGCAAAAAAGTTTCTGTTTTGAATTTTTTAAATCAAATCGGTTCGGTTTAAAAAAAATTCAACCAAATCGGTTAAAATCGGTGCGGTTGAGTTAGTTTTTTTTTTTTTTTCAATTTTTACATCCCTAGTTGACACAAGTAGCTAAAGGCATGTGGACTAGCTACTTAATTGTGGAGTACTTAAGGTTTAGAAGACTATCAAATTGGGACCGTATGACTTGCTTAGATGTTAAAAGACAAATGCCTGTCCCATGCCATTTCGATTGCCCTCAATTCACCCTTCTGTTTCCTGAGGTACTACTTTACAGACCTTATTCATTTAGATTAAGTGGACATTGATAATTATTTGCTTTCTTATTTCTATATTCGACTCGGTGTAATGCAAATCGTACCACACGTTAATTTTAACTTCGATAGATTTTGAGCAAAACGCTTGACTTTATCCAATACATATTATGCGCCGTATATGTTTTTTTTGTTTTTTGTTTTTGTTTTTAAAGCCCACCCAGTGCCCCTTACAATGAGAATCGAAACAGGACCTCTAAGTCGCTGGAAGGACTTCTAACCACTAAGCCATTTGATGTTCTCTTATGCGCCGTATATGTTAATAATGAATAGAATCAATTAGTACATCAACTATATCAGCCAGCTAAAAACTCTCAGGTTCGACCATTATGGCATTATCCACAAGAAACATTGAACAGAAGCTAGCTCCCCCTAATCAAACAGAAGACTACACAAGAACACTTGAAGAAATATAAATGGTATCCAATAATTTGAATAGTTTGGGCTTTTTCGTCAACCTAATATGAACGTAGTTTATTACTATATTTTATGAGAATGTGAATCATTTTTTCATTAATGAACTTTGTTTGAATGTTGATGTTAAAAAGTGTGAAACCGTCACACCAACGGCCCCTCCTCGAGGTGCCTGCCCTAGGATATTACGGAAGAGTTAATCGCGGGATGTTGATCACAAAATCAGTGTTTTTTCTCTCCAAACGATAATTGAGGGGTGGCAATTTGAGATTATACAATATATTAGGGAGCAAACTGAAATTTTGCCCATTATTTTAGTTTCATTATTACTTCGTACAATTTCATCCTGACTTTTTCATACAAGAGTTACGTTTTGCTGCAGAAACTACAACTTACAAAATGCGGGAATAGTCAAATCAATAGATAAACAAATTTACCAGGCCTCAGATTGATACACCATCTATGGCGACCATCAAAACAAGTCAGTTCCCCCAACCTGGAGAGCAACTTTATTCCAACCGACAACCTCGCCGGCATCTCCACCTTGAACTCTAAGAGCATCTTCATGACATCCACTACTAGCACTTTCAATAGTCTGCAACCTCGGCAAGGAAAGAGCTTTTAGCCTATATCGCTCTGCCCTTGAGCCGATAACCTGTCCTAGAATGGATGCTGCTATAGTAAGTGCCATTGCTGGCTTGGGCATCAGAATGGTTTTTCTAAGCATAGCTATAAATGGCACAGCGGCATGAACAGCTGCAAACCAGGAAAGTGAGAACTTTGCTGTATGTTCTCTCCATATTCCTAAAGGAATATTTGCAGCCATGCCCAAAGCACCAATTGCAAGAACTTTTGCAGGGAGCGGTTGTGGTCGTAAGTTCTTTGCAAAGGCTGTTCGTGCTAGAGCAGCTCTAGCTGCAACTATTGCAGGGGGGCACTTCAGGTTTATGCCGGGAGGTGGCTGAATGGCCTTTGCTATAAGTGGAAGGACTTTGCTCACAGCACGATATGACTTTGCTATTGGACAATTGCCACTTTGGAGCCATTCATTGCTGTGTGCTTCATGGTTAGAGTTACCTCCCTGAACCATATACCAACTGTCAAGTAACAAGTATAGCCTAGTACTCTAGTCCAACAATACATATTACCTTTTTTATTCACTAAAATAAACTACTGTGAAACATAAATTCAGCAATCTATCAAGTTCAAGTATTCAACCCTGTAGGTACCTTCGATGAAGACCCTCCATTTGAGGATTTGGATTTCCTTTTTTTGTTCTTAGACATTTCAGAGAATGCATCAAACCCAAAGAGCCCTCCAAGTCCAAAAGATGAGAGGCTAATAGTTGCTGCCTTTGCAGCCAAAGGGTTGAACTGAGGTGACGCTGGTTGGGTTGCTAACTTCTCAGCTCGATTGAGAGATCTTCCTGCAAGAGGTACCAGTCCATTCTGTCCATGGAAAAGCCGAAAAGCCAAATCAAAATTGGGACCATCCTCAAATATGGGACCCTTTGCGCCACGACCCTGAACATGATTGACGAGAAACAGTGTCAGTGAGTGTTCTGCCTAGTATGAAATTTGCAAATAATTTGCAGACCTTATTCAGAGTTTGACTACTTTGCAGTGGTTTAAATTTTCTGTTTATAATGCTTCAACAGCCAACATTTCAAGTGGCTCGACTTTTTTTCATAACAAAGATTGAGAAGGAGTATCTTCTGCTAATAATTTCATAGCATAAAACATAACAATAAACAATATGTGCGTACAAGGCTGTTAACTCACAGGAATGGGAAAAGCCATTGCTGCAGCAAAGGAAAGATTAGTGGGCTCATTAATGTTACGCAAAAATGGACACCTAACAGCCTCTTGTTGGAAGCAGTTCGCATCCTCATTCATCTGCCCAAAGAAAAACTCCATTTCTTGCAAGATCACCTGCAAAAAGATAAAAGTCTTAGGAAAAGTTTAATCGTCTAATGAGCTTATATACGAACAGGGGCGGACCTCACTATGTTCGTGGTGGTTCAGCCAAACCACCAAAAATGTTGATAGCTTAGTTGGTAAGTACAGTATGTTATAAAGTTATCCTAAAGGCCTTAGGTTTAACTCTCAGTAGTGACCAAGGTTTTTTTTTATTAATTCACTAGCACTTTAGCCACTCTAAATTCATTTTGATAGTTCATTATAATCGAATCACAATATATGCAACGTTTGAAAGATCAATTTAAGACAACATTTACTCAATTAAAAAAAAAATTGTTATTCCATAATATGAATTTTTTTTTTTGCAAATTCTTTATTAATTGAACAAAAATTATTCAAAATTTTTTTAGTGTATATTTCGAATCATCACCTCTGATTGGCTAGATCCGCCCCTGTATACGAACCCCACACAGACAAGACATGCATGCACAAACATATATATGCACAGGAAGAGATATTTATAGGAGGCAGAAGCCACTTGATAGTACAAAAGATTTGTTAGATACTAACGATCTTCATTTAAAACGGGTCTCATATAGATGTTAGGCGACCACTCAGTATATGTACCTCTGTATGATGAGAACACTGCCAAAATTGGCCTTACCATGGACAGTGAAGAAAAGAAAACCCATTCACAGAAATTAATAACAGACATCGACTTGAGAAACTTAGTCCAACATACAAGACAATAAATAATGCGTAATCTTCCTACACCTACATTCTTGCTTCACTTTTCTAACTAGATGCCCCAAGATGAGCTACATGAACTATATCTCACCTCAACCACCATTAAAAAACTATACTTAGAATAGAAACGTTCTAGCAAGCCAAGGGAAAAGAAGCCATATAACATACATAAACATGCCTCAATGCCATTAAAGAGGTTCTTGTGAAAGCGGGGTATATGGAGGTTGGATAGTATACAACCTTACCCCTACAATAACAGAGATTATTTCCGAATTGACCAAAAACGAAGTGAAAATACTATCTACTACTACTTCACAATAGAAAACTTGCAACGAATCATTTTGATTTATAAAATCTTTGCTTCCATAGGACATGGAAAAACAAACTAGTTCTATATAACTAGCTAAAAATAATTTCACCTCGTTTCTTGTTTCATTGACATACTAAACTCGTTCATACATTAACATTAGCATGTATTAATGTCTTTGAAGATACTACGGCCTAAGAGGTGTAAGGGGTTCGTAAAATCTTGATATTCCCATCACATGCTTTTCATGAGGATCGTTCTTATTTACTACTACTTCATACGAAAGCCTTGAAATTACTTTAATTTTTAATCTACAGCTACAAGTTACAACTCACAAGTTGATTAGTACATATTTGTCATGTATTTTAGGGATATTATTGTGCTTAAATTGATATATTTAATGATTTTTTATTGTTTTAAGTGACAAATATGTTATATTTATTGAGTTTTGTATTTTGTAGAAATATTGGATAAAAGGTGTGGTTTTTCGGACAAATTAAAAGAAAATAAATTAATTGAAGAAGTCTGAAATTATTAATAGAAGACGGGCCGGATCCGTAATTAAATATGTCAAATGACCTATAGTAATAATGTATAAAAGAAAAGAAAAAAAGCAAATTTGATCGGCCGAAAGGCCATCAAAAGGCAAAAAGAGATTCCAGCACCTAACATCTTACTACTTCATATATGGAATTCAAATCGTTTCATAATTCTTGAATCGGTTCTTCTAGTACTCTTTTAATTATGCTTTTAGTTATGTTTTAGTTTCAAAACTTGTTGGGGATTGATGTAATCAATTACTTTGGATGTTTTATATTTATTCATCTTTATTTCTCAGTTATATTAATTCTTGTGTTATTCATTGTGATAGCGTAATTTTATCTTGTGTGTGTTAACCCATTACCCAGGGAAAGCGTAATAAATAATGAATAATTGATTGGGAAGTTGTTTAGGAGTTGGTTTTTAGATTAATTAAAACATCAATGAAAAATAGTGTTTAGTTAATTTAGAGACTTAACCCAAATAAACTTCGCGTGCAAACAGTACCCCGCACTTTAGTGTAATCGTACCCAAGAAATAACAGGTAATTTAGATGATAAATGTTTAGCAGAAATTGTATTGATGAAATCTTTTCCCCAAAAAACCGAAAATATATATTTTACTTGTTTAATTATTTGTTTTTAGTTTAATTACTCTCAAAATCCAATTCCTATTTAAATTGCTTTCTAATTTAAATTGGTTCTAAGATAGTGTAATCAAATTAATAAACAACTCTCTATGGTCCACCTCGCTGCTATCCTACTGTCCGATTCGTGAGGTTAAATTATACTCATCACAAGTCCTCAGGCATAAATAATAATCACAAATAAAACCAAATCATTAGAAGAATTACTCATACTCACACACATACTACTCAATTATCACAAATAAATAGTTTCAGGATGCAGATTTGATAATCATCAACCTAATAATCAGCGATACTTCCCTTTAATCATCCATATCAGTCCAACTATACATACATCCAAAAAGGTCAGTATTTTTCGATTTTCAATTTTCAAAATTAACAAATTTTTGTGACCTTAATTAACACACATAACTTTGATTTGAATAAAAATAATGCTGAAAATACTATTTTTGATATATTTTTCATTAAATACCATACAGCATACATAAAAACATTTAAAAACGTTTGAGTTCAAATTAAAAAATGAATTATAACAAGACAATCTAATTGAAATGGAGCCATGGAGGGAGTATATGTTACCTAATTGATGATGGATTTGAATAAAATTGTGACAAGAGATTAATCTGGAAAATGTGGAGAAAACCCAGATCTTAGAATTGTGAGTTAAGTAATAATGAATCGAAGAAGGAAATGGGGTGAGTTGAGTAGGTATATTGGTATGGGTTAGGAGAAATGAATTTGGTGTATGTTGAGCTAGTATGTTCACCACGCGCTTCATAAGGACCACATGCCCGGTCAACTTGCTTTTAGGCCATTGAAGATCATGGAAAACTCCATTAACTTTGATAGAGTTCGACTCGAATAATTTGACTCGAAAATTTGATTTCGTATTTTAAATGGGAACCCATGACATTAATTTTTATCTTCGACACGATTAAGAGATAAACTCGATACTAGTCGAAAATTATTACACATAACTATTAAATTATAAAATGTGAAATAATCCATAATTATTAAGTTATAATAATATGAAACATTAATTTTAGCCTATTGTTACTATTTTGAGTGTAACTTGACTATGAAATGTAATATGATTGTGAACAATTATGATGTATTTTCAAAAGTCAAATGGTCGATTTAATTACCGAACTTATTGTACAATTTCGATCTAGTTGGAACTTTATTTTTAGGGTTCGAACTTGTCAGTCGTCGAACCCGGTACTGAATATTTTTTGAGTTGAGTATATCAAGGTTCGATCCAGTTCGGTCCGTTGAAAGGCTTCAATTTAGCCGTGAGTTGGTTCTCAAATCGACATGTCGGTCTCTTGCGGGTAAAGCATAAATCGAGCAGCGTTCCCAAATAGCACGTCCCTGCCCGAGGACATGACGATAGGACCTGAAGCAGGAAGCAACCCGGCGTAATATTACAGAGAAAAAGTATTGCTTCCGTACGGATTCGAACTTCGAGATGTGTGATTTTCTGCCCGATTGCCTTGCCACTTACCCGGCTCCTTTTGTCTTTGGGTTAGCGTTTAGCTGGCCAATATGGTCCATTTTGATGGGGTAAACCTAAGTAAGCTCCTCTCTAATTATCATCTATCCAATTTTCTCAAGTTCCGGTTGTTGGGTTCTACTATTCATATAATGTTCAAATAATAATACGACACGAATCCCAGGATACTACGGAGTACAAAAATTTCACGGTTTTTCACCAAACGTGAGGTCTCGCCGAGCTCGGCGGAGGCTGAGCTAAGAATATGCGACTACTTGAGATGCTACTTCCTCGAGCGGGATACATGGAACCTGATATGAATCCTATCCCGGGCTTCGGAGGCAACATGAGCAGGAGTAAGCCCTGAGGCAACTCGAGGATGCCGATGGTCAATATAACGAGACTTCAACTAGAACTTTCCTCCCCAGACAGCGTCGGCTCACTACATGGAGACACCACCGAGAACACGCGGTGCGACCTCGGCAACAAGTCTACTATGAATGTCTGCATGCTGTACACTATCTTTGACGGTCTCGGTCTTTGCTTGAATCGACTTGATCTGCGCTCTATGAACTACTTTGACTCGAACCGTAAAACCATACCATAAACGCCTCGTTTCAACAAAGCTGGAGTGCGAGCGCTCCAGCCCGTCTGATGCCTTTTCAAAGTTGCCATCTCGATGCTAGCATGGAAGGTACATTTTACATGGCGAACTCTATCTTGGGCAGCTTCATCGTCCCGATTCTAGGAGGTTCGAACCTTGAGCTTGGGAGCATATCCTCCGATGTCGAGTATCGTCCTGCCGGATTGCCCGTACATGCAGGGGATGAAAGATGTACTGAAACTCTGCTACAGTCCCGGTGCCTCACGGAAAACCCTCCGAACTTCGAAGTGAATCTGGCGTCGCGGTCACGAAATGATCGACAAGACCGTCTGACCTCGCGTCAGTCACGTAGATGCTTGTTGATACCGGGCCCGTGGCAGATGCATTAGGTAGAAATGAGCCGACTTGATAACTTTATCCTGATATTTGAAATCATCATATCGCCTCGCGTCTGGAAGCCCAAACCCCTGAAGTCATGGTGATATTCTCATGTCCTTTCGGGGAATAGGAAAAGAGTGCATGAGCACTTGGGGGGATGTCATGCTCGGCCTTTGCGCTAACAAACCAAACAACTGCCCTGAGCTAAGTCTCTCTTTTGCATTCACATGCAATCGTCAACTCGAATCACGGTACATGCTGTGCTGGTGTACGTTATAAAAGAATTATTATGAGCCTCGCTGAGAAGAATCTCGCTACCGGCTCATAAGATACGGTACCGCGTCGCCGTTCGTCACCGAGGCTCGCTCTGTCCAATTTAATCGTCAAAGCCCCATTTCATCCCACAATGATAACTGCGGTCTTTCCATTCACATTTCTTCAATTCTAAGATTGATCCCTGGCCTTTGGTCAAACTCATATAGGCGAAAGAAACTCTTCGTCATTCTGACGTCAAATTGACTCAGTTGTTTCATCTCTCTGCGGGTCCTTTGATTTCCACTTTCTACCGGTGCATCGGCTACTACATTTGCCTTCCTCGATGGTACTTTCGATAGTCAAGTCATAATCAACGATGAACTCATCTACTTTGCCTCGAATTGGAAATCTGCGTGGAAGATCTTTAAACTCTTTATGAGTCGGTAAAAGTCCTAGCATTTAACCTATGCGATTAATTAATATATGTGACTTGGCCTTGAAAGCTATAGCCCATTGGCTTTCGAGATGTGGGTCGGATAAAAGACTGGCACCTCGTGATTCCTCGGTGTCGGGAAGCATGAGGCAATCACGCTTCCCATTCTGGCATGCTTAACCTTTGAAACCTTGATGCGAAGCATCGGCTATAAATCACATGCCTCAGGCAGGCAGCCAGCAGCTAACAGGCTGTAGTCAATTTTCCTTTAATACCACGGAAGCAATTCTCGCGATCATCATCCCAATAAGACCACTTTTCGGTCAGCACAGTGATAAGCGTCGCAATCAAAGAGAAGTCATGATGAATCTCTGTAATAACCCGGTAACCCCAAGGAAACTCCACAACCTCGGTCACGCAGCTTGTGGGGCGCTCCCGGTATTCACGGCTGCGCGCCCGGCGGATCGCACAAATACCGCCCGGAAATAACGCGGCCCGAAATTTGCGCTTCGCTTAGCAGGCTTCGCATTTAGAAAACTTGGCATACAATTAACGTCTCGAGTCACATAGCACTTGTCTGTAAAATGCACTCATGCTCCTCACTCCTCTAGAATGCTCATGGGATATCATCAGTAGATTGAAGAAGAGTACTATGGATATGAGGGTATAAACTACAAATCCCATAGTTAAGGGGATCTTTTAAAGTCGTACTACATTATTGATACAAAACGTATAATTAAATATATGAGCAGAGGACTTACGGTGCGGCGGAGTAAATTCACAAAAGTCCACACGCTTTAATTACTTAACGTGAATTTTGACTCCCTCAGCTTCTTGTTGTAATATCAATCGTATGATATCTACAGTTAGTCACTTTGAGGAGGGGTTGAATCAGAACTAATCTATGCTAATAAGCAAGGATGAACAAAACCCGAGAAAAACCCAAAATCCTTAGGAGAATTTCGGCCAAAGAGCGGCTACTAGGGTTTTAGTGAAAACTTATGATAGAAAAACCTAAAGTTTCTTTATATAGGGCTGGGATTTAAAACAAGCCCGATAAGCAACTCCCGTTAAAATATTAGCTTGACTGGAATTAACTCTGATAGTTCGTTAAGGCCATAATAGGTTGCCTAATAGAATTGAACTATTTAATTAGCTAATTAAATAGTAATGAGTCAATATCAATAATCTTTCAAGTTATCGATAAATACTAAATTACTCGGGCGATTAAATAACTATTTAATTGGATTATTTGTTGTCGATATTCTACATAAAATGTAGAACCGCGCTAATTAAGAGAAACTCCGTTTCACCGGTATATAGATTTCTTTAATTTCCATGCATGAAATATAACAAATCCTTTGTATGTGTGTGACGCCCACAGAAGCTCGAGATAATAGTAAGTTGTATAATAATAATAATTGACAATTACTATTATTATAACGATTAATATGAGTAAGATCTGGCATTAAACTGTAGCCCTTAAATTATCATGAGGCCACAACAATACAATATACAGGAATTGCTAAGTTGAACACTTCAAAGTTAGATAATCGCGTTGCTTGGTGGTAAATGAATTGCTACACAATTGTCCTTGGCGGGCATAGTAAATGGAACCAATTCTCATTTGATTTCCAACCAGCTTGCCATGGGCGATTATCTTCTGATTCATTTATCCATGATCTACAGTAAATGACTAACCCCATAAGAAGTGTGTCATGAAACACCGCAGCTCTTTACTCGAGTATGAAGCGGATAAGCATTTGGCGTCCAGCCGGCAATCGTAGTAGAAGGCACAGATGCTTCCTTGTATATCGAGGGCCGGAACCAAATCCTGATATGTCAGCGTACATCGTATACTCCTTTGTGTGACAGCCTCGTTATAATCCCGCTTGAGGAAGGCGTTTGGTGTAGTCAAAGTCTGAGCTTGTATAACCTGAGATAGTTATGCTCATTAGGTCCTAAATTGTGAACCTAAAATTCTAAACAAATGTCTATAGGGCTATTTGATAATATCTTCTATGAATTCGTTTAAATTCGTACTAGCTCCCCGGTCACGGACCGGCGGCCGGTATTGATCTAGTCTGCGAGGCTAAACGTGATCGATCTTGTTTACTCAATCAAAAACTTACCGTATTTCAGATGTTCCTTATGATGCTTGTCGCGCAACTATCGACATCGGCCCGAGGCGCTTTTTAGGTATCATGTTTAGGGCGAAGAGGTGTAATTGCGGTTCATATTTACCTCTCTAGAAAACATATAAGTAACCTAAAGGGATTTAACCTTTCACTCATCGAGGGGATACACTACATGTATATTATATATAAGATTCAAACATATAGTCATAGCAAACAAAATATATTAAAATATAAACTGATAATATTCAAATATTTGTTCCACGTAACACAATAGATACATCACCGACTCCTTAACCTAACACCAACTGCGGCATCTGTCTAAGACCTATCGTGCATGTTCATCGTACTTTGCGACTTAGTGGTTTAGTAAAGGGTGACGGATGGCCTCTGTTTACACTACGTACTTTCGGCAGCGTAAAAGCCTCTGCTCAGCGTATCTGTCGGGTGATACTTTACGAGTACGTGCCCAGGATTTGTGATGTGCTCGAGTTCTTAAGCGGGCTATTGCTGATATTGTCCTGAAATAACTCAGCTGAGTCCACCGATACTGGGTACCACGCCCAAGTTCGGTCCACGAACTTCTTTATCAAACATAACCTTTAGCGGCAGACTGACTGCGATGTCTCAAATTGCAGCCAGGTAGAATCGGCAACGGTACTACATTTGGAACTCCTCAATCTTTGCTCCACCGTTGAGACAAAATACCTACCAGGCCAGGAGCGATAGTCGTCTACGTAGGTTTGGCCCCGGCGTCGGTGTACCCCGTCATTTCTTAGCTCGCCGTCTCGCTTGTATACGAAAGCATCTTTAGTTATACCAGAGATACTTGAGATGCACTTCCCTTTTGCAATCCGATTAGGTTTCACAGGATAGCTTGGTATCTGCAGTTACATAAGACCACATCGGGTCTAAAGATGCGCTTATGGCATACATGATTGATCTAGCGAAGCATAAGGTATGTCGCCGTTAATACCAGCGCTAGTAGTGGGACAACATTTTCTTGAGTTGAACTCATGTCTCATGGGGAGTGCCCTTCTTGGAATTACTCGTATTTGAACCTTTGTAGTACTTAGCAATACATAAAGTATCACGACCATCAATGACCTCTGAGCACCGATCCGGTGGATCTTTATTCAGTATATATTGTGCTTAAACCTAAGTCCTTCATTGAGAAACATTTACTTGGCGGCCGATCCTTGGCCCGGGTAGCATTAACTCTACGTTGTTTCCAATGATAAGTATAATATCGCGACATCTGAGGGACTATGAATGATACATAACTCCCACTTTACGCTGCTTGTACATACCACAAGATTCTTAACGTTCTTGATGAAACCAACTCTTGTTGATTCATCAAAAGCGTAGATTCAGCTAACGGGATACTGCTTAAGACACAAATGGGCTTTTGCAGCTTACCTTCTTAGGTCCTTTAGGACATGTAAAACTGGAGGTTGTACCCATTGCCACACTTCTTCCTCTAAATTTCCATTCGAGGAAAGCGGTGCTTTCACGTCCATTTGCCATATTCGTAGTCAAGCAATGCAGCAATAGCTAAGATTATCGGATGGATTTAAGCATGGCCAGCGAGAGTAAGTTTCGTCATAGTCCACTCCGTGAACTTGAAACCTTCGCTACAAGTCTAGCTTTGAAAACATCAACGTTCCGTCTTTGTCGTGTTTTGTAAATACCCGTTTTACTTCATTAAAACGAGCCCGTTTGGTAAATCAACGAGGACCGAACCTCGTTTGGTACCAAATCCATACGAGATTGCATGGCAATTTGCCATTTGTCCTGACATCGCTTTGCTATTCATTTGCTTCTTTGTAAGAGTGGGCTCACGTCAGCTCTCCAATGATGAAAGAGCCGCGTACCGGAAAGCTACGGTTCGTGGCGATCCCGTTGGATCTCCTAAGGGTTGGTTCTTCGCAGAACTTGTGGATCGAAGCTGGTCTTATGAAAGAGTTCAATTCTTGGCAGATGTGGATACCTGCGTGATGCGGCCGACTCTGTCCCGGCTTCATCGGCTTGAGCTTCGTCAAGATGAACACATTGCCAGTCATACAGGCCAGATATTCCTTTTCAAGGAATACTCACATTTGCAGCAATGAAGATTTTATTCTCTAGCCGGTGAAGTAGTAACCAATGACTTTTCCCTTGGATATCCTATGAAATAGCATTTGCTCAGATTTGGGCGCAAGTTTATCTTTGTTAATCTCTTTAACACATAAACGCGGCCCCAAAATCTTTAGAAAACCCAACGGGAATCTTCCCCGAGCCACAGTTCATGGGGAGTTTTATCTGCTTGACTTGGTTGGACATCTCATTTAAAGGTAAGTGCCGCTTAGAAGTGCATATCCCAGAGAAATTAGCGGTAGATCAGATAGGCTCATCATAGATGAACCGTATCCAAGAAAGGGTTTGATTTCTCGCTTTCGGACACGCCGTTATCTTTATGGCGATTCTTAATGAGTGAGTTGTGAAACAATACCGCTTTTCTAGATGAGTATTGAACTCGTGACTCCATATTCCCTGTCAGACAGGAGAATCTTTATTATGCTGTTGATTGGTTTTATCTTTCATTTTGGAACTCCTTGAATTTTCTCAAGGAGACTGATGTTTGTATGCCATTGGAATACACAAAACCGTATCTTTATGATAAATCAGTAAATGTAATGAAGTAGTTATAACCTCCTGCTTGCGGATGTTCGTTGGTCGCATACATCGACCTTATGATCCCCGATGAATCAACTTGCCCTTTCATTGAGCGGTGAAAGGCATTTTGGTCATTTTGCCCGAAGGCCAAGACTCGCGGCTTATCGTATGATTCATAATTCAGAAACTTCAAGTATTCCACGGAGTGAGTTTCTTGATTCGGTTCTACCGTTAATGTGAGACTGATACTTGATGCCATAGGTATATTTGGTTTTAGAGTCGTTAGGCTATTCCGTTTAAGTTTATGTTATATGAACATTTGTTAATCATCTCACAAAAGCATTATAGACCATTTTGAAGGGAGGCGGTACCAAATACTACCCGTTTCACGGTGATCACAAATTCATCGGGGATACATTGAAAATGAAAAAGCACCGTTATTCAAGCGAAATAGAAATAATATTCACGCAGAGTGCGGGTACATAGTAAACGGAGATAAGTTCAAAAGCAAGGCCGTGGGCAGAATTTAAGCAATGGATCTCTTTATGGGGGCATGACCTTGGCGCTTGTTTCCCTTGCGAGATCCATTTCCCTCTTCAGTCGCCCCTGCGGCTTGAGAGTTCTGCGTAATACGACAAATAGGAGACATGACCGGTGTCTAAGCCACAGTAGAATTAAGTTGTACAAGCTTCAATAACATACGCACCTTAGGCTTGGTGTTTATTAAACCATTTTCTATCTCGATTGAATTTCCTCGGTGGCTTTCCATTGACCCTTGAGTTTTGCGATAGTGGCGGATGTAAATGCAACGAGAGACACCACTTGCCGCCTGCATGCTGCGGCGTTTTACGCTAGAGAGCAGCGGTAGAAGCCCGGAAAGACCTCTTATTCATATCCAAAAACTCGTAGCATCAGCCAATGGTTATTTGTTTATGAATCTCGGCGAGCTTGTCGACCTTGTACTGCTATAGCGCTTTTTGATATATGATATATACATTAAGCGAGATCTCGTGGTGATAAAGAACTCTGGCTTGGGGCTTATTTGCATCGAAGGATGCGCCGCTTGGCGAGATCAAATTACCTCAGTGCGCTAATCAAGCTGCCGTATTTCGGCTGCGGTCAATGAGGGCACGAAGTTTCGTATTTACTCATATTACAGCTCCTTGATTATTGAGAGCTTGTGCATCCTCGCCATAAATCTTTCGTCATACAGGCCTGAAACTTCGGCTCCCATCCGGTAAACATAAGACACTTTGCGTTTAGAGAAGTCCTTCTTATACTTCATGTTCTTCCAGAAGCGTACCACATGGAGTGTCTGAGAAGGTCTTATAAGAATTTCTTTATACAAACGTGGCCTGTCCATTGACTTGAACAACCCGTTGACTCACGAACAGCGTCTCAAAAATTTTCCCATCATACACGCGGCTGAGTTGATGTGGTTTGAAGGAGAGTTCTAGGGGTACTTATTAATTGGTAGCCATATTAATTCTACAGAATAAGTAAATAAAACCCACTTGAGACTGATAAACTATAAATTACTAAAAATACTTACAAATAAATTGTAAAGTAAATACTAATGCTTCCAAATCTCACGAAATATATTAGTATCGGACATGCACTTAAATTGGCTTAATGACAACTATGCATTTTGAATCAGGTTATAATAGTAGGTTGTCGACCAATTATGTAAAACTACGTAACTCTTGTGTGTGGCATCTCTTACGGGATGCTGCAGCGTTGTATGCCAGAAAGCCGGTTAAGCGTACGGTAGAAGCTGAGAGTTCTTGGATTGATGTCCAGTATGACGTTAGTGGAAATCAACTGGCTTGTGATCGTTTAATAAATATCGGAAATACAACATTATGCTTGCCAAATCACGATTGTGCCCAATTAGTCTGAGTTGATTGCACAACTTTAAGAGTGGCTTGATCTTTTGCTTAAATTTTAATTGGTGAGATTATTATTGCTGTTTTAAATTTCTTAACCGTACTAGCACATAATCCAAGCAATACATGCAATATGAAAAATAAAACAAGTAATGCGCATTGAAGATATGATATGGCGCAAGGCCTTATTACGAAGTATTTTATCCAAATACTAACATAAGTCTAGTGCTTGTATGCTTTGGCCTTACGGATCCGTACGAGTCCACGAAGTATCACCACCGTGAAATGATCTTCAATATCTTCGCATTTGCAATGTTTATATACTAACCATCTTAGGCGACTTATGAAGCTTGTGGAGTATGATAAATAAATAAATACAAGAAATATGACTCGAGAAGGTCATTTCTGGCATTCTGATTCATGAGCCGAAAAAATAAATAAATAGACGTATCTATATACCTTCAATCACCATTACAAAATATAGGCACTTTATTAAATCACATAAATGAACTTAATAAATATTTTAAATGGCATTGGAAAATCATGTTTGTAATTATCAAATTAGTAATCCATTGTAATTCTGCGTATTAAAATTAATTAATATAAACTCGAATTATCATACACACATGTCAATTAATAATTATTACCAATAATTAGTAACGTATCCTATATTATAGAAAATATTCATCACAAATATTTTCTAAATACATTAAGTAGTGAAGTTGTTGCATAGGTATTATATCACTTTTTAAATTAATTTAAAAAGATATAATTAATTGTCATCGCATAATTAATTACAATTAATTAGTTGATTAAAATGACAAACTAATCCAATAAAAACCGAGAAATATAACTAGTCTATAATTTTGAAAACCAAAATAAGAATAAATTAGAATTAGGGTTTTTCAAAATTAGGGCACACGTCATAATAGGCTCGGACGACCGGCACATAGAGGCCTATGAAATTACGACACGCGCCCGCCCCCTCCGCCTACAAATTAGCCGTCCGACCCCGTCATTTGGTACCAAATCACCCGATCCGACACTGTGGCCCATTAAGTCGCGGAAGTCGGTCGGCCGATTATGGTAATAATGCCATGTGCTGGGTTTTTGATTTAATTTAATTCGTTTGTAGAATCGTTTGGAGGCTTCAAAATTGCCAAAATTTTATGAGATTCCAGACACGTTCGCTCCATAATTTTCTGGAACAAATCCCACTGGTCGTTCATTAAAATAAATTTTTTTATATTTAATTATTAATTAAACAGTCGAAATCTAAAAATTGTTTTGAGGCACTTAGAAAAATCCAAAAATTATGAAATTTAATGGAGATCTTCTACGTGCTATCTGGGTTCCAGAAAAAATTAGGTTTAATTTTGCAAAATTTTACGCCCCAAACACGTTTTTACCATGTTTTGAAAGCAAATCAAATTAAATCGTCCTTTTAATTTATGAAACCAAATCCATGTTAACAAATATGATAATACATCATCATAAACTTGTAACACATGTGTAAATAATAATCAGAAATATGGTGATTTATTTCATCATATATTTATCAATTAAATATATGAACAAAATTAATCAAAATAAAATTGATAAAACCTGAAAACAAGCATAAAATAAAATAATGTAAGCAACTTTAATTTGGCTCATAATTACTTGAAGAAAAATTACTATGGATATAGGAGTATAAATACAAATCCAATAGTTAGAGATCTTTAAAGTGCATACTACATTTTATTGATACAAAACATATAATTAAATATGAGCGGAGAACTGCAGTGCGGCGGAGTAAGTGCCAAAATCCACTGGCGAATTCACAGCAGAATTTGACTTCCACTCAGCTCTCCTTGTTGTAATATCAATCGTATGATATCTACGGATTGGTCGCGGGAGGGTTGAATCAAGAACTAATACATCTTTAGTAAGCGAGGATGAACAAAACCGGAAAAACCCAAAAATCTTGGGAGAATTTCGGCGAAAGGCGGCTACTAGGGTTTTGGTGAAAAAGTTTTAAAACTTATGATGAAAAACCACAAAGTTTGCTTATATAGGGCTAGGTTAAAACAGGCCCGATAAGCGACTTAGATTAAAAGTATTAGCTTGACTCAAGTTAACTTCCCATTGGATTCGTTTAAAGAGCTGTGAGTTGCTAATGAAGTTGAACTATTTAATTAAGCTAATTAAATGGCCAGCCAAATTAAATATCGATAATCTTTCAAGTTATCGATAAACACTAAAATTACTGCGAACCAATTAAATAACTATTTGGTGATTCTATTTGTTCAATACGATATTCTACATAAAATGCTAGAACCGCTGTAATTGAAAGCTCACATTTCTGGTATATAGATTCTCTTTAATTTCATACATGAAATATAACTTTCAGCGTCATTTGTATGTGTGTGACCTTACAAGCTGGGATAATAGTAAGTTGTATAATAATATTAATTGACCAGTACTATTATTATAACGATTAATGAAGTAAGATCTAGCAAATAAATTTCTTAACCCCTTAGAATTATCATGAGAACCCTTGCACAGTAATATCTGATTACTAAGTTGAACACTAAGTTCGATAATCACATTTTAACCCAATTTGGTAAATGAATTGCTACTATGATTGTCACTTGGGCATAGTAAATGGAACCCGATTACTCATTGATTTCCAACATGAATACCACCACAAACGCATCCAAATAATCCCGAAACACCGGGTTCATCGAATCCATAAAGGCCGCGGTGCATTCATTAAATCCAAATGGCATCCTTTATAAACTCATAATGTCCCATAACGAAGAGATCGGAAAATGGAATTTCGGAATCACTCCCTTTTGATCCTCAATGGTGATAGCCGGACCGCCGTCAATCGCCGAGAACACCTTGGCATCTTTAGGTGATCACAAATCGTCAGTGCAGGCAATGGTGTCGGTTTTTAATGGTCACTTTTTTCAAGCAACATAGTGATCGCGGCCTCATTGAACCGTCAACATTTCCCTGAAACAAAAGCTGGTACTTGAGGAGATACACCAAGTGCAGTGAATCCTTTTTCTCCAACAACTCCCATGGCGAGTCGTAATTCCTATGACTTCTGTTTGGAGCCGTCCGATGCGGTGGAGAAATTAGTCTTGCGTACCGGAATAACCTGTGCAAATTCGATCTCACTTTACGGTAAGTCTTAGGAAAAAATATCCTTGAACTCTCTAACAGCCACGCACATCCTCTAATACTTCTTCTCTGCACCAAATTATTTGAGAACCCGATACACCGTTTATGAATCAACCTCACAGCACCAGTGCGGCCACAAGCTTGAAGAAATAAAATCTCCTGTCTCCCTACAAATCGGATGCTCACGGTCTCTCAGACCCACAAAGTAATCTCCTTCAGATGGCAATCCAATAACGGCATGATGTTTTCCCGGCGATCATTTGAGATCAAAATCAAAAAGCTCAAATGGAAGTAAATCGAATGACAAGCGTGCATCTGATCAAAAGGAGACGGTCTCTGCATCACAAGTCTAACCACAGCGATCTCCTCTTTGGTGTCATAATCTCAGAGTGGAGCAGGCAAAGCGCACTTGTCGAATGAAGTAAAATTACGGCCAAAAAGAATCGTAGCCTAGAATCAACTATTTTTAGAAATAATGTACATTTTCTGGGTATCTGTGCCTCTGATAAACTAGCTCAGCTGTTTCTTGCAAGGCTCTCACGAGGTCCTCATTTCCAATACATTGCCATTCTTGAAATAGCCGCACTGGCTCACGATACACTTTCTGGCTGACCGGAAATCTGGCACCTACATCTCCCAAGCTGAGGCAATCACTTCGCAGATGTGGCTGCGGCATGATAACATATGACCACTTCTCCCGGCTTAATCCTGGCTACTGTGCCCAATCGACGCCAGCGGTAGCATTGAATGCCTACGAACCCCGAGGCCTCCCGGGCCCACTTTGGATCTCGCGGCCCGTGCGAAGAACGGTAGAATAACTTTCGGGTGAAGCTGTCGGATCACTTGAAATGCTACTGCCAGAGCGACTCGCTGTCCGTCCTCCCTCTGACTTCCCAAGCTTGCCCAAACTACGGGCCGAAAGTCTCAGTCGACTCTCCCTCGATCAACAAGCCTCGCCTGCTAACTCCATTTCCATAACAGAAATTTGCATTCCTCGCGGCGTAAAACTAAGTAAAACCATCGATGAGATATGGTGGCGTATACCCGTAATAAACCCGTCGGCGAACACAGTAGATCTTTCTTAGCTTCTGCGGATAAACATAAGAAATGATCGGCACATATCACTAAGCGTCTACCGTACTCCTCAGTGACCTTGAACCATGCGCAGCCCAGGAAATCGGCTCTCTCTCCCAGCCGCCATGGGTCTCGAAATAATTCTCAGGAAGATCTCAAACCATCGCTCCCAAAGAAACATGAATCTCCCCTCTACATGATCAAGGGGCCTTGGCTCAGGTTCTCCACTTTGATCCACAGGCACTCTCGTAGAAGTCCTATAAGTAGCAAACTTCCTGCCATCCTCGCCCGCAATCCTCATCGGATCAAAAATGGACCATGTCGGATCGAACTACGGCGAACCCCGGAAGCCGGAGGATCCTGGCAGAAACCGGTCAAACAAACACTGCAGAATTCGACCTCCTGTTTTAAAATACGAAGCATTTACACTATCCTCACGAGGTCTACGCCATCTCGCCAGCTTATGCTGGAGAATGGACCTCCGGACCTATTTGGTCATGTACTCATCAGCGGCTATACACTGCAGTTCGGCCTCACTCGGGCACTGCCATAGCACCTCTCATTTCTGCCCGCTTCCACGAACTCTGGGTGGCGTCCTCGGCAGGTCTACCTTGTGAAAGAAAAATTTCAGGACTTTACAAAAGACACCGCTCACTTGTGACTCAAAGAAAAACAAGTCATTGTAACCACACAGATGCCAGAGTAATAAAACCTAAGCTACGATACCAAAATTGTAACGACCCGCCCAATTCGGCCGCCTGAGAGTGAGAATCACTTCATAATCAGGAACAATTTGACAGTGATTCGGTTTTAAAACTACTCGTTTATTCAAAATTCAGTTTCAATTAATATTTATAAAAATATGCGCAGTTTAAAATTTTATAAATCCATCGGGTGATGTCTAACTTGACAACTCCATATATATCACAACGTATCGATAAACGGTAATGCGTGAGGCTACAAAGAAATGAAATCTTTGTTTTCGGGAATACAAAGTGACAAGCTGTCAATGAGGCTAAAGTTTGAAAATAAAGTACACTTGATCAAAAGCGGTTGACAACGCATCAAAATGGAACTGCGGATCCTCTGCCGCTTTTGATCTTTCACTTTGTACTGGCAATAGAAACTCTCAAGCTTGACCCTCTTGGCTCGAAGCTGCCTTGTCGACTGGCACAAGTAAATGCATGTAGCGAGGGGTGTAAGCCACATGGCTTGGTGAACATAACACAGGGGGTGACACCATGCAGAGGCAGACAATATTATAATAGCCCAACCTTGGAATAAATTACGTATATATATATATATATATCGGGAATTTACCTAATAAAGTCATACAATAATATTCCAAGAAGATACCGGGAATAACGTGTCAATGTATAATAGAAGGTCTCGATAAAGGCACCTGAAACACCCGGAATAAAAATCATAAAGACTTCAGCCATGACTATAACTCTGAGTAAGCCGCCCACATCTCGTATCACAAATATACTGACCTCTAATGCGCGTATACTCAGTCAAGTTACACAGGGAATGGATCAACCCATTAATGCCACATTCTTATACCCGAAGTATAAGGCCAAACCCATATAGCTATCTGGTAGTATAGGGCCAGCGCGACAATGCACCTGACAAAGTGATCGCAAGACTTCATGCCGCTCTTATACAGTATAAGGCCAAACCCATGGTATACGTAGTATGAAGGCCCACATGAAATAGCCATACACCTTAAAGTGATAAAGAGTCATACGGCTCTTATACGTAGTATAAGGCCAATAGCGTCATATCGCATGAGGAAGGAGGTCACTGACACACAATCATCGACGCAAGGTTGATCAAAGTACTCGAGTCACCTCAGAGTCGTATAACTCGGCATTTCTTTCTGACTAACCATGCTCTTCTCGACAATGTCAAGAAGA